>CM053791.1:588393458-588675958 GCA_028749045.1 Cupressus sempervirens | reverse complement strand
AATATGAGTTGATAGGTGAATGGAATGTAACCAAATGTAATCTTATGAAATGATAATGAAAGTGGAAATTTCTTATGAAGACAGTAGTGGTGATGGAAAATGATGTTAAGGAGAGGAAAGTGTAACCAAAACTTTTGAGATTCAAAGCCCACAAAATGGTTTATAAAATAATGTAATACAATCTAAGGAATGAATAATGTGAGATAATGGTGTAATGATGTGTCGGTTAAAAATAAAGTCCACTATACTTAAGCAATGAAAAATTGTTGTGATGGTGTTGTTGTGGGTGAATTTTTTTTTTTTTGTTGCTTATGTTTGGTGGTTTTATTTTTTTGTTTTGTTTTTAGTGTTTTGGTTTTTGGTGGTTTTTTCATTTATTTACTGTCCTTTCTTAGTTTTAGCTACCAATCCTTTGGATGATTTTAAGTAATATTCCTTGTTTATGTGCCACCTTTGTATTAGTTTAAATGACCCCACATGAAATGAAATCTACATGGATGCAACAGCTATCACATTTTGTAAAGAGATGCATGTTAAATATCATCATTGAACACCTGACAAAAAGGGAATATAGTACAATTACCATTAGGTCACCTATGATAATATGAATACTCTATCATTCCAAGCATTTCAAAGAAAAGGAATTATGTACATGGAAAATATGCAACCATTAACAAAAGCCTACTGTAGTAAAGATATTAAGATAATCTTGGCACACACATAGATATGGAAGTCTCAAATAAGAGACCTCACCTAAGATTTCATGTAAAATTGGTCAAACTACACATGGCCTTCCAATCAGGAGGAGGTATTTATAAGTGGACACCAACATTATACAAAATTGCAGGATCATTGGATCAAAACAATGGAAGCAAAAGATAAATAAAATGTCATGGTTTCATCTCAGCTCCTCTAGTCAATCACATTATCAAGGTACTAGAAACACATGGCAGTGAAAAAGCCAATATTTGTGGATCATTATGCCATGATTTGTATGCAACAATGTGAAGTTTTTTTCATCTCTGAAGATTAAATTCATTGTATGATTCTCGTAATGAGCCATGGAGTATAATAGTGTCAATTTGGTATTGGGGTTTTTAGAATATGATAAGTTTTGGATGCATTGGAAAAAGTGTGGGTGTAGGTGGTGGGTAAATAGGTGCACTATGGTGCAATAATGTTAGAGTTCAATGGTGATCATACCTGGTATAGGTGTGGTTGGTTGCTTAGAGTGAATGCATGGAAAGGAAGAAAAAGTGCAATGCTCATTGAGTTATGGCCATAAATAGACGAACATTAGTGTGGGAAATGAAACATTGGAAAGGAATAATTATTATAGTTGTGTTAGATTAAATTATTGGAGAGGTGAAGTGAGTGGAAGACTTCAAGCATGGAAGGCCAACTAAACTAGTCATGAAAATAGGAAAAAATGGGGGATGTGGGTCACAGAGGATGGGTGAGGCAAGGGCAGAGGGAAAAGTGTGCCCATTGTATGTAGAGTTACCTAGTGAATCAACCAAAGCTCTAGGAATCAAACCATGAGCATGTCTAGTCTAGTCAGATGGAGCTAGCATAGGGGCATCCTAGGGCTCAAATTTTAGGGTGGAAGAACCTCCCTTATCAGCTTTTTTAATGTTGTCAGGGAGTGTGGCACAACTCATATTGTAGGAGGAGTTGGGTGTTAATCCCATGATGCGGGTAGAAGGTAGCCAATAAGGGGTGACAAAAATTTCCCAAGAATTATCTACAGGTGTGGGGGAGATGTAATATCCTAATAAGATCACATAAAAAATGCAGTGAAAGATGGAAGATGTTAGTATGGGTTAGGTGATTAGTGCAATGAATCAATTAATTAGCCTCGAGATCCCTATGCAAGGGTTGGAAACTAAGAAGATGGGATCATTGGGTGTGGTTGAGATAAAACCTAAGCCTAAGGGTGTGGTACAAGCAGAATGTGAAGTGGAGCAGCTATAGAAAGTTTTGTCCACCAAGAAAGTCTAGGAGGAGAATGTAGAACAAGAAATCACATTTTTTTGGGCTTGATAGATAAAGCATGTGAGGATAAGGCACAAATAGAAGCCAGATGCCTCAAAGTAGTGTTGAATGAAGAACATGCCTAGTAGCAAGCTTTGGAAGCTGAGTTATGGGTGGAAAGATCATGAGCAGAAGGAAATGAAGTGGGGGTTCAGGCCACACGAGCATGGGTACAAAGATTGCATGAAGATGCTTTGAGGATGACCCGAGTAGGCTTAGAGAGCATGCAAAATGAGCTGGTGCTACTATAATTGCAATCATAGTCTTTTAAGGATGCAATGTCAAAAATGAACATGATGTTATTGCATCTGTAGAGCATTTGGTGGCGAGCAAGGCAAAAATGAACAAATATCAACAATGGCTTGGTGAGGCTAAAGATGATGTAAAGCGCTAGAAGATGGTAGCTAAATAAATGAAATAGGAGCATGATGTGGCATAAAGGGCAATAATTGCACTAAGTATAAACAAACTGGTAGACAATATGTTCATGGATATGCAAAGGACTACAAAAGTTCATTAGGAAGCCACACATTACATGGGGCTTTATTATCAATCAATCTAGATGGAGCAATGACAAGAGACCAAGTTCGTGGATAAGCAATTTACTCAATTTTTGAATGCTTAGCTACACAATGGGAAGTTCCCAATACCAATGGATGTTATTTGGGTGTAGTGAGGATCAATGCTAGGAGCTTCATCTTTTGGGATGACACCCAAGGAATGTCCCCAATCGAGAACCCCACCATACCACCTCCATAAGGAAGGTCATAAGTGGTGTCATGCTAGGTTTGTGGTTGTTGTAATTGAACCATGGTCCCCATGATAAATAAAAGGTGTTTTATGGTAATCTTGTGTGATATGCACGTCTATGTACAATGTTTGGAACACTAAGATGGTAGAAGTGTGGGTGACTCTTTTGGGATATTTTGAAAGTTTCTAATTTATTTGGATATTTTGTTGAGAGTTTTTTATTTTATATTTTTATGATAGTTTTTTGAGAGTTTTTTATTTTTTTGGATAGTTTGTTGAGAGCTTTTTTTTTTTTTTTCGATATTCTGAGTTTTTGATTTTTTGGTATTTTATTGAGAGTTTTTGATATTTTTGTTATTTTTCAAGAAAAATGAACAAGAACTAGACTGAAAGCTATCAAAATTGACAAATATGCTAAGATGAGTGACATCTAGAGCAAGACTAACCTTCACTCATGCATTATAACCTATTGTGGCAAAGAATTGAATGTCGAAAAGAGAGAATCTAAAGTGGGCTTTTATGGATAGATGTGTATGAACTTGTGATACATTCAAAAGTCTAAAGTGCACTAGGTTGAAAAATAAGGAAGTGCTAACTCACAAATTGTAGGTGAAAGTTGAATGAGAAATTATGTATATAGTGATAGCCTTTGCAATCAATTTAGAGCCAAGATCAAGATGAATGGTCCTCTCTTGCTGATTAGGAAAATAGTGTGTTCTCTAGGTGTGGGCCAAGACAAGCATTGTGGAGCTGGTAAAGGAGGTAATTTTGGATTTGAAAGGTGTCTATGAGCCCCTAAAAGTTAATTGAGGGTTTGAATAGGTAAATGGACCTCGCAAACAAAGTGTTTGGGCCTAATATGGGGTGCTAGAAGGCCAAAAAAAGGCATTTTGGGCCCAAAAAGGCACAATGGGGTCCAAGAAGGGTGCTTAGGCCTAAAAAAGGTGACATGGCCTTGAAAAAGGCACTTTGGACCTAGAAAAGTGCTATGGGGCCTGGGAAGGGCACTTGGGCCTAAAAAGGCGTTGTGGCCTTGAAAAAGGAATTGTGGGCCTAAAAACAAAGGCACTATGGGCTTGAAAAGGGCACTTTGGGGTCTAAAAATGTGCTATAGGCCCAAAAAGGGGGCTTGGTAGCCTAAAGCATCATGTGAAGGCATGGTCCTGGTGAGCAAACATTAATCCAACTGTATAGGTTAATGCTTACTTTTTCTAAGGCCCTGCTAGCTCCAAGGGTCAAGGATTTGACTCTCTTAGCATTCATCTTCTTTCTTTGCTTCCTCTGATTGGGAAGTAGGCTATTCTGGTAGGTTGCTAGTAGCATTACTATTGTGTATGCAAGATTGTAGCCTATTTGGATGGTGATGACAGAGTGGACATATCTCTACAATAATCCAAGTGATGTCTAATTTTCTAAGGCCTAGAAAATGTTCAATGCCTATAAGGCAAGTATTTTGGTCCCAAGGATTTTTAGGATAACATTGAGAGATTTTTTGGTCAACACTAGGAAATCATGGCCTCTTCAACATAAATAAGTCTCAAAATCCATCTTGATTTGAATTAATGAAAGGGAAGGTGGAGATAGTGGGCTGAGGCCCCTTCTTCTATTATCCGTGATGTGCCAAATTGTATGTCAATCTTGGAAGCATGAGATAAGACAGAATGATGTTGCTTCTTAAAATTTAGGTCTATAGGAATATTATTGACATTTTTGTTGAGAGATATGAGGACAAGGATTTGCCATGAAATATTTAGATATATTCAATACAGAGCCTCACCATTGATTTCATATAATATTGGTCAAGGTATGCAAGCCCATCCTGAAGGAGCAGTAATTATAGATAAACACTAGCTCAACATGAAATCAGTGGATCATTGGATTGAAATATATATTAAAATATTTTATGCAAATGGCAAGGGGTGTTTAATTTTTGGAAATTTTAATATTTTGTATATTTTTGTTTGGATTATATTGGTGTACACACACACACACATATTTGTTTTGTTTTGTAATTTTGAAACTTTTGGAACCAAGTTGGCACATGGATAGTGTTGTGCATGATAGTCTCTTGCACATATCTCATATTTTTGAACTAAAATAGATTAGAAGGGGACAGATGGGAGGTTTGTTGGATTGTTGGGACCACATGGGATATTCATGGAGGCTAAAATGAATTTTTGGGACCACATGGATATTTACAGAGGGTAAATTGGATTTTTGGGACCACATGGGTATCTATGGAGGTTAAAATGGATTTTTGGGACTGCACCAATATTTATGGAGGCTAAAATGGATTTTTGGGACCAAAAAAGTATTTATGGAAGCTAAAATGGAGTTTTGGAACCACATGGATATTTATAGAGGCTAAAATGGATTTTTGGGACCTCATGGGTATTTATGGAGGCTAAAATGAATTTTTGGGACCACATGGGATTTTCATGGAGGCTAAAATGGATCTTTGGGACCACATGGGTATTTATGGAGGCTAAAATGGATTTTTGGGACCATATGGGTATTTATGGAGGCTAAAATGGAGTTTTGGGACAATAGAGGAACCGTGATGTGTTTTGCAAGTTTGAGATATGCAATGATCTTCCTGCAAATAATGTTTGTGTTGTCTTGAAACATAATTAGACTCCATGTTCCCTTTGAGCCACTCCTTCCTCCTTATTGTTTATCCCTGTTGTGAGCTATTTCTAACTTTGAGAAATCATTGATCTAAAATCCACAAGTATTTCTCAATTGGGAATGTGTACAATTAATTCCAATTTAGTACCTCATGCCCCCCTTTTCCTATCTTCTATTGATCATGTTAGGTAGTGCTTAAGAAAGCAATGGAGATACCAAAAAGAAGAAAATTTGGTGTGAGATGCACCAAATGAACTATTTACCACAACCCCTTTTGTTTTATTTTTCATATTGAAGAACTTATGTGGTTGAGGAAAGCTCAAAGGTACTATCTCTGACTCCTTTTCATAATTCAATATATAGTATGTATATGTATATAACTTTTGGTTTTTTTGGCTATTTTTGGTATCTTTCAATATATGTGGCAGTCACTTAGGGATTTACACATAAAATCTTTTGAGGTGGATGCTATTAAGGGGCTCAAGTAGCTCTTCATTGTCATAGTCTGCAAGTTTATAGGTTTCTGTCCCAAAATATTCAATGATGATGTAAGGAAAAATCTAGTTAGGTTTTCATTTCCCTTTCTTTTCTCTATCAGGATAATTCTTTAAATTCTCTCGAAGAACAAGATCACCTATTTGGAAGGCATGGGGCTTTACCCTTTTGTTGTAATGGAAAGAAAGTCTATTCTAATATACTTTAAGATGTTCATATGCTCTATTTAGATGTTCCTCCATAAACTCTAGTTGCTCTAGCTGAGCTATCCTATAGTTTTTTTCTACCAACATATCATGTGGTGTGACTCTCAAAGATGGGATCTCAACATCTAATGGTAAAACAACTTCACTATCATAGACCAAAGAGAATGGGGTGGCCTATGTGGGTGTTCTAACACTTGTCTTGTATGCCCAAAGTGTGGGATTCAACTATATGTGCCAATCTCAACCAAAGTTTTTAATAGTTCTTTTGAGGTTATTGATGATATTCTTGTTTGTAGCCTCTGCTTCACCATTACCTTGAGGGTAATAGATTGATGGTGAACGGTGGATAATATGAAATTTCTCACATAATTCATCAAGTATCTAGTTTTTGAAGTATAGGGCATTATCCATCAAGATGGCATGAGGCACACTGAATTGACAAATGATATGGTTGAGTATAAATGAAGAGATTTTATCGCCAATAGTGTGAGTAAGTGGCATTGCCTCTACCAATTTAGTGAAGTATTTTATTGTTATAATAATCCATTTATGACTGCTGGAGGAATGTGGATGTATCATACCAATGAAATCAAAACCCTACTAATAAAAAGGCCATGGTGTTGCTAAAATATGGATTTCTTCTACAGGTGTATGAATCACATTACCATGGATTTGACATTGCTTATAGAGTTTATCATAGTGAATAGAATCCTTTTTCATGATGGGCTAGAAATAGCCCATTGAAAGAATCTTTTTGGCCAATGTGAAGCCACTAGAATGAGAGCCATAGATTCCCTGATTAACCTCTCATAAGGCATCATTAGATTTTTCATGTGCTAGATATCTAAACAAAGTTTTGTTGAGACCCTTACGATACAATGTTTTAGCCACCTAGGCATAACATAAAGTTTGTCTAATGAAGTTGCATTTATTTTTTCAAGATTGGTTTGGCAGGCAGGAGGTTATCTTTGAGGTAGTCATAGATAGGACCTTACTAGGGTGATGCTTAGTTTTCTAGGAGGCATAAGATAGGGGATTCTGGCTAGGAAAATGTGGATTGAACCATCTCTTCCATTGAGAATCTATAGTGTTCATGTTGATCAGGTGACTAGAGAAAAGAAAAGAAAGTACCCATAGCATCAACTATCCTATTTTTATCCTTAGGGATATGTTCAAAGGTGATATGGAAAAAAAATTCTTTTAGAGCATCAATAATTTTCTTATATGACATTAATTGTTTATCCTTGGTCTAATATATATGATTGACTTGATTGATGACTAACTAGGAGTCTTTGTAGACCTCTATTGTTGTTAATTTCCATTCAAGAGCTAGCTTAATGCCAAGGACTAAAGCTTCATTATCTATCATGTAATTAGTACAAGGGAATATGAGCTTGTATGACTTTGAGATGGTGATGCCTTGAGGTGTGATGAATAAAATTCATGTGCCTAATTAGTGGTGAGTATAAGAACCATCAAGTATAGTTTCCATGTAAGTGGTTCAATATGAAGAGTCTTTGCATTAGGAAAATCAATAATAATAGGGTTAGAATCCTCTAGAGGTGGATCTGATAGTTGGTTTGCTATGGCTTGTCCTTTAATGGCCTTGTAATTAACATACTCTATATCAGATTCACTCAATATCATGACCTACTTTTCAAGTCATCCATTTAGAGTTTTTTTTTTTTGAGGAGGTATTTCAAAGAGTCTATTTTTGCCAAGAGTTTGACTTTGTGTGCCAAACAATAGTGGAATATTTTTTGGAAGGAAAAAACTATTACAAGGGAAGCTTTCTTGACGGATGTGTAGTTGAGCTCATAACCCACTAGAGTTTTGTTGCTATAGTAAATAGCTCTTTCTTTTCCTTTATCATTTTCCTAGGCTAATAGTGCCTCTAGTGACCTCTCAGTTATAGAAATATACATAGGGAGTGGTTTATTTGGCACAAGCAACATTAGAGTGGGAGGATTAATCAAATATGTTTTAATCAAGTTAAAGGAGACTTCATACTTGTCATCCTATTTAAACACAACCTCCTTGTACAAGAGGTAAGTGAAGGGATTTCACTTTTCAACTAATTAGGAAATGAAGCATCTCATAGATTACAATTGGCCTTGTAAGGATTGTAGCTGATGTATATTTTTAGGGGCTTTTATATGTAAAATTGCTTGCACCTTTTTATTATCCACCTCTATCCGCTTTGCTGAAACAATATAACCTATATATTTTCTTGATTGAACCCCAAATGCACACTTCTTTGGGTTGAGTATAACTTTAAAGGCCTTAGCCAACTGAAGATTTTTTCTAGGATAGGAATATTTTTGTAGAATGTATCTGACTTAGCCAAGATATCATTGACATAGTCTTCCATGAAGGTGTGGAGCATGTCATGAAAGATGGTCATCATGGCTCTCTGATAGGTTGCTCCTGCATTTTTAGGTCAAAGGTTATAACATGCTAGCATAATGTTCCCCAAGCACAAGTAAAGGTTGTCTTATCTTGATCTTGAGGTGCTATTTGGATATGATTATACCCTAAGAATCCATCCATAAATGAGAAAATGGAATGTCTTGCTATGAGATTGATAATGACATCAATACAGGGTAAAGGGAAGTTAGCTTTTGGACATGCCTTATTGATGTCACAGAAATCAATAAAGATTTGTATGCTACCATCTTTCTTTGAAATAGGAACAATTTTGGATATCCATGAAGCATATGCCAAAGGTCTTATGAAGCCAGTCTGAAGGAACTTTTCTAACTCTACTTTCACTAATAGTGTAATGTGAGAATGCATTTTTTGGAGTTTTTGTTTGATAGGTTTTTTTCTAGGTGCAATGTTGAGATGATGTAAGGTCAACTTAGGGTCTAAACCTGACATGTTAGCATATGACTAGGAAAAATTGACATGCCTCTCTTTAAAGAATTGAACAAAGTCTTCTTGCTTGATAGTTGTTAGGGACACTACTAGATGAATCATTATGGGCTCTTCTATCATGCCAATGTTAACCTTTTTGGTTGGTTCTATAAAAATTAAACATCTCTCTTTAAAATGGTTTCACAATGCATCAATTGTTCCATCATTAGGTGTCACAGTTGATTTTTCACTATCAGATGCATCACTTGTTTCATTTTTTATTTCCTTCTAGTCCGAGCACAACATGGGTTGGATAACTAGAGATTTCCTTTATTGTAACATGACTGGGACATTGATGTATTCTTTACCCATCAACTCATCATTAGATTTAGGCTTCATAGAAAATTTAGTTGCAATGAGGTAAGTGGAGATATCTCAATTTGTGTCAAAGGTAGATGCAAAAGTGGTGTCAGATAAGTCCTAGTTGATAAATTTAGGATATAGAAACGATAATGGTTCAAAAGGATAATTGAGCTCAATAGGGTTCAAAGACATAACTTTATTAGATGGATCAAACATTGTATCAGTTAGGTCAATGTCATGTGCTTGTTCAAAGTGTTCTAAATTGCTAGGTAGAACATACGACTCATCCATCACCTCTTCTTCTTCTACTTTTTTTGGGAAAAGCATAAGAAAATATCTTGGAAGATAAAGTTATCATGTGTTTCCTCTATATTATCATTTGGTATGGAGAAAACAAGCCTATTTTCTTGATTTGAAGTGGGGACCCTGATATTACTAAAGTCTATTCTAGAGCTTAGTTCTTGTGCTATATCATTTGTTATAGCTAAGATGTGTGTAAATTCACATTCCTTGTCTTGGGAGGTGAGCCCACTGACAAGACATCCCAATCCCAGTTGGTTGAGTCATTGCTATCACTATCTAGTGATGGCCAAGCACTGTCATCATTTGGAAAAGACTTGGTCATAATCCTAAGATTCATGAAATAAGTGTTGATAATGTCTAGCTTAGGCTCAGAAGGACTCACATCTTGCTAATCTTTGGGCACCCAAATGGCTTTAGGAAAAATTTGATGTGTGTTAAAGTGTTATCCCATTATTGTGGTGGGGGAGAAATAGTTAGCGTATCAAAATGTTGTTCCATATAATCCACACATGTTTTGAGTTTGTTAGGTTTGAAGGAAGCTACTATAGGATCAACTATGCATGTGCCTGTCCCCAAAGGTCGTGTTTGAGAGTAGCCCATCTTTTTCATTATTCAAAACCTTTCCCACAAAAGTAGGGGGAGATATCAATTTTTTGAATCCTTTTTTTTGTATCTTCTTTTAGAGCTTGATCTTGTGAGGAATTGTCTTCTCTGACAAAGTATTCATTTTACTGTAGATGATGTGTTTTTGAAGGTGATTTCCCTTGAGATTTTGGAGATGTAGGTAAATAAAATAGAGAGATAGAATAAACCCAAATTTTCAATTCTTTTCAAATTCTTTCATCAAACCATCCATTTTTTTCATAGTGTAATTATTTTTGTTCTTGCTTGGATAGAGATCATTTATTGCTTGAATTGGAACAATCTATTTTCTCTTTTCCCTTAGTCATTGTAGTAAAATAGTTGGTCCCATCATTGGATGTTAATTCTATGTGATGTCTTGAAATGTAAGTTTTTGGGGAAAGGGGTTCTAGAAGTTTATCACCATCTGCGAGGATCTCTTCCATGTTATGAGGAATGCAAGAGTTACAGTACTATGTGTAGTGTTGATCTTTGGGTATGGTTATCTCTTGATACATATAAGGAAACTTTAAATACTGATGGTAGGTGGATGGAACATCTTGAATGTTATTAATCTAAGGTCTTCCTAGAAGGATATTATTTTTTAGTTGAAGATCTAACACTTGGCAAGCTGTTTCTTTGATAATTGGTCCCACCTTGATTGGTAGAATGACCATCCCTTTAGAGGACCTCTATGCATCATTATAAGATTTTATTGTAATATTTTTCTTGGAATACATAGCATCATATTCATATCTAAATTCTCTTACCAAATTTAAAGTACAAATGTTGATCCCTAGACCACCATCAACCAATGCTAGATTTATACTATTTTAGAGCACAAAGACCTATATGTGTAGAGGAAAATTTTGGCTCGATGAGTAAAGGACATATCATCTTGTGGGGAGAAGGATACATATTTGGGTGTCGAAATTTTTCTCACCATGTTCTATAATTGATTTACATTAGGATTTTTGGGTATGAGGGCTTTAATAAGGATCTCTTTTTGCTTGGGTGATGCCTACAATAGCTCAAAATATAGATATGTGTAGAAGTTTTGAGAAGGTGGTTTACAAAACTATACTTGGATGTGGTAGAGCTTATGGTGGCTTGATCTGGGTTAGTGGTTGCCCCTATTAATTCCACTTTGGAGGCTTGACCTCAAGTAATAACATTCAAGGATTTATTTTCATGTTTCTCTTTGATGACTATAACATTAACATGGTCATTGAATCCTAACAACATGTTGATCGTGTTTTCATAGTTATGGGTGTAATTAAATTTTTTGTTGGCTATATTATTTTGGTTAGTTTTTGAAGATTCTCCCTTTTCATGGCTCATGAAGGGAGATTTAAAAATCATGTGATCTTCATTGGTATGAAAGCCATTAAATTTGATGCAATCATCATCAATTAATTTTTGAATAAACCCTTTCAAAGCCATGCAGTTATTGGTGAGATGTCCCTAATTTTTGTGGTAAACACACAAATAATTTTCCTTCCACTAGGAGGGGTTCACTTATGGTTCATATGGTCTAGCCTCTAGCAATACAATGAGTTTATTAGCCAAAAGTGTTTTCAAATCAGTCTCATATGTTTCACCAATAGGAGTATAGGTTCTAGGTTGGTATGAGGGCTAATATTCCTTTGGTGGAGGAGCTTGGTTATAAGAAACTTGTGAAATTAGTCCAGTGGATGGGGATGGAGGCATGATCTTTCATCTGTAGAATGGTCAGATGTTGTCTTGTAGTTTCTCATCTTGGTTGGAAAACATGCTAGTGTGATTGTTTCTAGAGGTCAATGGGTCTGGGAGGTGATAGGACTATGGTTTAACATTGTTTTCTTCTATGACTCCATTATTTTCCATGTTTTTGTTATTATTTCTCAACCAAGATTTTGGTTTATCATTTGAGTAATTGGTAGAGTCATGTGAATGTGAAGAGTAGTTGGAGTATCCCTTGGCGTCTTTTGATGCTTTCACCCTTTCATTTTTAATAAGGGTCTCTTCTATTATGGAAGTGCTCTCAAGAATAGTCTTAAAGTCTTGTAGACATTGGAGTTGTAGCCAATGGTTTAGGGATTTTTAGAGACCATTGATGAAGATGGAAAAATTTTCATTTTTAGGGGTTTCCCTATGGCATAGAGCCAATGTGTGTCACCATATTTGGAGAAAATGCTTGAAGGATTATCCTAGGAATTGTTTTCTATTGCATAAGATGATCATAGTAACTTCTTTCTCTATGTTATAAGAGTATTGTGTGACAAACACATAAGCTAGTTGATTGAAGGATCAAATGTTTGATGGAATCTTGGAAAAAAATTCCATGGTTTTCCCACCCAAGTTTTGGAGAAATAATCTCATAAGGTATGTAGTGTCATGCTCAAATTCCATGCTCAAACTATAGAATTGTTTGAGATGATCTTGGGGGTCAGATGTAGCAAAGTATTTGTTGTACTTTAGAATTTCCATGTTCAGAGGGAAGGGCGTTAATATAATATTTTTATCAAAGGGGAGAAAACACACCTTTTCCATACTAAACTCCATTGGTTGGAATTTTCCTCTCTTCAGTCTTTCCATTTCTACTTGTAAATCTTGGATTTTTTGGGTAACAATGTCCAAGGGTGAATCTTCTTGGTCCTTCTTGAGTTGGATATGTCAAATTTAGAAGGTAGTTTATTAACCTGTTGTGCCGACAATAATAGGTAGCATTTTTTATGTCTCTCTAGTAGCCTATCCATTGTGTCAACTAGTTTTGGATTTTGTTGGAAGTCTTATATTCTTGAATCGATATAATCATCTCTCCCAAGTTGGAATTTATCCATTATGTTTTCTAGCTCTAGATTTTTTTATTCTAATGAGAGTGATTCTTCATCAATGGTAGCTGAAAAATAGTTGATGGGTATTGTAGGATCAATGGTGTTTGATAATTGTGCAGATTTGACTACTCTAGTTTGCTTTCCTATCCTTGTATTTACACAAGTAGTGACTCTTTTTAATTCTTTCTCCTTATCACTACTACCATTTTTTCCTAGTGGCATGAGATGTGAATGTAATACATTTTTAATTTTCATCATGTAATAAGGTGAAGACAATATTTGGACCAAGTAATAGGAAATATCAAGCTAGCTCACAAATTGTTCCAACAATACCAAAGGTTATAAAAACCTTGGCAATTAGATTAAGCTTTGTGAAATCAATGGGTAAAAGGATGTTTGTATCTTTGATGTTTGACTAATGTAAGAGGTTGAACTAATGATGTTTTTTGTATTGGGGTCCAGGAAAGTTTTTAAAAAATCATAGTTGATGTGAAATCTCTTGTCTGATTTGAAGGTATTGGTCTTAAAAGGTTTTCCCAATTTAAAAAAAAATTGATAAAGGAAAAGGGTGTTGGAATGTTCATTTTGACTTGCCAAACTCTTAGTGGAGGTACCTAGTGGTTTGATTTTTTTTACAAAAGTATTTTAGAATGGCATAGATGCATTGTGGATAGTTGTAAATGCAAATTTCAAGATTTACCAGATGCTATTCTAGAGTGGTTATGCACTACTTAAAAATCAAAAGCATTATTTTGTAATGTGGATGTGCTATTATGCATCATTTCATTGTGAAAATGCATTGTTTTATGTTTTATATGTACTATTTAACAAAGTGTAAGCATTTTTTTATAGGAAAAATGTGTTGTTTCATAAGATAAATGTGATGTTTCAGAAAGGATGTTGTTTCTTTGTTTAATTATGGCAATTTTTAAAGAAAAGTTTGAATCGGTGAAGTGTTCATTTAATCTAACAATAACATACTCAAACTCAATAATGAGAAAAATAATGAAATTTGAAGGACAATCCTCAAATGTAAATGGCTTCCTAACAATGGTTGTACTCGAGCTGGTGACTACAAGGACTTAGTATCATCCATTAACACTCAAATTTACCTCTCTAAAAAAAAAGCTTCCCACCAAATCTAAGGAGGTTTGGCACAATATTTTGAAAGACTACTAGAGGAATGTTATCTTTTGAACATTAATGCCTTGCACTTTATTAAGAATGCAAGTCTTAAATAGCTTTCCCTCTCACCAATCCTATTAAGGAAAATTTTGTGAGGTATGCTCTTCTATGCATGTGTAACCTAACTATGAAAAGAAAGGAAAACTGAAATTAAGGGTAGGTCTAGGAATTTGATCACCTAACGATGAGAGCATATCCCTATTACCTTAATTTCCAAACACACTAGACATGACCTATTCAATTCTAGAGTCTTTAATATATGGAAACATGGAGGCTCCTAATTATGCTATGTGTTTGTTCATTCCTTAACTAGAT
Source organism: Cupressus sempervirens (assembly GCA_028749045.1). NCBI lineage: Eukaryota > Viridiplantae > Streptophyta > Pinopsida > Cupressales > Cupressaceae > Cupressus > Cupressus sempervirens. Next base: position 588,661,386 of record CM053791.1, on the reverse strand, counting down.
CACATATTAGACTTGGTGTGTTTAACATTTTGATTCACTTATGAGAGTGAAGATAATAGGCCTAGAACTAAATCAAATATTTGAAAAAGCTATCTTAGCTTAGGATGGTACTAAAAAGAGGATATGCCACAATTTAAGTAAAAAGCCAAATGGGTTTAGGCCTACCTAATTCAAAGCTAGCAAAAGGCTTGGTGCATTTTTGCGTCTTACCCACTTTGTTTCCATCGATTAGATGACTTGTTTTCTTCCTTGTAGATTTTTAGAGGACCTATAATCACTCATAAATCAAAATTTTAAATCAAATCTAACTACTTTTTAGTTCCATCAAATGCATTACAGAAAACTACAAAAGCACTACAGAACAAGGTAAATGCACTACTTTATGTAGTAGATGCACTATTCAAACAACTGAATACCCTATAGAAACATGTGTAAGATCTAAAGGAAGATGAAAAATCATTATAGGAAAATAAAAATACATCACAAAATATCAAAAATGCACTAAAATGGGATTTAAAAGAGTTGAAATGAGAAAAGCAAGTTTCTATGAGATCTTGGAAGCTTTTGCATGGAAGATTTGTCCTTTGCAAGTATCAATAAAACTCTGAGCAGTGAGATCTGCAAGATCTGACCAAGAAACAACTCTAAAAAGATGATTTATTAGAATAAGGCTCCATTCCACATGATGGGCACCATTTTGTACACAAGAGAACGTGTATTCATAAGACCTTAGTGTGAAGTGCGGTGAGAATAGTAGTAAACCTAAGCTAGACCCAAGAAACAACTATAAAATCAACAATTCATGAACATCCCATGTTTCCCTAACTAAAACCACTAAAATCACTCTTAGATCAGTATCTTAGTGACAATTCTAGAATGGGATTATGTTATTTATGCAGATCTATGAAAAACTGTATGAGATCTATGTAAATGTAGGATATAATGAGATGTAGACATAAAAATGCTATGCATATATGCATGTATGAGACTAAATAATGCTAAATAATGCTTGATGATGATTAAATAATGCTAAATCATGCTAAATGGATTATCAATTACTAGTTCTAGTATGCCTATAGTAAGGATGCATTAAACTTGGTTGCTTTGCTCTTGTTTTTCCCTCTTATTTATAGGATTTTAGAACGGGTTGGGGTAAAGATGGAGGAATTACTATTTTATCAGGGGTAATGGTAAGTCTAAAAATATCTCATAAAGCCCCAAAAGGAAAAGTCCATAAAACTTACAATGTGAGGATAAAATGGATTTTTATTTTCTTTTTAAATACAAAAGGTGGATTTTCACTTTTTGAGGGGATGATGACTTTATTTTCTTTATTTAAATTTGCATTTTCTTCAATTTTATCTTTTTCTCTTTTTATTTGATTTTTGATTTCCCCTTTTGAATTAAATTACCCTTTTGAAATGATTTTTGAAATTTGAATTTTAAAATGTTCAAGGAATTAGGCAATTAATTGATTGAATTAATTACGTAAATTACTTGATGTTGTGATTAATCTAAAAGTCCATTATTTTTCCTCAGTTCTCTAATTTTGCACTTAATCTTTAATGATTTGATGAAAATTATGCTTCCAAAGTCTTTCCAATTTTAGGGTGTCTACAAATGCCCCTGTTTGAGCTAATATGTGAAGCATGTTAGTTAGTTCAAAGAATGTCATGATTCCTCTAATTTTTAATTTGACTTTGATGGTTGATTACTTGATTGCTAATGCATTACTAATTTGATATTGTCATGATGGTCATTTTTGATGATTTGATGTCTTAATGAGGATATGATGTCTACTTGTTGATGATTTGATGTCTGATATAGATATTGTGTTTGGATGCCCATGTTTGAATGATTTTTTTATGTTTGAATGGGGGATAATATATTAAAAAACTTGTTATTGATATGGATATAATGCCCCCTCAGAAATGAAATGGGAATTGATGGTTTTAAAGATATTAATTTTCTAATTTAATTTCCAAAAAATTTCACAAAGAAGTAATAATTTGGTAAATGAATAGCATTGATGGATAGGGTCTATGAGGAATATTATAGAAAAAAAATTGCAGGGTTGCGATAGGATGGATGATTTTTGAAAAAAAAAAAAGGTCACTAATGCCCCAAATTAATATTAAATAGGTCAAAAGACCCTTTTACCTAATCATTTGTACACTCACCTTTCATTGTCACTTGGTTGGAGCTCTAGACTAGCAAGCATCAGTTTGAGAGGGGGTGTTGATATCAGTGTCCAGTCAACTATGTTACTCTAGTATGTAATTAGAAACCTCATTTATTTTGAATTTTTGGTTTGGTAGTCAAATTTTTAAAATTTAGCACATTTTTAGGTTACAAATGAATGTTTTGTACAAATTAGTGCTTATATTTAATGTTTCAGTGCTTTTGTTTAGTTATAGCGCATACATAGTTTTAAATAGTGCATCCATAGGATGAATTAGGGCATTAATAGATGCCTTAGTTTTTCATTGTAGCACACAAGTTAATATTTTGGTGCTTATGTAAATAGTTTTAGTGCATACGTTACCTATAGCATGTATGTAGAACAAACTAACACATAAGTAGGCAAGCAAGTTTCTCTTGATTAAAGTGTATGGCAATGTCATCTTTTAGGGCATTCGATAGATTAAGAAGTTCTTTTTTAATAAAATTGCATTTGCATAGGGTAGCAATACATTTATTTGTAATGGTGCATTTGTAGAGTTTAGTGGTGCTTTTGTTGATTATAATAGCACTTAAAATAGTTGTAGCACATCTATTATTTTAAATAGTGCATATGAAAGACACAATAGCACATTTGCATCGCAAGGTCTTGTAGTGAATGTAGGATAGGTTGGATAATAGATCATCCTATGCATTGATGGTCTAATGTGAAAAATGATTTACAATATGTTGTAGGAGGATTTAGGAACCACAATGGATTGGATAGTTAGGATAACGTGTTTGCACAACTATAAACAACATATGAGTAGAATCTAAAAGTGATATGTAGGAGAAATCTAATAGGTTGGATAGATACATGTTCCCACCTTAAGATATAGAGGTGTAGAAAACATTGTGTTTGACTCCATATATAGAGATAGAAAAAGAACTAGTTCCAAATTGAACCATTAGCTAAGTTGCTAGATTGTCAACCTAAATTGATGTAGGATAATCAATTTGACTACTAGATTGATGTAATTTGTTTGATGCTTGTATAAATAGGTGTGTGGGGCAAATATCATGGGGTGCAGTTTGTATCCTTTTCCATTTGATTCAATTGATAGATTGTGATCCATGGATCGACAAGTGATAGATAGATGTGGGTTATCATATTTTCTCTAAATGCCATGATTTTGGGTGACCTGAGGATTATGGATAGTTGTGGCTGAGCAGTTGCACTTAGACCACAACACCTTCCATTTACTACTTGGTGATATGATGATTAGCCTAGAGGATGTGTATAATATTCTTAGTATCCCTATAGTAGGGTGCTGGGACTCAAAATGGAAGCATTGATTTTGAGTACCATTCTAAAAATTGAGTCAAATTGAGTCCCTATTAAAGCTTTTCATGCACATGTACCCGGATATCATTTTGAGGCCTATGAAATGTTTAATTTTTTTAATACCTTGATTTAGTGTATGTATGTGTCCTATAATGATAATTTTTTATTTTGAATCATTCTATGAAGTGTCATTTTGAGCATTGCTTAAATTTGCATTTGTTCCTAAGTGTCAAATAGTGACAGGAAGCCTAGTTTGCAATTGAATATCTTGAACCTAGTTAACTATCATGACTCACCACTTTGGGAGTATTTAGTATGCATATAAAAGAACCTATGTTTCATATTTAAAGTCATCTCGATATGTTTTGACTATGTTTTGAATCTGTCAAAGTTGGTTGTTTATTGTTGTCATGTTGATGCATACTAGTCAGAATTTTGGGTAGTCCTGTTTACTAGTAATAACTTTGACCCAGTTAAGCCTATTGAAAATTGTATTTTTGAATTGAATTCTAGGGGTTAGATACTTGTTATGTTTAAATTTTGGAATTAAAATATTTAATGTAGAGAGAAGATTGGGTATGAGTTTCATTTGTGCTGAATGGAAGAGATAGGTTGGAGATGTCTATAATGCAACATGAATATTAAAAATAGAGAGGATTTGGCATGCAAAATGGAGGGGAAATCAATGCATTCTCTTAATGAGTTCAAAGTTGGTGTTGTGTGTCTCCACCATTGCAAATACCATCTCCCCGGCTACACATGCAAATGCACAATGGTTAATCATCATTATCAATTTGGAGAGGGATTTGACTCGAGTCTTCAAACACACAATGAAGTGTCATAGGATTGTGTATTAAGCCCCATTGAAAGGAGAATGCATATTGGATTAGACATGAGAATTAATAGACTTTATTACCAATTTGAGTGAAGTTGTAGTGTATAGGCATGTGCTAAATGGAGACATCAGTAATTTTTTAAGGTTAAAATTGCATCTGAATGGATAGGTTGAAGCATGTAGTGACTTAGCAAGAGACAAAATAAAAAACAAAAATCGTTCCACCTCCTCATCCAAATCTTTTTATTGGTGAAACACCTTTGAATATAACTAGCTTTCTCTGCATAGTCAAGGTGATGTGTGTAAATTGGAATCCAGTTCCAAGACACTCAAGCATGGTCTATACATTTCTTTTTAATAGTTTCTAATTTGTTTTCATAGAGGCAAAGAAACAAAGAGAGATATATAGAAAGCAAATGGATAATACAAAATTTCTTGTTGTATTTTTTTATGGTGTCTGTGGCATTTTTGTGAAGGGAAGCCTACTATGGCATTATCCCACATGTATTAAGGTGTTGTGTGCAACATAGTTTTTATATGTGAATGGTCATGAAACATAATGCCTTAAGTGATGAGAACTTTTGAAAAGGAGATAAGTTGTGTGTAGGGCCCCCATCCTAACCTATTGGTGATGTAAAAAAAAATTTGACCAACGATGTGGAGATGACTTGGTAATTGGTGAATGGATGAGATAGTGCCATGTGGCACATTTACTAATGAGTAGTGACGTGGATCTGGTGACATCACATGCATCCTGACATGGGTCTAGTGGTTGCATGGTTGGTAGTTATGTAGGTAGTTTCAACAATGTGATTGGAAGTTTTCAGCTGGTGGTTTCGCCCATGTGATACAATTAGTCACATGGTCGCTACAATTACAACACAATTAGTGTTAAGAGCTATGAAGGAACAATCTGATGACACATGGCACAAGGGCCCTCAAGAAGATAACATAGCAGATTCATGGGTGAATCAGATGGTAACATGTGGTAGAGGTGCCAAGTGAATGTTGATGTCATTGGTGACTATGTAGAAAAAAACCAATCAGAGAGTGCCATGTAGCAAGGCCCAGTCAACCAATTTTGAACCTAAATGGAAAGTGGAGGAAAATTTTCAAAGTTCCAAAAATTATTATTTTATTCATTTTTTATAAATGAACATTAAAATTTTTTAAATAAATTTGGATTATGTTATATAGTTTCAACTTGAGCTTAAAATGAAATATTTACAAAATTTCAAAGTTTGATAACTAGTTTTCAACTTACAGCTTCAAATGGCTTTCCTGGGCATTTTTCTTAAGAAAATATAGGCTTATCATATATCAACAAAAAGCTCTTAGGGTCTACTCTCCAAATATGCCATTAGAGTTTGCATAGGTATCTATAGGAAGCAAGTATGATGGGTTTTGTTTGAGGTACTCTTTTTCATCTACATTCTAGCATGAGCAATTTAGATTCAGTTTGTTGCTAAACTGTTAGATGCGTATGTGTCAAACTTGGAGAGATTCATTCTAGTGTATTAGGTTTCCACCAAATCAATTTGGTAGGTTCTTTGGTAACTTTTATCAAAAAATCAAATATTTTATTAGAAAGGGAATTTTCCCATCATTCAGAGAGATATTTTCAGAGTTGGTTATGCAGAATGATGGGATTTGATCCGGTTTTCTATTGAAGAGAGAAGAGAGAGGTTTGGCTTCAACATATGGAAGAATTTTAATTGGACAAATACCATTATCAAATTAGATCCAAGATTCCTCCCTTCTTCTATATCTTTATTTCTTCTCTCATTATAAGGGGTTCTAGACTTTTGGATAGGTTTTCATTGTTGTGATACCACCAAGGTTGGATTTTGTTAGTTACAAACTATTGAGCAGATCTCTAGCTATGATTCCACTATCTTTCTTCAACTTTTTTTTTGTATGAACAATAATGAAATACAATGCATAGTTCTAGTATATTATGTATTTTATGGATCTTTCATGCATCTTGAATGTACTTGTTTCAAAGGAATGAATACAAAGAGCAAAAAATTATTTAGTTTCATTATGATTTATGTCTCTTGTTTGTATTGTTTGCAATCTTTTGTGATCTGTGGACAAATAACATAGTTCAATTGCATCTCATTTTGAGTTGTATATCTTGATGTGTTTTTCATTTATTTCAAAGAGTCAAGTAAATGCTCGATATATTTTGATAGAATTGTAGATTTCATGAGAATGATGTTTGATAAATATGAGGTTCAGATTTAACATAGATGTTTGATTCACAAAGTGATAGAATAGATATAATATCTTGATGTATGTGATGAATCATTAATATCCTTGATGTATGTCATGATTTATAGAATACCCAATGGATAGGACACTGATCAACTATAGGATCAATTTAGTTTGTTGTTGCATATGCATGGTTTTTCTATTTCAAATTCAAATATCAATCATCCATTTTCCCTTTTTGTTTAGGAGCTGAAAAGATACCCTCACTTACCTTGTGGATTTCATAGGTTTTGTAACTTTCTATTGCATGCCTTTTTTATTGCATAATTATAGGAGAAATAAGGGTTTAATCGACTTTGTATGGATTTAGATGTATTCTTTAAACTAGTACCATATGAATGAATCTAAAGGTATACTCACCAAGGTTTTGTAGAGCCTAAAGTAGAAGGAGTTCAACCTTATAGTTGGCTTGGGTTCTTCAAAAATTGTGTTTGTCATAAGAGATAGCTTCCCTTAGATGCAATCCTATCTTGGCTACCTAGTAGTTGAAATATCTGTTCAATCAAGAGCCAACATAGGGGATCTAGTATATTATGATTAGATAAATAATGGAAAAAATATGTAGAGTTCCATTTGTGGATGATGATATCGGGGATGATAGTGTTCCATGGTTTTAGATGCTTTAGTATTATCCATTACTGGTCATGCTAGCAAGGCTGATAAGAGGATTCCTCCTTCCAGATATGTGAGGGTATGGATGTTAGGTTGAATGGGGCCACATCATTCAAGATATGATTGACCAACCATGGAGATGTTCGTGGGGTAGTTGTATTCTAGTCTGTGTATCATAATTTACATCAGGTGGTGAATTCAAGAGCCCCATCACTATTTTTCAGTGTGGTGTTATTATAGATATGGACATGGGAGCATATTCCCATCACTCAGACCATATGTGTTTGACAGTGACCATAGGACATGCCCTTCATATATATGTATTCAGGTATCATTATGCAGCCACATTTGGGCAAGACAGGGCATTGGAAGCATATGTTGGATGACATGGATGAGGTTCTGAGGAGGCATTATAGGTATATAGAGCCATGGGTTGATGATGATAATGAGATGGTATATTTCTTTGGTTCATGTTATTTTCTTGGCTAGATCCCTTCAACAATTGAGATATTTTGCTTCATGAGGGTAGTGAGGCAAGTTGGTCAACGATAGGGGATGCCATAAGGAGTAGCACATTATGCCCACATGTATGCAAAGAAGCTAGTATAGGGTTCCACATTAGAGTATGAGGCATGCTAGGAATATTTTATGCAAATGCTAGAGATTCTATAGAGATGGTCATTGACGAATGATGTGGCTGAAATCAGGATGGAGAGGAACTATGTGTGTTGGTTCAAAGAGCACCCCTTTCCTAGATATATAGATCCATCCAAGCTAATTCCATCCATTGAGGAGCAGTTGGGCATGGGTGAGGATGATTATGGTGAGGGTGGGTGGGTGGGGGAGAGGTAGAGGTAGAGGAAAAGGACATAGAGATCAAGGTAGGAACATAGGCATAGGTTGGGACGTGAGGATGCCCTAGTAGAGATTGATGCCACAGGTTTTGGTATAGAGACTTATATTAGCACAAAAGCCAGGGGATGTAGTCAAGGATAGACCCAAAGTGGTCCATGCGTGTGGGGGTATTATAATAGGATCATGCACAAGAGCCACTATGGGTAGTAAATCAGCTATAGGGATTTGTGGGAGAGGTTTAGACAGTGGCACATGGCCCAATAAGAGGATCGATGATTTTGATGGGGGGAGGATAGGACAACACAATGTGAGGTTATAGGAGGATGTGCAATTTCTAAGGAGGTAGAGGTATTGATTACATGATCCTTCCATGTAGGTACAAGTCTCCTATCCATAGGTTCATGGAGCTCGAGTGTGACTGACTTCTATATAGGGTGGGTGATCAAATTTGGGCACCTGTGTAAGTGTTGTAGAGGCACAAAGTAGACTGATTAGCTCCTACATTAGTTAACTGGTGAGAATGATATAGGCCTCCACCTTTTCCTCCACCATTGAGCATAGATGGAGCTACCATGAGTTAGGTAACCTTGGCTATACCAGGCACAAAGAGTATAGGTGTAGATAGAGTTATTCCATTATATCAGGCACAAAGAGATGGAATGGGCTCCCCTAGTGATCAAGGACCATGAGATCAAACCTAGATAGATGGGGTAGGTGGCCTAGGTGGTGAGACACATGGATGAGCCTTTGTATCATTTTTTGTTGTTTTTTTGTATTAGTCAGATCATTAGATGTATTATGGATTTACTTATATTGACCAGTTGTATCCTTATTTATGGGTATTCCAATCGAGTGGTTGTTTTTTGTACCATGGATTTTACATGTTCTATGTATGGACATAGCTATATGATGGATGTTTTCTGTTGATCTACTTATGATGTGTTGTTTTTATGTTTTTGATGATGTAGTAGATGTGATAAAGTTATATTGTGGATAGATAAAATGTGTGTAAAATGTTTATGGATATGCTGATGTAGAATAGAGATAGCATGTAGTAAATGAATGGATATGGGATAAAAATGTAATGAAGTGGTTAAATAAAATATGCAAATGAAATGAAATAAAATGTAATGAAATATAATTGATGTGGTTGAAAAATATGATAATGTAATGAAATGAAAAATGAAATAGAATGGATATAGTTTAATGAAATGATTTAATATGATAAAATGAAACTGAAATGGGATAGTTGAATATAATGAAATGAATGATTTAATATGATGCAATGAAAATGAAATAAAACAATTTAATGTAATGAAATGAAAATGAAATGATTTAAGGTGATGAAAATGAAAATGAAAATGGAATTGATGTGAAACGGAAATGATGTGGTGAAAAAAAAATTAAAAATGTTTTTAGAAAAAAGTAAAATGGAAATGATGTGGTGAAAATGAAATGAAAGGGGGCTAATGTGGTAATGAAATATAAATGATGCGGTTCAAAGAATATGATGTGGTGAAAAAAATGAATTATGATGTAAGTAATAATGAAAATGATTGTAATGAGATGAAAGTGCAACTTGAATGTTTGAGATTCAAAAAGCCACAAAGAGTTCACTTATTACCAATGAACAATTTTAAAAAAAATGAATAATGTGAGTTAATGGGTTTATGGAATGTAACTAAATGTAATAATACATAATGATAATGAAAGTGGAAACGTCTTGTGGACACATGACCGGTGATAAAAAATGATGGTAAGGAGATGAAAGTGTAACCCAATCTTTCTAGATTCAAAGCCCACAAAATGGTTCTTGAAATAATATAATGAATTAAAGTCCACAATACTTACGCAGTGGAAACTCATTCAAATGGTGTTTTTGTGGGTGGAATTTTTATTTTTATTTTTCTATATTTGTTGTTGTTGTTTATGTCTAGTGGTTTTATTTTTTTTGTTTTAGTTTTCGGTGGTTCTTTCATTTATTTTCTACCCTTTCTCAATTTTTTCTACTAATCCTTTGGATGATTTTGAGTAATATTCCCCATTTATGTACCAACCTTTGTATTAGTTTAAGTCACCCCACATGAAATGAAATCTACATGAATGTAGCTAAGTGTCATATTTTGTAAAGAGATGCATATAAAATATCATCATTGAGCACCTAAAAAAGAAGGGGATATAGTATATAATTACCACTAGCTCAACTATGGTAATATGAATATTCTATCATTCTAAGCATTACAAAAAAAAACTAATAATGTACATTGAAAAATGGTAACCATTAATAGAAACCTATCATAGTAAAAAAATTGAGATAATCTTGGTACACATAGATATGAAAATTTCAGGTAAGAGACCTCACCTAAGATTTCATGTAAAATTGGTTGAGGCACACATGGCCTTCCAATCAGGAGGAGGCCCTTATAAGTGGGTACCAAAATTACATAAAATTCAAGGATCACTAGATCAAAATAACGGAAGTAGAAGGTAAATAAAATTTCATGGTTACATCCTAGCTCCTCTAGTCAATCACATCATCAACGTACTAGAAATACATGACAGTGAAAAATCCAATATTTGCAAATCATTATGCCATCATTTATGTATAGTAGTGTGAAGTTTGTTTCATCTCTATAGATAAAAGTCATTGTATGATTCTCATAATGAGCCATGGAGTGTAATAGTGTCAATTTTGTATTGGGGATTTTAGAATATGGTTAGTTTTGGATGCATTGGAAAAATTGTGGGTGTAGGTGGTGGGTGAGTAGGTGCACTATGTCACAATAATGTCAGAATTCAAGGTGGGAACTTTGTATAAACTATGGGCACCATTTTGTACATGAGAAAACATGTATTCATAAGACCTTAGTGTGAAGTGTGGTGAGAATAGTAGTAAAGCTAAGATAGACACAAGAAACAACTATAAAATCAACAATTCACAAACATCCCATGTTTCTCTCAATGCAATTGTTAAAATTTCTCTCAAATCAACATCTTAGTGACAATTCTAGAATGTGATTATGCTATTTGTACATATCTGTGAAAGACTATATGAGATCTATGTAGATGTAGGATATAATTAGGTGTGAACATAAAAATGTTATGGACATATGCATGTATGATACTAAATAATGCTAAATAATACTAGATGATGATTAAATAATGCTAAAATGATGCTACAAATCTCTATAGTAATGATGATAAATAGATTATCAATTTCTATCTCTAGTATGCCTATAGTAAGGATGCATAAAACTTTTTTCCTTTGCTCTTGTTTCTCCCTCCTATTTATAGGATTTTAGAAGGGGTTGGGGTAAAGATGGAGGAATTACTTTTTTATTAGGGGTAACGGTAAGTCTAAAAATATCTCATAAATCCCCAAAAGAAAAAGTCTAACAGACTTAGATTGTGAGGATAAAATGACTTTTTCTTTTCATTTTAAATCCAAAAAGGAAGATTTTCACTTTTTGAGGGGCTAATGACTTTATTTACTTTATTTAAATTTTTATTTTCTTCAATTTTGTCTTTTTCTCTTTATATTGATTTTTGACTTCCCCTTTTCAATTAAATTACCCTTTTGAAATGATTTTTGAAATTTGAATTGTAAAATGTTCAAGGAATTAGGAAGTTAATTGATTGAATTAATTATGTAAATAAATTGATGCTTTGATTAATCCAAAAGTCTATTTTTTTTTTCTCAATCTCTTTGATTTTGTCCTTAATCTTTAATGATTTGTGTTAGCAATTTTTGCCCCTCTACCAAAATTTGAGTTTTAGTTGTCAAGCATGGCCAACATTCATATATTTTCAAAATTTCAAACATTCTAATGTTATAAAGATATATATAAAAACTTGGGTTACATTTTATATCCTAATTCTTGATGTTCTTTCATGTCATAAACATCTTGGTGGGTCTACATCTTCTCAACCATCTAATTTAAAGAAATCAACAAACATCACTTTATCACTATGAAAAGATGCAAGATCTTTAGTCATAGCGACATAACAACAATGTACCATGTGTCCCAGGCGGGCCTTTCTTCTTTGCAGCTAGTGAAGTTGTTAGATGAGGTAACAACTATCAACATTTTATTAACAAACCAGTTTCTTTATGTGCCTTCATCCATTGCTGATCTCAAATTAAATCTATGATTGTTATTTTTTGTTGCTATGAAAAGGTGTAAGATCTTTAGTCATAGTGACATAATGACAACTTGCCATGTGGAGGTGGTAGGATCAGCCCATGTAGGCTATTGTTGAAGGTTTTCTACCATAAATGAAGCTCTAACTATTAGGTTCCTATTCGTTGTAGATATAACACATAGAGAAAGGGTTTTATCATGGTCATCTGATCTTCCAAGATCAATGATTATTGCCTTTTTGCTATTGAAACTTACATGAAGAATATTCATAGCAACATAGTGACAATGTGCCACGTGTCTCAACAGGCCCATCATAGTTCATAAGGTGTTGTATTTTATCGATTGTTAGATTGAAGATAGATCAATTATTGTTGTTATGTCATTATGAAAAAATGTACAATCAATTTTCATAGTGACATGATGATAGGTTGACATGTGTCCTTGTGAGCCTAGGTGGTAAAGCTAGAACAGAGGCAATAAAACCAAATTTCACCATGTAGCATGTTCTAAGAGGGTTGAAAAGTTAGCAAGGAATGATAAGAGAACTCAAAGGAGAAATTTGGTAAAGTCATGCTAGTATGTAGTCAATGGTCAACATAAGGTTAGAAAGTTGAATAGGGTGGGAGAATGTTTTGTTATCATTAGGCCACATGGTGAAGGCAAAGGTGGAATTTGTTTGACTTGATGATATATCTAATTTGTCACATCAAAAGCATGGAGAAAAGAAACTCTTTAATGGCAAATCAAATTTTTTCTTCTCTAAAAACACTTTCATTGTTCTCCATACCACTTTAATGTAAAGAAATTCAATCGCTACTATATGGTTATTGATTTATCTAGTTATGCACTAATAGCCATTGTTGCTATCTTTTTAAGGCTTTATTTGATGAATGATATGATTTTCCTACATCTGGATGTGTACCATGATTAGAACTTTTCCAGATTTGTAGTGATTGTTCTCTACAACCTTAAATGTAGTTGTTGTGCTTTGCCTTAGGGTAGAAGCTATCTGAGTTATGCTTGAATTATAAAAGAAAATTTTGTAACCCTTCTTAGGGTTGGCCTTTGTCTAATTCATTAGTATTACATTTTATGCTCTGCTCTTTTAATTCTTCTTTTGTCTATGAATGAATATAATCATCTATCTTACCTCATTCTCCACATTTTGTCTTCTATCCTTAAATTTTCATAACAATATCTACTTGGCCTTGAATGTTATAAAGAGAAGTTCCTTCCTTGTAGCCTTCTACTTGATTTATAATCTGTATGTAATTGTTGGATTAAGAAAAAGATGAATTGGTGTATTTTGAGGTTATGTTAATGAATAGTGCATTGTTAGGCATAAATAAGGTTGAAAAAACTATTTTGGTGTATCACCCCCTTTAGATTGGATTAGGTAGTTTGCTTTCATGCATTCCTTCTCCCTTTTTTTCTCAAAGAGTAATTAGATGCACATTGATAGTAAGGAAGTCAACCTTCTTCAAAGACTCAATCTCATAGTTCAAGTCCCATAGCTTGGAGATTGTTTCCATGTTTTACAAGGTTTCCTTTAGGTAAAAAATTTAGGCAAGGGTATAAGATTTTGTGACAAATTTTTTTGGCATTCTTAGTCGAACTCTCATATTGAAGCATTCTAAGTTCATTGGTGTTAAGAAAAGAACTTCAAATACATGTTGAGAAGATAATGTTGCTCTCAATAAATTTAGGCCTTCAAGAGGCTCATTTTCAAGTACTTGGCAACTCTAACTTTACTTTCTAGTTTCTAGACCAAATTTTTTGTGATCCATGCCCAAGGCTCATACAAGATCATCTTCTAGAAGTAATTTTCAATACACTAATCTTTTATTTTAAAACCCTAGGAGAAATAGAAATAGATTCTCTATCACCAGTTAGGAGTGCAACAATAGCACATACACTTGCAAGATCTATCTCCACTCCTACTATTGATGGATTAGAACCTAGGTTTCCATCTTTTCATTTGAATAGAGCAATATTTCATATGGAACATCCTATAGTTCATGCATTTTCCACCTTTAATGGTGTGAGTCCTCTCCTATTGGCTCAAATATGTGATATCCCAGTATCATCTCTCAAAAGTATACCTAATTTTACTAGTGGAACTTCCATCTCCCCTATATAACATATTCAAGAGATTTCAAATATTTGTAATATACATGGTATTATAGAGGATGAAGTTTTTGTTAGGCTTTTACCTTTATCCTTAAAGGGAAAAGTATTAAAATGATAAAGAGGTTTTCCTCACAACTCTATTACTGATTAGGATGGGTTAGGAGTAGGAATTTGTAAGCATTTTGAGGACAAAAGTGATCACCTATCACTTTTAGAGCAGCTAACAACTAACAAGAGAGAACCTCCTGAATATATGACTGATTTCAATTACAAATTTTAGAAGACATGGGATAGGATATCTACTATAGTAAAGCCTTCCCCTAGTAATGATTTCTTGTATTAGCTCAGAGCGTTTAATATTGATATTGCTACCACCTTACAATCCATGTGAGAAGACACCTTACCAGATGCTTATGAGATTGCCATAAAAGAATAAAATATCTTGATACAAGGAGGGAAGCTAGTTCCAATGCCTCTAATGCCTTTCTTTTCTAACATGCTTGATCATCAACCTAATGTAACCCCTATCCCTGCCACATCTACAAGTCAACCCCTTGCTATTTTCCCTTCAACCTCCACACCTTCAAATGGAATAGATGAAATTAAAGATATGATGTAGTCTATGATGTAAAATATAGACAAGAAGTTGCAAGGTCAAGAGAAGAAGACAAAGGATAGATTCTAAGTGATATAGTAGATGTGTAACAAGGTGGTGACCTTAGAAAGACAAAAAACTCAAAACAATAAGCATCACTCACTTTAATATCAAAGTCCCATACATAATAGTCCTCCAAACCAAAATTAAGGTCATGTTCCATATAATCAAAATAGACCTATTGGCAATACCCCTACTACAAATACAAACCTAAATAGGGCTTTAGTCCCTCAAAATAACCTTGCTCAAGATCAAGACTTCTACCCTTCTTGTAACTATTCCTATGGATATTGTATGTGGTAGAAGGTAGAATCATTCCTAACACTAACTATGCAAAAGCAAGTAATAGGAAATTGATATAATGTTAGTCAACCTACTAATGCTTCTGATCTACAACATCAGGATGATTTTTCTTTCATGAACCATCATCCAGAAGAGTATTATCATGCTAATCATGATTCCATATGTCACAATACTAGAAGTAAGAGAAGAGTTGTTGGAGATATGATCCCTCCACCATTCCAATATTCAACTTCAAATGCTACCCCTCATGTACACTATAATAGATTCAAGCTGACATGAAACTCTTAGGAGGATCTATATCTTAGTTAGGTGGATCTAGTTCAATGCACTATAATAGATTGTTGTTTGCACAGGGAATACTAGCCAAGCTACATATAGAAGATAGTCAAATGAGAGCCAAATTGATTTCTATAAAACCAATTTTGATACCTCACTTGAAGGTAGCTATATAAAAGGATCTAGCTCAATGAGATCATAATCTTTCTATTGCTCTTAGCTTAATTGATTTAGCTACAAATTTGGAGATCGAGGTTCATGTTTTGGAATTAGAAAGAACCACATGGGATCATGTAGTTTCCATGATCAACCAAATTCATAAACCTTTTATTGATAAATATAGTTTGATTCCATCCACATCTACCCAAAAAACTTGTTAGAATTTCTTTTAGAATAACTCGGGGCAGGGGTGGGTGTGAATCAGTTATTCAAGCTCCAAATGTCCTATTCAAAATTTTCTTTAAGTGTAGTGAACCAATTCAATCATTCATTCATCCAAGCTTTAACTTATCTACTCAACAAGTTACTGTAAATGAACATGTAAGTATAACACACAAGAAATCAACACATGACATAGTGATTTACATGGAAACCCAATTTGGAAAAACCACCAGTAACATGCTACTCAATTCTCACCCTTCTGAAGTGATGCCCTGTGAGAGGCCTACCCTATCAAAGGCTTACAACACACTGTTAAATGTGACCTTGTTAGAGGATTTAAGCTCTCTGATTCTTGGTCTATGACTTCTTTAAATAGAATTCTTGGAGTACCTTTTCTCGCTTGATTCTTTCATTTTTCAATTTCAATTCGCATGGATTAGGTAGGATTCATTGTATCTAACCCATATTCTGTTTCCTCTAGAAACTTCTCGAATAATCTTTTAGAATTCACCCAAAAATGGTTTACATAAGATTTTGTGCCAACAACTCATCATGCTTATCTTCCAACTCATTCAAAAAATTCAATGCAACCACTAGGTCGGCTTAGATTTGGCAAATCTTCATCATTTGAAATAATGAAATAGCTCGATACTATTGAAATACTAGTGCTTGACACATATTGTTTTACTCGAGATCAACCATGTTTTTCCTAAAGATCACTCAACACCAACTAAAAATTTTCTAATGCTTGGCACCTAATCTTTACTCAGCACTTGAAGATCACTCGGCACATACTAGAAATGTTTATTACTCGGCTTCTACTAAGAATTTTCTCAACTTCAACTAACTTGCTTGGCACCTACTAATGATCGTAGCTAAAGCTTTGCAGTCGACCTTGTTACAACTTCTTCTTCCAATCTATCTAAGTGTGACCAACCTCTATATATATTTGAGTATGTCATCAATACATTACTTAACCATTGTCTTAACTGATCCTTGCACTTCATTACAACATCATAACTCAACCTTTCCTATAGGTGCTCTTGTTAGATCTTGTTGATCAAATCCTCTTCATCAATCAACTAAGTGACAGTGCTTGGATCTTATAAGCAAATATCATCCCTACAAATAGAAAGTTTGATATCAATGGAAAAAAAATGATTGAAAACATTATTTTACAACAATCTTCCTCTTTGATCTTCAACAACAATGAGCTTTTCAATCAGATTTCCAAAAAAACCACCCTAGTAGTAGACATAAGTGTCAAAAATAAGGGGGAATGAATTATTGATATAGATGACTACTATATAAAAGAAGGAAATGAAGTGAAATGATCAAGGGGGAATGATATAGATAGTCAAAGCTCAAATAGGAAGAAGATAGACAAGGTATGAAAAAGCTAAAGTCATGTTGTAGACACCTAAAAACCTTTAGAAAATAAAGTATTTTTATTTTCTGAAAATTTTTGATGACATCATCATTTATTTATTAATTAATTATTTAATTCATTAATTTATTTTTATGCCATTAAATCCCTTTATCTTAATTAAAAATATTTAATTAAGGAATCCCTCCCAAAAATGTTTAAATCTTATTTAAACATTATTTCCTTATTTATTAATTATTTAATTAATAAATTGACCAAAAAATCCAAAATAAATAAAAAATTTATTTTTTGCCCAAAACTTGGCCAATTTCCTTAAGACCACTAACCTCTTCCAAAATCTTCTAATCCTTCTTTAATTTTGATTAAAGGCTAATCCCATCATTTCCTACCCCTAATCCCAACTCAAAATATTTAATTAAGATTAAATATTAATCCTCATGTTTATTAAAAAAGTTTTAATAAATATCTCCTCAACCCAAACCCTTGAAATAAATAAAACTTTATTTATTTCTTAAAAATCTAATTTATCCTCATCCTAAGAAGTTCTAGACTCTTCTAGAAAGTCTTCATCCTCATCCTAGGAAATTCTAGACTATTCTAGAAAGTGTTTATCCTCATCCAAAGTCTAGACTCTTCTAGAAGATGTCTTTAAACCTAATCCTAATCCCCTCCTAACCTTGTCACATTCCCTAAACATGGGTTAAGACTTACTAACCCAAGCCAAAGTTAACAAATATCTCCTCCTTCACCCACCCTTATTAAATGCCATCCACTTGCCTATCCCTAAGCTAATCCTAAACCATCCTAATCCATCCTCTAATCATTTGCACAATCCTAAGCAAGCTTAAAACCCTCCTAATCAAGCCCAAGTCAAAATTGCTCTCATCTCCCTCAAAATAGCTCAACCATAAAACTTTATGAAGCCCACAAGGTCATAAATGACTCTTCCAAGCCCTTTTATTGCTCTTACAAGCCATTATGAGGGTCTTTATGAAGATTTTATCCCTTGACCCTCCTTTGTTGACCCATCCTTCCCCTTTCCTCCATCCTCTCACCCTGTGACATGTGTCAGTCCCTGATTGGCTGTAAGGAAGCACAATCCATGTGCTCTCTTCGCATGCAATCTGAGCCCTCCATGAGCTTTTTCCCATCCTTTCATCTTAGCCCTCAATCCCTCAAGCCTCTTGCCTATAAATTTGATCCTTCCCCTTTGAAAAATAACACAATCCATGAAGTAAAGTCATAATGCCATTTTAAGAGGCCATTTTACATCAAAACCATACACTCACACCCAAATTCCAACTCCATTTGAAGCCCTTTTTTAAGCATAAAGCTTGAGCATACATCCTATCTATTTAGACAAAGCTACTCAACAAGAGAGCTTCTCATATAGAGAGCCCATTAATGGCTCATATTCTCAATTGAGAGCTCATCTTAGTCTATCTTGAAGTTTATGAATTTTGTTTAGTTTGTAGAAGCTTTATTTAAATTTGGTTTCTATTAGCATACTAACATTGCTCACATACATTTTGGCACGCCTGGTGGGACCCCGCATGGGTCATCTTCATTAGCTTTTTTAGTCAAGTTTTGTATGTCATTTGCTAATTTTTGCTAATTTTGTTTGTTTTTGTGATTGGTAGGATTGTATAAATTGGTTTTGTAGGTCCACATGAGCATGAAAAAGAGAAAAGAACTCATAATCTATCTCATAGTGTTTGCAGATTTTTCAAGCTTATAGGTGGACAAAGAACTTGGAATTCTTCTTCCTCTTCTTGTCTATATTCTTCTTATTCCATCTACTTCTTCTTCTTCTTCTTGTGGGAGATCTTGGCCATTTTTTTTTTAAAGAAGCAAAATCATACACACTTCTTTTTAGTGCTTAAAATGAACCCCCCAAATCATACTTAAATTCATTAAAAACTAAAAATTTGCAAAAAAAAAAAAAAGCCTTTTAACAAGTAAAACTAAACCAATCCAATCATTTGCATCCTTGCAACATCAAGGTTTTAGATGCATTCATGCAAAGTTAGGAACACTTCATTTTTGGGAATTTAAAAAGAACTTAAAGTTTCCATTTCAAAAGGTTCAAAATCAACATTAAGTGCACACTAAAATCTAAATCAAACTCAAAGCATCAATCAAGGATAAAATGAACCTCATTTGCAAATATTTTAAAGTTCTTTTAAAAATCTCATGAAAACTAAGAGTCCTAAATGGTTGCCAAAAATTGTCCTAAAAGCTTTGTTATTTATTCCAAACAAATGTCTTGTTGCAAAATCTTAAATGTTGCTTAGGTTTTTCATGCATCAAAACAACCTAGGAATATCATTTTTGGGCTTAAAACATGCAAACTAGAACACAAAATCTTGAATGAAAACCAAAGTCCAAAGAGTCATTTTCACTTTTGAGTCCAAAACAATCTTGAATGATCTAAGGTTAAAACAAAGCACTTCAAAGTTCTTAAAACAACACACAAAATCTCAATCTTGAATGCTCAAAGGAAAAAACTTGAATGTTTAATCACTTGTCTTTGAATGCATGTTGCTAAAATCACTCTTGAGTGCCATGGATTAAAATCAAGTTTATTTTTTTTATGAATGCATGATTAAAACAACAAATCCAATCTTGAATGCCATAGATCAAATAATCATCTCTTGGAGCATAAAAAGAATCTACATTTTTGTAATCTTTTAAGTTATAAAAACAAATAAAAATGCTTTGAGTGAGTTTGTCATTGGACTCACCCTCTTTAATCACCCATCAATTTAACCATTGGTTGCAATCTCAATGCCATCTATGGGGATGGGTCCACCTAAGAGGGTGTTAAGTGCTCCACGCAAATCAAACTCCACTCACTTGGGTTTTTAATAGTTTTTCTAAGTTAGAAAATTCCTTGAATGCGCATTAGTCTCACTAACACTTCATTTGGGCATAAAAATTGAACAACTCTTGATGTGGAGGGCCTCTGGGCACGCGCTTGACAAATTGAGTTTCACATATCTTTGTTTTGGGCTTAAAAGAAACTCACACTCAATCTTGAATGCCTAACAATCAATGAAAATCGCATGGTTTTGATGCATTTTCAATGACGCTCGCATTTCTTATGTTGACGATCTCTCGACTTCCATTATGCTAATGACACTGTCAAATTGCAATGAACATTGTATGCCATAATCACAAGTGTCTTCAATCATATATTACAAAATCTAAATCATCAATTGGAATGAACGCATGTCTTTTAAAGCCCAAGATCATGTATGTGGTCTTGTTTTACACTTTTTAGGAGGCCTGCTTGGGGATTTCATCACCCCTTGGGATGACCTCAACTCCAGCGTTTCGGCAGAGTATAAAAATTGGGAGGTGAATCCAAAGACACCTCTCTTGGAATCAAGATTTTCTCACTCGAGCTAAGCCTCAAGGAACTTTATACCCTTGAGAAGTGAAAGAGGAGAAGTGGGTTACTGCTCCTCTCGGCTGTGTGACATCTTTTTGGTTTCATCTACGAATTTGGGCCTCACGTACCTTGCGTATATCGAGGACTCCCTAGCTATAACAAATTTCATCCTTGTAGAAAGCTTCCTAGGATGTTGGTGTGTTTGACATGCTTGCTCCAAAATTTTGTCTGCTTGTTTGTTCATAGATTTTGAATGAATGTTTGCCAACTTTGGTCAAAATCCCAAAAAAGCAAAAATCTCCCAGCTCAAGGCATACTTAGCATAGTCACTACCTCATCAGAAAATCATCCAATCTCCCCCGCTGCAACTGAATCTATCTAGTTCCTTGCTTTAGAACAATCCCAAATCCAAAGTCTCTACAAATCATCCCCCCTAGCCAGCTAGCAACCCAATCCAAAATCACACCCAAGCCTTTAGAGAGTTGTTGTCATTCTGCTAGAATTTTCTATCCAATCAATTCGACCAATCCACCAGCCTCACCAAGGTTATCCCTCTGACAGAGCATTGTCTAGGGTAATCCAGCTTTGTCACTTATATCCCTCATCACCTTGAGCTAAAGGTTGGGATCCACAAGTGGTCAATCTCATGTCATGCCCATAGGATCATTAGTCTATCCTCAAGTTGACACAGCCACCAACAAATCTAGCACACAGGAAAGAAAAACTCTCACTTTTTGATAGCATGCCCTTGAAGTCTTCCATCCATAGGAAAGCCAAAAATCTCCAGCCAATCCTCCTTAGGTCTGTCATATAGCTTTGATTCTCCCTAGGAAATCCTTCATCAGCCAATCCAAAATCTATGTTTAATCCAAATCCAACCATGAGCTTCCATGTTCATCCATATGCAAGACCCCATCCCCATCCGACTCATCATCAAAACATGAAATCCCAAACCTATCATGATGTGTTCAGTCATATTGTCCTTGCTCCCGCAACCTCCTATTCCAATGATGATGAAAATCTTGTTGACTATGATGAGTATATTGAAAGCCTTAGAAACATTCCCCCAAGCATCCCCCAAAATCCACATATTCTTCCAAACTATCTAGTCATGCCATCTGATATCCCAACTTCTCCTCCATCACCCAATCAAACAAGCTTCCAATCTTCTACCCCCATCACACTAGCTATTCCTGTCAATCCACCTCCACCTCTGACACACGAGTCTCCAAGGAATCTCGTAAAGGAAATACAAGAAAAGCCACCTTCAACAGTCGATAAGCCATGTCATCTAATCCAACCATGTGAAGTAGTCAGTGATGAAGCTTCCCCATCTATAATATCACCTCCATCTCTCATAGCTACCATCCCCATACCATCCATCAAATTGCTTAAAATCCTTCCACTTCCCACAAGCGTCAAAATCCCAACACCTATCAAATCCCTCCAAATCCTATCCACATCCCCTCCAAGCATTTCCCAAATCTCCCGTAATGACCCTTATGCATCCATCTTCTACTCACCCATCTCCACTACCGAATCTCCCATCCATCCATCTGCTACCTTTGAGGAATCCATCCCTTCAACTCCTATCGCACCATCCACTCCAAACCAATCCTATCAAGATCCTACCCAAAAGCATGTTGACATCCCCCAAAGCATAAATGAATATATCATCGTATCATGTCTTCCATCCATAGTGCAGTCACCATCTCCTCCATCTCCAAAACCTCAAGCCATACCTCCTCTATTGTAGGATATCTTTTCATTCCATCAGCTAAATCAAGATCCTATCCTACCATCTCCTCCACTCCATGCTTCCATCTTACCACCTATCCAAGCTATTCCACCATCTATAATCTACTCTCTTGGTTCACTTACATTCATCCATGGTGGCCTCCTCTCAGTAGAAGAATTAAGAATAGTATCTCCCTGTTGCAGTACATCTGATAAAGCACTTCCACCATTTTTCACAAGAAAAAAGTATCCTCAGCTAGTTCAAATGCTCAATCAATGGCATTATCAAGGTCAAGGTTTAGGACCACAAGAGAAAGGAATCAGAACACCTATTATTGCACAAAAGAATCCAGGATTTGATGGTCTTGGATATGTATCCAAAGGTTCACCATCTAAAGGTGTTGGTATGCCACATCCCCAAACCAAGCCTATCTCCAAACCCACCATGCCAGCCTCCCATCACTCCTTGAAGAAATCTTACGTCATCCCCCCTCCACCATCTTTGCAACCCAAAACAACCTACCATATCCCCCCTTCATCCGCTAAATCCATTTTGGGTCCCTATGTCCCAAAATCTACCATCCTCCATCCTCCTATCAGCCATCATTCAAATCCTATTCCCTCCATTCCTATGCAAGATCAGAAAAGGCACATATCGAGGCACATCATCCATCATCACCCCCCTACACGCTCTCCCATGTCCTCTCCATCTCACAAAGCTTCTCCTAACCATCTTCCCAAAGCTTACCACAGCAATGTAAATGCCAACTTCAAAATGCATAAAGCTAAAAATCCACATCCTAGGCAATCATATGTATATTCTAAAAGACATACTCCGAAAAGGAAAAATCCAATCAAAGAATGCAAAATAATGCAAAAGCCTATGAACAGAAAATGCAAAACTATGTGGATCCCAAAGAAAAAAGTTGAAACCCAATGCATAATGGCATCCACCATTGCTAATCCTCCATCAAGTGACTCATGTCCCCCATCTCCTAACTCCATCTTGGGTGCCTATATCCCCACACACGCTTCCAAAAATCCTCCATCATGCCCGCATCTACCATCTATCCCCCATATGCTCTTTTCAAACCCATCCCAACATGTGCCAATGTTGCTCTTGCAAGCATCCCCATCTCATGCTCCTTTCCAACCTTTTCATCCCTCCATCTCCTACCATCAATCCCATCTAATCCAATCTATTGCATAAATCACACATTCGGTGTACCAACAGCTAGCAACAAAATTGAACATTCCAACAGCCAGTGAAAAATCCCAAAAAAGCCAAAATAGCTGAAGAAAGCCAAAATCATTCCAACTAAGTTCAAAGTCAAAAAGTAAAAAAAAAAAATTAATAATAATAATAATAATAAATAAATAAATAAATAAATAAAAATAAAATAAAGAAAAATAAATCATCCACTGGTGAAAACTTGGTAATTCAAGCACCTTGGACAAGTACCATGATGAAAACTTGGCAAACAAGTGTCATGCGTAATCCCGCCATCGCTAGCTTAGCCTATCACCCTCATGCTTTTGGTCATCTCTTGACATCCAACTCCATCTTCCAATCTATCCACCTATCCTCCACCCTCCATCTTCTATCTCACACCATCCACTTATCTCCTGCAACTTTACCCAACCATCCCAGCTATCATCCATCTCCCTAGCCCCTTCAGCTTTTTCCATCCTAGCTTTGATCCTATCACATCCATCATAAGACCTCCTTCTACATGTTATCTTCTGATTGGGGGCACTATATTCCTTGGAGATCTTGTCTTGTCCATCCTCCCTTGTCATTGGTATCTAGCTCTAGGCTATCCTCATGCAAACCCAATGTGATCTCTTTATATCCATCATAATCCTAGCTATCTACCATCCTATCTAGCCATCTCATCCTACTCCTCTAGCTATCCTTGGTCACAAAATCTCTCATCATCATTGGATGCATCCTGCCAAATCCATATCTTTCACTATCACCCCTTCCTTAGCTTTCGCATCTTGCACAACATCGAACCATCCCGCTATCCTATCATCTTGAGCTTTTGCCTGCTTGTAACTATCTTGGTAAGCTTCAGCTTGTAAATATCTTGGTCCATCAGCTTGTACATCCTCTTTAGCTTAGTACCATTGTATCTATCTAGCTTTCATGTCAGTTCCTCCTTGATTAACATCTTGCACACATCACACAACCCTTGGTTAGCTATCCCAATGCATCCTTTAGCTAGATCTCCTATCACCAAAGTGTTATCCTTCTTAGTTCAGCTTGCCAGATGCATCACTCACCCAGATCTATTGGCTTAGGTGCTCTTTGATAGATCCTTGTAGGATATAGCTTTCCTCATGTTTGATCTTGGTCTGTTAGTACCTCATCCTACCCATCTTGTTGGAAAATGGTTCTCTTTTGGATTTTCACTTTCTTTTGATTTGGAATCTTCCCTTTTGGGTCTTGATGTATCTTTTCCAAGCAATCTTTTTGTTCCCTCCTCAAGGTTGCCACGATCTTCCATATCATGGTATAATACGAATGGGGCAATTAGAGCATAAGGTCTTGATCATGTCTTTTTCTTGTTTTCTTTTCTGCTTGTGGGTTACCTAGTGTCGTTTCCACACTACTTCCTCTGGGATAATTCATGTGTGATACTAGGGCAATCCTTTCGTGTTTTTTTTGAGTCAATTTGTTAGTCCTCTAGATAGTTGGTAAAAAGGCCTTGATGTTCATAGTAACCTTGGAAATTAACCAACAGTCCTATAGAAAATCTAGTGCTCAACTACATGGTGGTACTTCTCTTTGAAGTATCCCCCCGCTCAAAAAGCTTCAATGGTTTTCCTTCATCTCCATTATCCCCCATCCATATCTAACATCCATCTCTCCTACCCCAACTTATGCATTAGTATCTCTTTGAATCACTCCTCACCTTTAGCTTTAGGGATCCACAATCCTAGTCTTAGGGATCCACCAATCCAAATCAATCTACCAAGCCTCATCTTTTGAGATCCACAATCCTAGTCGTAGGGATCTCTGAAACCCATCTTCTGCCAATCTGACTCTTTGAAATCCTATTGTATCAGCTTTATAATCCCCTCATCCATCTCCCTATCCTGGATTCCTTTTTATAGCACTCCGCTCCTTCATCCTCCACCTTCCCTAAAGTCTTAAGCTTGCTTCCTCTTGTGCATCTAATTCTCCTTTATCATTCTCCCATAGTGAGAGTTTGAGCTAATTCAGCCCCTTCTCTTTGCCAATCTGAGTCTTCTTGCTCATCTCGGATTCTTGTACTTTTCAAGAAGTCGTCGAGCCTCACTTTCTCTCCTTGCCGCCTTCTTGAGGGGGCATCTTGCAGTCCATTCTCTCCTCTTCTGCTCTAGCCTTGGGCATCTTATTTTCTTATCTTTGATGCCATGCCACTTGCGGCATCACATCAAAGAGGGGCAAAATGTAGACACCTAAAAACCTTTAGAAAATAAAGTATTTTTATTTTTTGAAAAATTTTTGATGACATCATCATTTATTAATTAATTTATTTATTTTAATGGCATTAAATCCCTTTATCTTAATTAAAAATATTTAATTAAGGAATCCCTCCCAAAAATGTTTAAATCTTATTTAAACATTATTTCCTTATTTATTAATTATTTAATTAATAAATTGACCAAAAAAATCAAAATAAATAAAAAAATTATTTTTTGCCCAAAACTTGGCCAATTTCTTTAAGACCACTAGCCTCTTCCAAAATCTTCTAATCCTTCTTTAATTTTGATTAAAGGCTAATCCCATCATTTCCTACCCCTAATCCCAACTCAAAATATTTAATTAAGATTAAATATTAATCTTCATGTTTATTAAAAAAGTTTTAATAAATATCTCCTCAACCCAAACCCTTGAAATAAATAAAACTTTATTTATTTCCTAAAAATCTAATTTATCCTCATCCTAAGAAGTTCTAGACTCTTCTAGAAAGTCTTCATCCTCATCCTAGGAAATTCTAGACTATTCTAGAAAGTGTTTATCCTCATCCAAAGTCTAGACTCTTCTAGAAGATGTCTTTAAACCTAATCCTAATCCCCTCCTAACCTTGTCACATTCCCTAAACATGGGTTAAGACTTACTAACCCAAGCCAAAGTTAACAAATATCTCCTCCTTCACCCACCCTCATTAAATGCCATCCACTTGCCTATCCCTAAGCTAATCCTAAACCATCCTAATCCATCCTCTAATCATTTGCACAATCCTAAGCAAGTTTAAAACCCTCCTAATCAAGTCCAAGTTGAAATTGCTCTCATCTCCCTCAAAATAGCTCAACCATAAAACTTTATGAAGCCCACAAGGTCATAAATGACTCTTCCAAGCCCTTTTATTGCTCTTACAAGCCATTATGAGGGTCTTTATGAAGATTTTATCCCTTGAGCCTCCTTTGTTGACCCATCCTTCCCCTTTCCTCCATCCTCTCACCCTGTGACATGTGTCACTCCTTGATTGGCTGTAAGGAAGCACAATCCATGTGCTCTCTTCTCATGCAATCTGAGCCCTCCATGAGCTTTTTCCCATCCTTGCATCTTAGCCCTCAATCCCTCAA
This sequence comes from Cupressus sempervirens, assembly GCA_028749045.1. Lineage (NCBI taxonomy): Eukaryota > Viridiplantae > Streptophyta > Pinopsida > Cupressales > Cupressaceae > Cupressus > Cupressus sempervirens. The sequence goes on along the minus strand of CM053791.1, from coordinate 588,634,322 downwards.
GCCTCTTGCCTATAAATTGGATCCTTTCCCTTTGAAAAATAACACAATCCATGAAGTAAAGTCATAATGCCATTTTAAGAAGCCATTTTACATCAAAACCATATACTCACACCCAAATTCCAACTCCATTTGAAGCCCTTTTTGAAGCATAAAGCTTGAGCATACATCCTATCTATTTAGACAAAGCTACTCAACAAGAGAGCTTCTCATTGAGAGAGCTCATCTTAGTCTATCTTGAAGTTTATGAATTTTGTTTAGTTTTTAGAAGCTTTATTTAAATTTGGTTTCTATTAGCATACTAACATTGCTCATATACACATGTAAAGTACGTGTCAAGTATATTGTAAAGAACAAGTTTTATAGTTCTATAAGAACCGAGTCATAGGCTTAGGGGGAGTACTATTATTATGTACTAAACCAATTGTAATCATGATAATGTGTTTTTTACTAATTTCAAAGGGGGATATTGTTGGCATCTTTAAGTCTTGTTTTCTATTAGTGTCAAACACTTAGTCATATATAGGGGAGAGTCAATTGATCATTACTACAAGTGAGCTACTCTATATAGACAGAGTCATGTAAAGACTTGTATATAATCTAGTATATGTCAAGCTCTATAGGAGCCAAAAAAATTCTTTGGTCTAAGTATTTTTAGTATAAGTTGATCCTAATGAATATCAAGAGGATAGAGTAAATAGATGTTGAGTTATATAGGATCCAAAAATAGTTAATGTTGAGCAACAAAATGAAGGACAATCATGACCGAGCATCAGAGACAGTATGTGTCAAGTAACATAGAGTGAACATAAATGTTTAGAATGATACAAAATTTGAGGTAAACCCTTTTGAGCCAACACGAACATGATATTTAATGATCGTAGAGTTTGTTATAGACATTGTTACACATTATGACATGAATTGCTAATTCCTATGAGGAAAGATAAACTAAATAGAGGAAGAGGAAAAAAAGGGAAGCATCTAGAAGACTCTATAGATGACTTTAAATAGGTAGATCCAAAACTTATTTTTTATAGTGTGTAGAGAGTTATCATAGAAGAGATTGTGAGGTGTGTGAAGAAAGAAAAGTATTGTATGAAGGAGTTAGTTTTTGGATGCTACATACAAAAGTTATAAAGAACATATTTTAGCAACATGATGAAGTAGTGAAGAACTAAGAAAAGCTATATCAAATTGGAAGAAGGAGATTCGTAATAAAAAATTATAAGTACAAACCGAAGGATCAGGTACTAAGTCAATTTTAATAGGTTAAATCATGGAAAATCTCTTAATAGAATGGTTTTAGCATACCTTTGCAAATCTCCTAATAGAGTCCTTACTTAATTTTAAGTTTAAAATCTTTTAATCAAGGTAAGACCTAACAGTCTTTAAAGTCTTTAACAAGGAAAACCCCTTAATGGGTAGTGTTGCCACAAAAGTTTGCACCATTGCTTGAAATTTTACCTAAAGGAAACCTTGTGAAATATGGAAATAACCTCCAAGTTGTGGGATTTGAACAATGATATTGAGTCTCTAGAGAAGGCCAACTTCCTTACTATCAAGGTGCACCTAACTACTTCTTGAGAGGAAAAGGGAGAAGGAAATGCATGAAAATAAAACTACCTAATCTAATCTAGAGGGGGTGATACACCAAAATAGTATGTTCAGTCTTATCTCTACCTAGAAATACACAGTTCATCAATATAATCTCAAAATACATAGATTCAATCCTTCCTTAACTCAACACCACATGAAGATCAGAGACTAATAAAATTTTAAAAGGAAGGAACTTCACTCTATATCATTCAAAGACCAAATAAATACAATCCTATAGCCAAAGAATATAAGCAATACATCAACATAAGGAAAAAAGATAATGCACAATATATTAATGAAGAAAGAGGTATAGTAGAGAAATACATTCATTCAAAGGAAAAAGGAAATTATAGTAGAAAAGAATGCAATACAATTGCTATATAATTAGAGAAAATATTGACAATTGAAAGGGTTACAAAACTTTCTTTTATAGGTCAAGAACAACTAAGAAAACTCCTACTAGAAGCCAAAACTCAACTACTACCTTTAAGTTATAGAGAACAATCACTATAGATCTTAGGAAGATTTGATCAAGGTACACATCCATATGTAGGAAATCTAATCCTTATGTACAATTTGATCCTTGAAGAGACAAAAATGATGACCATGACTGCTTTCATTGGGTAGATGGATAAACAAGGTGGCAGAAGGATGAAAGTTGTATTCATTAGACATGAAGAACACTCAAAATAGTAGTTTCAAGTGATCAAGAAACTATTCACCATTAAAGAGCTTCTTGATACCATGTTTGTGACCATTGCAAGTCAACTATGTCATCACTGAATAGAAATTGACAATCAAACTTGTCATGTGACCCTATAACCTATCAATATTTTTCCACCTTGCCCAACCTTCTTTTGTTAGGTTGACCTATTGAATTCCTTTGTTCATGGCTTCAAAACTTATTTTCTTATTTAACTAGTTGACCCTTTAAAATTATGACTTCCAAATCTTCTATCTTATCATTTCTCTATAGCTTGAAATCATTTTATCCATCTAGTTGTTGTGACCCTACAAACATCATAGAATTCACCACTTTGCACCCTCACCACAATTTGGGCTTAACAACCCTTTAACCATGCAATGAAAAAAAGCCATCCATTTTCCTTTGTTCACCCCTTCACAACCTTAACTGCAAGTTGACATGAAATGTGTGCAATGCTGCAACTAACCTTCAAACTAACTATCACTACACTATTGTAGCCTAAACGAAGGTTCAATCATGCAATCGTACAATGAAGCAACAAAAGACTTTTGCAACTATGCAGCCTTTTTTGGATACAATTAAGTAATTGTTTATTGTCTTTGATGTTACACAAATGCCATATCAGTTATCAGACAGAGTCTACCGAGTTCTATCGGTCAGGAAAATAGTTTATAGAGTCTACCGAGCTCAGTCGATCAGTAAAGCCTTTTGCAGTGTATACCGAGCATTCCTGTATGTCACACGGTGAGTTAGTGTTAACCGAGTTCGCACGGTAAGCTAAGGAAAGTTTAGTTCTTACCTAGATCACTCGGGTATCAAAGGATTTTGTAGTGGACGGTTAGTGTTAACCAAGTTCTCACGGTAAGCTAAGGAAAGCTTAGTTTTCACCGAGCTCACTCGGTAGTCAAAGATAGCTTTTACCGAGTCTAGTCAGTTTCCAAAGGAAGTGGCAGGTTTACCGAGTTCTCCGGTAATTGTATTTTTTACCGAGTTCTGCCGGTTAACACAGGAAGCAGTTTTTTTTTGTTCTGTATTGACCGAGCAGCGTCGGCCAGTGAAGAATTTTGTTTTGATTGTTAGTTCAAGACGACTTTGGAATATGTTTTGTCAAGTTGGTTGGGCCGACCTGGTATTATGTATAGTATATAAAGAGGTGCTCAAGATGCGGAAAAGTGTGGAATAGAGAGTGTATACAGATAGTGCAAGGAAGTGCAAGGAAGAGACTTGTGTGTGCCTAAGCAGAGTTAAGCAGAGAGAAATCTTGGAGCTGCAAAGATATATTTAATCAGTAAGGATCTTGTGGAGCTAAACTGAGATCTGTATTCAGCAAGATAAGTTGCATGTATTTTTAGATCATTCATTGTTGCTTTCTAACCATTGTAACAGTGATTCCAAAATTTCCTAACAGAGTTGGTTTAACAGCCATTCCATAAATCCTTTAACAGGGTGACAATTCAGTTGAATTGTTCTAAAGACCTCTTACAAGGCCACTCCTAACAGGGTGATTAAATCCTCTAACAGGGTCACACCTAACAGTGTGTTTTGTAACCTTTAACAGGGTTGGCTCCTAACAGGGCTCACTTCAGAAGAGTGAAAATTGGTGACTAGTTGCTAGTGGTTTTTCTCATATTGGGTTTCCACGTAAATATGGTGTCTACTGTGTTCATGATTACTTTCTTTTGCATGGTCGCTTATTTCAGTAAATGCTTAATAAATTAACTAAACATCTATCAAGTTTTAAGCAGTAATTTATGTGTTTACCGAGTAGCAGCATCAACTAAGTTTAAGGCATCTTTGGGACTGTTGAATTTGTTTTTGTGGTAACTAATTCACCCCTCCCCTCTCAGTTACCCCATCTTCATTTTCCAACAATTGGTATCAGAGCTTTTGGTTCTTGCAAGAGGAGATTTCAAAGATCTAAGCCAAAGATCAAGATGTCTTACAAGAGGGAAATCCCAAGGCTTAACCGAAACAACTTCTCAGCATGGCAGGGATTAATGAGACTTCATCTAGCTTCCATTGGTGACACTGGTCTGAAATATCTTGATGAGGAATATGTAGAACCATCAGGTACATTATCTGTCAATGACATTGCTATAAAGAAGACTCATAACATTATGATGATTGATATTGCATCTGCCTTGAGTTATGAAGAGTTTGATGATGTTAAAGACTGCACTACTGCCTATGAAATGTGGAAAAGACTGAAAGAGATTTATGGTGGAGATGACAATGTCAGAAGAGCCAAAGCTGAAAGTCTGAGAGGACAGTTTGATCAGATGAAAATGAAAGAAGATGAAAACATTGCCAAATATGTTGAAAGAATTAAAGCATGTGTTAGTGCTATCAAAGCTTCTGGAGGAAGTATCAGTGAAGAGACAGTCATAAGTAAAGTTCTTAGAACTCTACTTCTAGTTTATGCCATCAGGGTATCAGCCATTCAAGAAAGAAGGTGTAAGGCCAATCACAAGATAAACCTAGAGGCCATAGTTGGAAGATTGATAGCATTTGAACTAGATAATTTTGATAATTATGTTCCAGCTGCAAAGAACATTGAGTCTGCATTTGAAGCCAAGCTATCACCCAAGGACAAAGGCAAGAAGAAGAAGGAATCTCAGTCAGAGAGTGAAGATCAATCAGATCAGAGTTCTGACAGCGACCTTGAATTAATTGAAGCTCTACTTGCAAGGAAATATTCAAGAGGAAGAGGTAAATACAAAGGTAAAGTACCCCTAATCTGCTTTTCATGTGAAGAAGTCGGTCATATTGCTGCAAGGTGTCCAAACAAGAAAGATAAAGATGAAAAGAAAGATAATAAATGGAACAGTAAGAAAGATCTCAAATCATTTAAGGATAAAAGTAAGAAATCATGTTTTATGGCTAAAGATTCTAATGATTCTAATGATGAAGAAGAGGATGAGATTGTTTACATTGCTGTAAAAGATGAATCTGACAATGAAGAAATGGCACTCATCTCTCACATAAGTAAGAATGATACATGGATCATTGATAGTGGCTGCTCACATCATATGACTGGAGATAAAACAAAGTTTGATCAATTTGAAGAGTATGATGGTGGCAGTGTAAGATTTGGAAACAATGAACCTTGTTGCATCAAAGAAAAAGGAAGAATCACTCTAACCCAAGAACTTGTATGTGATAATGCTTATTGGGTAGAAGGCCTAAAGCACAATTTGTTGAGTGTGGCACAGTTACTCAACAATGGACTCAAAGTAGAATTCATCTAAGGCAAAGCAAGACTGCTGAACAGTAAAGGAAAGTTGATTGGATCTGGTACTCAAACTAAAGGTAATTTGTTCTATCTTGAACTTGGTGAACATTCATGTTTTATTGCTCAAGTAGAAGAGAGTTGGTTATGGCATAAAAGGTTATGTCATGTGAATTTTGACAATTTGGTAAAGATAAGCAAATTCAAGAAAGTGAGAGGCATTCCTGATTTAAAGAAACCAGAGGTCGGTTTATGCAAGAATTGTCAAATTGGAAAGATGGGTAAGTCTAGTTTCAAAAGCAAAAATTATCAGTCTGAAGATTTATTAGAAATTGTGCATACTGACTTATGTGGACCTATTGGAACTGAAAGCTATACTGATGAAAAATATTTTATTCTTTTTGTTGATGATTATTCAAGAATGATGACCATCATGTACCTAAGGAACAAATCAGAAGCATTTCAAAAGTTCAAATGGTATTTGGCAAGAGTAGAAAAAGAAACAGGGAAAGATTGAAATGCCTAAGGTCAGACAGAGGTGGTGAATTTATTTCACATGAATTCAATAAATTTTGTATTGAAAGACAGGTTTTAGCACCAGGTACTCCTGAACAAAATGGCATAGCTGAAAGAAGGAACAGATCCATCATGGATTGTGCAAGAACCTTGATGATAGAAAAGAATGTTGCTATCAAATACTGGAAGGAGGCTATCAGTACAGCAGTTCATACCTTAAACCAAGTACAGTTAAAAAAAGACTCATTCAAAACTCCCTATGAATTATGGTATGGCTATAAACCCAATGTAAGTTATCTGAAAGTATTTGGAAGCAAATGTTATATCTTGAAAGAATCTAGAAAAGGTAAATTTGATGTAAAAGGTGATGAAGGTATATTTCTTGGATACTCATGCAAGAGTAAAGCATATAGATGCTTGAACTTATCTACTCACAAAGTCATAGAAAGTATACATGTGAAAGTTGATGAGTTTGCAGAAAAGACTGAAGAAGAAAGCAGAAGAGAACCAGAAGATTACAAAAGATTTGTCTTCAGTGAACCGGATATAATATCAACTGCATCTGAGAATCAGAAACCTTCTTCTACCGAGTCATCACTAACCGAGTTGCAGGAAACATCTACCGAGCCAACATCTACCGAGCCAACATCTACCGAGTCAGAGAATACCGAGTTAGAGATTACTGAGCCAGAGGTAACCGAGCATGTGCATACCGAGCCAGTTGATACCGAGCCAGACCAAACCGAGCATGAAGGTGAAATGCAAGAAGATAACGACAAGATTCATCCAAAAGGAAAAGAACTTGTTCTAGCCAAGTATATCAGGAGACATCATTCAACAGATCAGATCATTGGAAATAAATCTGAAGGAACCATCACAAGAAGTAAGTTGAAACGTACTTGTTTACTTGCTGATTTTGAACCTAGAACTGTCAAAGATGCATTAGAAAATGATAATTGGATTGAAGCAATGAATGAAGAAATAGAGCAGATAGAGAAAAACAAGACATGGACTCTTGTACCTAGGCCTAAAGATAAAAATGTAATCGGTACAAAGTGGGTTTTCAGAAATAAGTTGGATGAAAATGGTAAAGTATCAAGAAACAAAGCTAGATTAGTGTGCAAAGGATATTCTCAAGAGGAAGGCATAGATTATGGAGAAACTTTTGCTCCCATTGCTAGATTGGAAGGTGTTAGAACCTTATTAGCATATGCTGCTTACAAAGGATTTAAAGTTTATCAGATGGATGTCAAGTCAGCATTTCTAAATGGTATACTGGATGAAGAGGTCTACATTGAACAACCTGAAGGTTTTATAGATCCAGATAAAAAGAACATGGTTTGCAAATTGCACAAGGCACTGTATGGTCTGAAACAAGCCCCTAGAGCATGGTATGAAAGATTGCATAGCTATCTTATTCAAATTGGATTTCAAAGAAATAATGATAACAGTAGTTTGTATATCAAAGAAAGACCAGAAAATAAGATTGTCCTGGCAGAAATATTTGTAGATGATACTGTTTTCACAGGGAATGATGATCTTTGCAAAGAATTTTTAGAACAAATGAGCAAAGAATTTGAAATGTCAATGTTCAGTGAAATCAAATTCTTTGTTGGACTTCAAATTTAGCAAAACAAGAATGGCATCTACATCACTCAAGCAAAATACATCAAAGAGATATTGAAAAAGTTTGGTATGGAAGACTGTAAACCAGTTGGAACTCCCATGTGTACTGGACTAAAACTTACCAAAGAAGATGATTCAAAGGAAATAGATCAGATATTGTACAAATCTATGATTGGAAAGTTGCAATATGTAGTTCATACTAGGCCAGATATTGCTCTTGCAGTTGGAATTGTGGCAAGATTTTCAGCCAAACCAAGAGAAAATCACATGATGGAAATCAAGAGGATAATGAGATATCTGAAAGGAACTGAAGATTATGGATTATGGTATAAATTTGGAGGAAACCTAGACTTAAAAGTGTTTACTGATGCTGATTGGGCAGGAAACCTTGACGACAGAAAAAGCACAAGTGGAGGTGCATTCTTTCTTGGAAAGAGGTTGGTTTCTTGGACAAGAAAAAAGAAAAATTGTACATCTCAATCAACAGTAGAGGCAGAGTATGTTGCTGCAGCAGTAAACTGTTCTAATATTTTTTGGTTCAAGCAATTGCTACAAGGCATGAAGATGGAAATCAAGGAACCAGTTGTCATGTTTTGTGATAATAAAAGTGCAATCAACATATCTAAGAATCCAGTAATGCATTCTAAGACTAAGCACATTGCAATCAAGTATCACTTTGTCAGAGAATTGGTGCAGGAAAAGGAAATCAGATTGGAATATGTCCATACAAAGGAACAGATTGCTGACATATTCACAAAGCCTTTACCTAAGGATGCATTTTTTTATCTCAGAGGTAAGTTAGGGATCATTCCCCTATCTGAAGTTCACTAAAAATAAGTTTTAGTGATGCATCAGCTCTTACAAAATTGAACAATCATCAGTTGATGCAGCAAATCAAGAAAATATTGCATATGAATCAGTACTAAAGGTACAATGAAATTCATTGAAATTGGATTGTCTTTGGCATGTGTTGTCAAAGAGGGAGAGTTTTACTGTCATATCTTTCCAAAATTTGATTATGTAATTCCTTCACAGAGGGAGATTACTGTAAGAGGGAGAGTTCTCTATCTTAGAGGGAGAATTGTTAATTGTGTTGTGTTGCTGTAGACTTGCTTTCAAATTTCATTTATGCTATGACATGTTTTGTTGCCATCAATTCCAAAGAGGGAGATTGTTGGATACAATTAAGTAATTGTGTATTGTCTTTGATGTTACACAAATGCCATATCAGTTATCAGACAGAGTCTACCGAGTTTTTTCGGTCAGGAAAATAGTTTATAGAGTCTACCGAGCTCAGTCGGTCAGTAAAGCCTTTTGCAGTGTATACCAAGCATTCCTGTATGTCACATGGTGAGTTAGTGTTAACCGAGTTCACACAGTAAGCTAAGGAAAGTTTAGTTCTTACCGAGATCACTCGGGTATCAAAGGATTTTGTAGTGGATGGTTAGTGTTAACCAACTTCGCACGGTAAGCTAAGGAAAGCTTAGTTTTCATCGAGCTCACTCGGTAGTCGAAGATAGCTTTTACCGAGTCTAGTCAGTTTTTAAAGGAAGTGGCAGGTTTACCAAGTTCCCCGGTAATTGTAGTTTTTACCGAGTTCTGCCGGTTAACACAGGAAGCAGTTTTTTTTGTTCTGTATTGACCGAGCAGCATCGGCCAGTGAAGAATTTTGTTTTGATTGTTAGTTCAAGCCGACTTTGGAATATTTTTTGTCAAGTTGGTTGGGCTGACCTGGTATTATGTATAGTATATAAAGAGGTGCTCAAGATGCAAAAAGTGTGGAATAGAGAGTGTATACGGATAGTGCAAGGAAGTGCAAGGAAGAGACTTGTGTGTGCCTAAGCAGAGTTGAGCAGAGGGAAATCTTGGAGCTGCAAAGATATATTTAATCAGTAAGGATCTTGTGGAGCTAAACTGAGATCTGTATTCAGCAAGATAAGTTGCATGTATTTTCAGATCATTCATTGTTGCTTTCTAACCATTGTAACAGTGATTCCAAAATCTCCTAACAGAGTTGGTTTAACAGCCATTCCATAAATCCTTTAACAGGGTGGCAATTCAGTTGAATTGTTCTAAAGACCTCTTACAAGGCCACTCCTAACAGGGTGATTAAATCCTCTAACAGGGTCACACCTAACAGTGTGTTTTGTAACCTTTAACAGGGTTGGCTCCTAACAGGGCTCACTTCAGAAGAGTGAAAATTGGTGAGTAGTTGCTGGTGGTTTTTCCCATATTCGGTTTCCATGTAAATCTGGTGTCTATAGTGTTCATGATTACTTTATTTTGCATGGTCGCTTATTTTAGTAAATGCTTAATAAATTAACTAAACATCTATCAAGTTTTAAGCAGTAATTTATGTGTTTACCGAGTAGCAGCAGCAACTAAGTTTAAGGCATCTTTGGCACTGTTGAATTTGTTTTTGTGGTAACTGATTCACCCCTCCCCTCTCAGTTACCCCATCTTCATTTTCCAACAGCCTTAGCCCTATTTTACTTTGAAACCCTTGCAATAATTCAATTATAATGATTTTGTAACCTCACCACTTTGACCATGTGTTAGCCTTAACCACATGCGATGATGTGAGAATACTGAAATGGGTTATTGTGGTAAGATTTTGTACCATCACAACTTAAAACTCTGAAGCTCATTTTGATGGAGTGTATCAATCAAAATTAGTCTGCATTTATCAAAGAGATATTCCTTTAAAAATTGATTGCCTTAGCTACCAAGTAACCCTTACAATGATGTGATAAGGAGCCTCACATGCTCCTAGTCCCACCATGATATGCGTCACATCCTCACTTCCCCTCTTTGGTTAAACTTTGAGCACTTTCAAAATGAGAGGAAATTCAAGTCATTGTTCAACTAAGATTTGATGGTTGGGAAGAATAACTATAGATGCCTTTGACTTTCATAGCCTAAAAATGGATGTTAGCATTGAAAAAATATGAATCTGTGCTCATAGTTATCTTTACTGTGTTACACCCTCACTACCCATGTGATGGTTAAGTGACAAATTGGAGTGACGAAGGGATGAAAGGAAGTTGCATTGTCACAACTTGAAATATTTCATTTGATGTGAAGGAATATACAGACTTAGGGATATAAGGGAAAGAATAATGTTTTTTTTTAATGTATCATCTATGCACTTGCATGGAAATAAATGAATAATTCAAGAAAATAGACATGGCTATCACCCTAGTTTTTCATGAGACTAGCAGTACTAGAAAAAATAGGGGGAGGGCTAAAAATGGCTAAATTTTTTGGCAACTCAGAGAGGATTCTTGCCTTATAAGCATGGACCCATGGCCTTAAGTAATCCATTGGGCTATAGAGTCACAAAAATTGAGTCTTGCTTTGCAAATAATCAGAAAAACTACAACCTCTACAACCAGAAAAAATTCAAAACCTATTATTTAACAAAGAAATATCTTATGCTTGTGTACTTCTTAAAAAACTAAAAACTATTCTATTATGTAAAGGAACCTCCTAACCTTCTTTAGAAGCAAGGCTTAAGGTAAATTTCATTGAATAGAATTAGCAAAATATTACCATCAGGACTAGATAGCTAAAAAGTATTGGCTTCCCAACATATGCAACACTCCACAATGCATCAAATTTGGAGTATCTACTTGGCTTAGCTCTGTCTACTTCCCACTTGAGAATAAGGTCTCCCTCCTTGGAAACCATAACTTTATCCTTTCTATCAAAACACTTTTTGACAGTTGTTGATGTGTCTCATGTGTCTGCATAGCCTATTGTCTCTTTTCTTCTAATTCCATTAATTTTTCCATCCTGACTATCATGGAATTATCTTTATTTAACTTCAATTCATGAAATAATTCAAGAGAGGGGAACTCTAGTGAAATAGGAAGCTTTTCTTCCCTTCCATATACTAGCATGAAAGGTGAGTTCCCAATTTCTCTCTTAGGTGTAATCCTATTAATCTAGAAAGCTATCCTTAACTTTGAATGCCAATACCACTTACTATCCTCAATTATCCTCTTGATAATCCTGATTAGGTTCTTGTTGAAGGGCTCAACCAATCTATTCCCTTGGGGATATCAATTTGAAGAAGTGCTCAAATAGATACCATGGTCAACTACCCATGAGAAAATTTGAGTCCCAACAAAGGATTTGCATTATCTAATATTATTGTTGAAGGGACACCAAACTTGGTAACAATCCCATCAAGGAATTCCACTACTAAAGTCTTTGTGGCATCCTTCAAAGCTACTACTTCTATCCACCTTGTAAAGTAATCTATTGTAGCTAAGATCCACTTATGAGTAGAGCTAGAAGGTGGATTTATTTGACCAATAAAATCTAGCCCCACTAGAAAAATGGTTGATCAACTCGAAATAGGATGAAGAGGAAGAGTTGCTAACCTTTGTTTACCTAAGAAGAAAGCCCACTTCTCACATTTCCTCACATGTTTATGATAGTCGTGGAATAGACTTGGCTAATAATATCCATCTCTCATGATTTTCATGGTTATTGTTCTAGCTGAGAAGTGGTCACCATCAAGACCATCATGAAACTATTTAATCATTTTATCTATTTGATTAGGATTGATGCATATTAATATGGCCCCATATGGATATCCTCTAAAGAGAATTCCATCCACTAGTACAAAAGGAATAGACTACAATCTGAATTGTCTTCTTTTATCTCTGTCTAATCATTGTGGATATCCTCCTCCGAACAAGAAGGTTTTCATATTATGTATCCAACTATTCATATTTTCATCCCCTATTGGTTGTTCATCTATCAATACCAGTGAAACCTCCTCAATCATCTCCTAGGATAAAATCATCTACTCCCATAGCCCTTTACCTCTCACAAGATTTATAATATTAATCTCAACATCATATTCCATGACCTTGGTTATCCATCTAGCTCTTTTCTCATTGATATATTTGTTCAAGAGGAACTCCTTTACACTTGCATGTGGAGTTAGGAGCTGGACCTTGTTATGTGATAACAAATGACTAAATTTCTTTAAGTCTCTTATGACATCAAGAACTTACATTTCCACATAATTGTATTTATCTTCATAACACTTTATCCCTTCATTGAAAAATGATATAGGTTTCTCTTAATCTCCATCATTCAAATATGTCAAGACAATTGATTTTCTTGACTCACCCCCAAGGGTATAGAGAATAGAATCTTTTTCAAAGGTGGGGTTGATAAGGGTAGCAGTTGATGTCATTGCTGCTTTGATCTCTTTAAAATTTTCTCTCCCTTCCTTTGTCCAGGTGAAAACCATATTCTTCTTTAGCATGGCTATAAGAGGCTTGACCATGGTAGCAAGATTAGGAATGGACCTTCTTATGAAATTGGTTATACCAAGGAATCCTCATAGCCCTTTCTTATGACTAGGAAGTGAGAGAGCAAGGATTGCCTTTGTTCTATCTAGATCTATGGTTAACCCATCCTTCTAGACACAATATGTCCCAACAACTTTCCTTGACTGGTGGAAAAAAAACACTTTCTTGGATTCAAAGACACACTATATTCCCTACATTTGATGAACACTTGCCTTAGGTGACCAAAGTGGTTTACCATAGTCTTTGAGTAGATTGTTATGTCATCAAGGAAGACTAGCACAAATTTCTCAAGAATGCTCTTGAAAGGCATCTCCATTTATTTTTGAAAGATAGCACATGCATTGGTTAGTCCAAAAATCATTTTATAGGCATAAGTGCCCCATTTAGTAGTAAAGGTTGTCTTGTATCTATTAGACTCTTGGGCTAACACTTGGGTTGTAACCTGAAAACCTATCTAGGAAGGAAAATATTTCAGAGCCACTAAACTTGGAAAAGATTTGCTCCATGAAAGGGAGAGGATGGTTATCTTTGAAAGAATCCCTATTGAGGTCCCTAAAATATACACATAATCTGATTTCCCCATTCTTCTTCCTAATATGAATAAGGTTACCTACCCAAGAAGAGTTCTTAATAAAAATAATAATATTAGCCTCTATTAGCTTGGATAGCTCTTTTCCCATCATAGGCTCAATCTTAGGGCTAACTATGTTGGAAGGATGAATGCTGATGATATTCTTATAGGGGAGTATTATATATATGTTACTATGATAATATGTTACATTCATGACTAATTTTGTCATTGATGTCAACATAGTAGTTTTTTGTGGTATCTAACAGAAGAATAGTGTAAAGATCAAGTTGGTATAGACCACTAGTTGAGTATTCTCACTATCCAAGGTTATGGGTATCTAGTATATGTAGTTAACATTGGATGAAGAAATGATAAGCTAGAGGAAGTTATGTAACTTTTGGTGATATTTGTTCTGAGATAGAGTTATAGAGGCATGTTTTGATAAACTTGTTATATATCTTAGTAGAATTGTTATTCTAAGAATCTAAGTTGAGGATGTGTAGAAGACATGTTGATGATAATGTGATCAATTTTTTTCATCATAATATTACATGTACAAAAAGTTATTCAAGTTACAAGGTGTAAGATTGATGTTAGGGCTAAGTATAACATGTTCTTAATGTGGTCCTATAATAATTAATTGAGAAGGTCTAATAGCTAGCTTAGGGAATTATTTTATGGACTCAGTATAAAGGAAGGACATTTGCCTTTATCATTATAGATGTGTGGATGAAATGAATATGTAATTTGTAAGCAGCACAAGAGTGAAATGTGAAGTTGAGCAAAGACAAGTGGAAGTGAAGGAAACTTCATTACTAAGGTTTTATTGTGTGATTTGAGGTTTGATATTTGGATCTGAGGTTTGTGACCTAGTCTACAAGGTCTGATAATGTTTGGTTTAGTTGAGAAAATAAAGGAAAAAAGAACATAATAGTAAATTTCATGTTTGAGTAATGAGTTTTTCTTGTAGTTGAAATTGCATGTTTGGGCAATGGGCTCTCCTTGAAAACATTCTACTACAACTCCTAATAGGAATTCAAAGTCTCCTAATAGGGACTCTATGTACTAAATGTTGTAACAAACTCCTAACAGGGTCCATCCTCTAACATGAATATTTATATTAGTACATCATCTTGTGGGGATCATTCCCACTAGGGTCTAATCAAAGGTTTTCCTAGTCAACATATTTGGTGTAATTGTCTATGCGCATCTTATTATGGTTATTGTTTACTTTGGTTGAATGGTTAAGCTTTTTTAAAGAAGATAAATACTTTAATTGTTGGATAACTATTTCACACCCCCATCTTAGTTATCTCGGTGGACTATTATTTCTAACAATTGGTATCAGAGCATCAGGTACTTGAAGATAAAGTTTAACAAGTTTGGGAGATCCATGACAAGCATGTTTAGGAAAGATAGTTTAAAGTGTGATGGAACAAATTATGATAACTAGAAGAAAATTATGAAGACACATCTGATGTGTATGCGTCAGGGATATTGGATCTTGACAAAATTAGTAAAGATAATTATTTCTAAAAAGGATTTGGAAAATTATACTAAGGATAAAAGAGATCTTTTTGTGTGATATGAGAGCTAGAGAAGCACTATTGACTACACTTCCTAAAATTGAATACAATCAAGTAAAATCACTTTTTGGAAGCTAGTTTTGAAGGTGATGAAAATTCTCAGAAGTTGAGGCTATAAAGTTGGATTTGTGCATTTCAAGATGCTAAAATGATGCAGGATGAATCTTTAAGAACATATATATGCAAGATACCAAAAATTATTGCAAGAATTAAATCTCAAGGAGGAACCAAAGAAGATGATCAGGTTATATGGAAGATATTGAAGACTCTAACACCACCATTGAAGATATCTTGTATCAAATATTTCGCAAAGGAGATATTGCTTGGAAGAATTGAAGTAGTGTAGAATGAGCTTAGACAGTTTGGAGAATTGACTAGAAAAAAGATAGCTTTCAATGCCTTAAATATTCAACCTAGTTTATCAAGGAGCACAAGTACTAGAGGAAATTTTTCTAGAAGTAGTAGAGCTGAAGAGGATAGAAAGATTAAAGAAGGAATAACCCTTTTGGTAAGAAGAGAAAAAGATGGTAAGAAAATCTTTAAATGTTATGAATATGGTCATTATGCATCTAAATGTCCTAAAATAGAGAAAAATTATAAAGGAAATTACAAACTTAGAAGAGATAGAGAGTGTTTGTATGCAAATGAAGAAAATTATTCTGATGACCAAGAAGTAAGTGCTAGTGATGATGAAATAGGGTTTGTGGAAATTAAAGAAGAGAGTCCAGAGAAAGTAGCTTTGGTGTCACAAGTTGAAAAGAAATATAATTAGATAATTAATAGTGATTGTTCACATAATATAACTGGTGATATGTGTTGAGATTAGATTGAAAATATCATTATTGAGGGAGATTATTGAAACTAGATTGAAAGAAGGAGATTTTTGAAGAAGACTATGTGTTTCAATCATTGTTTTGTTACTGATGTCAAACTTGCTATTTTTTGGTAAGACAACTACTTATAAGATTCAAGTACTATCACTTATCTAATTGATGAAGATGATTTGATGAAAAGATGTAAATATAGCACCTAGAGGAAAGGTTGAGTTATGATTATGTAATGAATTACAAGAATCAATTAAGATAGTGATAATATGATGTACTGATAATCTACTTAAGGTTAAAAACATTGGTTACACTAAGAAAGTTTAGAAGAACAAGTTACACAAAGTTTGTTTGCCAAACTAGACCAAGTGGATAGTAGGTGCTGAGAAAAGATAGGGCAAGCTGAGTAGAAAATTAGTTGGAGTAGAATAAAAGTTCATTCTAGTGTATGTCGAGCAGAACAGTGGATGTCAAGTAAAGTTTAGTTGATGCTGAGCACCAATAAACTTTAGTTCATGTTGAGTGATTTCACAGTGGATGTCGAGCAACGCAGTATATGTCGAGCATCAAAAGCTTGATAATGCCAAGATACTACATTATTTAAAAGATCATGAATTCATTGGATTTGAGCCAACAAGTTTATTTTCTTAGATTATGTGAACTAGGTGGAAGATGAGGTTGATGAATTGGTGGCATAGAATTTGAGGTAAACCATTTTTAGGTGAATTCAAAGAGGATTCCAAGAGAATTTTCTAGAAGAGATATGAGATATGGGGTAGATACATTGTATCCTACCTAATCCATCCAAATCCTAAATTGGATGATGAAGAATGAGTGGAAAAAGATCTTCATTTCCTATTTATAGGAATGGCTGGTCATGAAGCAAGTTTGTCATGTGCAAGAACCTAAGGGAGACAAGGAGTCAAGGGTTTTTCTCCATCAAGTGACCTAAGAAGAGTCTGTAATGACATGTTAAGCAAGAAGGCTTAAGGTTATGAATTTTCTAAGGGTGAACAAGCTATCAGAGCTGCAAAGTATGAAGGCCAAGCAGAATTGAGGACTAAATAGTGATCTATAATCTACAAATGATGTTGTAAGTTGTATTAGATCAAAGCCTTATTGTTACTCTCTAACAATTGTATTAGTCTAGGGTAAATCTTTTGGATTAAGGTTGACCTAAAAGTCATCTATAAATCCTTTAATTGGGTGACATTCCAAGTGAATGGTCTAAAGTCCTCTAACAAGGGTCACTCCTAATAAGGTGATTGAAATCCTTTAATAGGGTCACATTTAACAGTGTGTATTATAACCTTTAATAGGGTTGGCCTTTCATAGGACATTAGTTTAGAAGAGTGAAAAGAGCATTATGTTATTGGTGGTTTTTCCCAAATTAGGTTTCCATGTAAGTCATTGTGTCAAGTGTGTTGATGAATCTATTATGTTTCATGCTTTACATTTTTTCAAGTTGATTTGATAGTAACCTACAAGTTTTAAGTGATTGCATAATCTTATGGATGCTTGCATGAGTATAAATGTTTTATGGGTTCACTAAGCTGTGAAAAGTTTTATTTATACATTTGGACATTAGATAACTAATTAAA
This sequence comes from Cupressus sempervirens, assembly GCA_028749045.1. NCBI lineage: Eukaryota > Viridiplantae > Streptophyta > Pinopsida > Cupressales > Cupressaceae > Cupressus > Cupressus sempervirens. Next base: position 588,616,737 of record CM053791.1, on the reverse strand, counting down.
CCCCCCTTTCAATTATTCTAAAGTATTCCAACAATATGAACATGTTTGTTGACTTCAATAGTTAGGATAGAGGCATTGTTAGAGTTGGAAAGAATGCAACATGCCAAGTTAAAGGTATTGGATCTATAACTCTTGATGGTAAAACTAATACTAAGGATGTATATTTTGTTGATGATTTGGAGCACAACCTTCTAAGTGTTGGAAATTTAGTGGACAAAGGTTATGTTGGTTTAAAGAATAATTTTGATAGCTGAGTGTCAATACACTTAACTGTTTTTCACTATACATGCTAAGAAAAAAGTAGGTGCCGAGTGATATCAAGTGCCGAGTTATTCAAGTGCTGAGTGATATCAAGTGCCGAGTTATTCAAGTGCTGAGTGATATCAAGTGCTAAGTTATTCAAGTGCCAAGTGATATCAAGTGCTGAGTTATTCAAGTGTCGAGTGATATCAAGTGTTGAGTTATTCAAGTGTTGAGTAACATAAGGTGTCGAGTGATACATTTTTGTTTAGGTGCAAGGCTATCCAAGGAACAACATGTGTCGAGCATCAATAATGCTTCAGGAGCCGAGTGACTCAGGATATCAGCATAAGAGTTTGTAATTGCACAAACTATGATGTAAACCATTTTTGTAACTGACATAAGATAAATATCGAAAGGTTTAGAGATAATAACAAATCTTTTACATTTCCTATGCAATTTGCATGTAGCTAATTGAAAAATTGGAAAGGCATGCAACCAATCAGCAAAAGGGAAGTATTGAGCGGGAAATTGAGATTCAATGTGGATCGTAGATCCATATCTAACCCTAAATCCTCAAATGTCTTTATAAGGAAGAGGAAATGTCATTGTAAAAGATGTGAGTGGATATACAAGGGTGTATAAAGAAATCTACTTTCAGAACAAGGGTTATCAGATCACAAAGGATCAAGATCAAAGAAAGCAGAACAAGTGCCTACATTCAGCAATCAAGGATTGCAAACTATCAGGTTTATAATACCTATTATTCTCTTACCATTGTATTAGAAAGGAAACACTATGTAGATAGGTTGGCTTGATAGCTATTTGTAGATCCTTATCAAAAGGTGATCAAATCCTCTAATAGGGTGGCACTTCATGTTAAGTGTTTGTAAATCCTTTAACCAGGTCACTATTGACACAGTGTAAAGTCTTTAATAGGGTAGGCCTTTAACAGGGTAGACCATCAGAAGTGGTTGAACCATATTACTGCAGTGAACTTTTGTGGGTATTATCCCCACCCCAATTTTACCTTCTTATTTTTGGAGGGTTTTTGGGTTATCAAAATCCAGTGTTATGTGTTGTTGATGCATGTTTTAGTTTCATATTTTGATGATGTATTTACATGCATGCAACTTACTTTTACATAAAAGTCTTATTGGATAAAGTATAATGCTTATGATTCACCACTCCCCCCCTCTCATCAGTATTCTTTCCATATTTGAATATTCCAACAATTGGTATCAGAGAAGATTAGGTTCTCACAAGAAAAAGCCTAACAGCTTGGAGGAAAAGATCTAAAGATGGAAGTTTTCAAACTTGGAAAGATCATTGAAAATCAGGTGATAGATGTGCAACTTGCTTTGCATAGCTTGGAGGAATCTAGAGATAAGTTGAGAAAATCATTGAAAAGAAGGAAGGATTTGGCCATAGCCAAAAATGAGATAAACTACAAGGAGATTGGTACTATAAATATATTTTCCAATGGAAATACTAAAGAGTTTGAGGCAACAATTGCAGAACTGATGGAGAAAAACAAAGACCAAATAGATGAGATAAGATCTCTCAAGATGGAACATGAATCATAGGCCATAATGTTATGTGAAATCACTAAACAAAAGAAAAGAGCAGTTGAAGATAAAGCCATGATGGAAAATGACAAAAAGAATCTTGCAAACAAACTTGAAGAAAAATGTACTAAATTAACAAGGATCTCAAACATGCAGATGGATACACTTGCCCAAATGATGAACCTTCATCATGAACTTAATATGAAAGTCATTGAGATCTCTACACTAAAGATACAAAATGAACAATTGCAGAATGACTTAAGAAGAGAAAAGGAAATTTCAGAAACTTTCAACAAACCCAATGAAGCCATCAAGTATTTTGAACTATTCCTGAAATCCCCAAGATCAATCCATGATACATCAGGACTGGGATACAACAGCACTAAAGTTGGAGAATCATCAAAGAGTGTTGAACAAAGAAGCGACAAAGGTAAAAATGTCAAACTTACATGTCATTTCTATGGAAAGAAAGGACATACATCTAATTTATGTAGAAGCAAGAATCCCCATCAGCATGATAAGCCTAAGAATGTAAACTATTGTCATAAGTGCAAGAAGCAAGGTCATCAAGCATATGAATGTAGAACCAAGACTATTAAGACATCAAGATTTGAGGGTCACTATCATAATTGCAAGAAATATGGACATGGAGCTTTTGAATGCAGATCAAAGCCTATGTGGACATCAAATCAATCAGCAAAGGCATCAAACCATGAATTTTGGGATTACAACACCAGGTACAGTTGTCACTATTGTCAAGAATATGGACATATACCCCAAAATTGTATAAGAACACATTTTAGGGGAAACTATAAAAGATGGTTGAGTCAAACCACATGTTTTAGTTGCTTAAAAACTGGTCATATCAGCAGGAATTGCCCAACAAGGTCAAAGGCACCTAGTTCTAAGTTCAACAATGGAAAGGCAAAGATAGATGTTGAACACATTAAAAGTGAGATCAATAAGACATGGAAGAAGAAAGATGAGTGTAGCACATCAAGTATAGAGATCACTTCACCTAATAGGTCAAGTGATCACACTCCATCAAATTAAGCAAGAATGGGTGTGTGGGATTGATAAACTAAGTTACATCATACATCAGTCCTAAAACATAGAAGAACTACAAAGAAGAAATCAACATAAGCAAAGATGCAAAATTAAAGGTCTTGCAAAATCTGCCAAAATTGTCTTCAGGTGTCGAGTTGCTAATAGCGACTGAGTTGATAGATGATGCTGAGCTGTGAGATATCAATAGGAGCCAAGTGAAGTCAAAATCCTTCAGTTGTCGAGTAGACAGTTGTTAGTGTACTAAGCATTAATTACTCTATTTTAAAAGAGTACATAATTCAATTTTTGATCATTTCTTACCATTCAAACACAAAGCAAAGATGAGAAGAGTGCAAAAGATCAAGGCTAGCTTAGAAGCCATTTGTGAAGATTTTCACAGCAATTCAACACGAGTCTCATCGATTTGAGGTATTTTTACTTAAGTTCTGAGCTACCTAGTGTTTATAAACTTGTTTAAACTGTAAACCCTAGTTTGGCAAACAATGGCATCTAGGTCTGGAACCACTAAGAGTAAAGAGAGTCATGAGATACAGTTGGTTAGTAATGAAGTTACGCAACCAAAATTCAAGCCCATCCCAGAAGTCGCATATAAGAAGGATCCTGTAGGTGCATTATCAGTTATTCCTGATAAGGTTGTTATGGTTCAAGATGTTCGTAGATGCTATAACTAAAAAATTGGAGCCATAGGAGATTTAGAAATTCACAATGCATATGACAAGTTATGTGAGAACAACATACTGAAAGATGAGTTCTCAATAGTCAAGAAAAAAGGATTGACCAAAACCCTAGAATTTCTGACTGTTTTCAAAGTTGAATGGGTACGTATAGTTTTGAGCAGAATACATGATGGAGCCTTTGGTTAGAAACAGGGCCAGTGAAATTCACTAAGAGAACTATTCACAGGGTTATTGGTATTCCAACCCTAGATCGGCCAAAGACCCTGCGTAGTGATAAAAGAGAAATAATAGAGAGAAACACGGGTGCTAAATGGAATAATAGGGGAATGACTATTGATACAATCACAGAACCCCTACTGGATTTTTTTGTGAGAATCATCTCACACAAATTCTATCAGTCAAGCAGGTTAAATAGTGTGCCTTGTATAGCAGTTGATGTTGCATACAAATTGATTAAAAAGGATCATACTTATGATCTAGAAGAGCTCATGTTTCAACAAATTAATGAGAATCTGGGAGCTATAAGGAAGAGCAAGGGAGCTCAGTGCAAATTTGGATCCATTTTGGTGTGCATGTTTTTATATCTGATGAAAGAATTTCCTTTTGTAGGTAAGGTGAGATGGAGTCCAGACAAAACAATTGTTGAACAAATCAATGGATATATTGAACAGATGGGTGATAATTTTGATGCCCAAATGACTAGTTACTTTGAGGACTTCAAATAGTCCATGAAATAAAGAATGAGAATTCTAGTTTCATTGACTGACAAATATGAAAAAGACATTTGTTTTCTTGTAGATATTGATTATACCTATATACAAGCAGTCATACCTAGAGTAAGATGGCTTAGGCCACTAGGCTATGAACTTGGCATTGATCAAGCCTCTGCAACAATAACAATTCTCCTTGCAAAAGAAGTTGATGAGAATGCAAAAGCCTTTGGAACCTATGATGTGGTAAAATCAAGGGTGATAACAGATTTAAAAACTGCCTCTGCAGTAAAGAAGAAAGAAAAATTGGTAAGGAAAATTAAACGAAAATTTGGTGTTGGAGAAGAAGGAATAGTAGAAGAGAAAGAAGAAGACATTGAAGATGAGGGAGATGAACTACAAGGTCTGACTCAAGGGTTAGGAGAAGATGAAGAGGAAAGTGCTAAGGAAGAAGAAGCTGAGGAAGCACAAGTTGAAACCAAGGTCACAAAAAGAAAGGCCACAACTCCTTCTACCCCTCAACCCAAGGGAAAGAAAGTAGTTGCTCCAGCACCAAAGAGACCTACTACAAGGGCTAAAACACAAAAATCCCAAGAGGAGGCAAGAGAGAAGAAGAAAACTTCAAAGAAGGCTACTGCCGAGCCAAAGAAGAAAAGAAAATTTGTTGTACAACCTGAAACAGATGAGGAAAAGACTGAGTCAGAGGACAACAACCAATTTCAAGTGGTAAGGCACAAACCTTAGACTACTATTGATAAATTATGTTCAAAAATCAAGAATGATGATTTGAAAGGTTTAAAGAACCTAACTTTTTCTAAGCTCACCAAAGAAGAACAAAATAAGTTAGAGGAATCAGTGTATGCTATGATGGCTGAGTATAAGCACACACCTCTAGAATTAGATTAATCAATGCCTAAAGATTTGTACAAAATTGTAGAGGATAAATGGCATTTTTGTTTATAAATGGAAAGGGAGATAAGGGAATCAACATTAGCTAGATTGTTTCTTGATTTGACTAAGGATCAAGTAAAAAATGCAATCAAGAGGCATAACAATAGATTCACTTCCAAACATAGAGCTTTTAGCATTTTACAAAACAAAATTGAGGAGGTAGTTACAAAATCCACAAGATTGTGGAAGATAGTTTATAAGAAAATAGAAGATGTATATAATGAAGAATATAAGGCAGAGGCAAGTGTCAAGATAAAGGAGAAGAAGGCATCAGGAATCAAAGAAAAAGAAAATGAACAAGTGGAGAAGAAGGTTGAAAAAGAAAAGGAAGATGAAAAGGCACATAGAGAAGAAAAAGAGGAAGAGAAAGATACAACAGTGCAACAAGATCAAAGTGTGCAAGACACATAGGTATACCCTCCTAGTCCTCCTCATGCCACTATCACACCTGCAAATATTATCAAAATCAAGGATGTTACAGACACTTCAAGTCCAAACATCAATCCATTAACTGAAGAGGATTTAGAAATCCTTGACCAATCAACACTAGTAGCAAAATTATGTTCAAATCCTGTATTGGTCAGTGTTGATGAATTGCATAATCTAGTAGTCAAAACAAAGGCAGTCAAGGTGAAAACAAAAAAACCACCTTCGATCATACAACCTACTAGTATTTTATTCCTTCCTCCACCACCTCCACCAAGTGCAGTCAGTGACACACCTCAAATGCCAAATACAGCAGCAGGGGAAACTAAAGAAACAACTGAACAGCTAGCAAGTTCAACCCCACCTAGTGTTCATCAAAAGGATATACAAGCTGAAGAAAAAGATGAGACAAGCAAGAAAGAGGAGTTTTCAATACAAACTTTGGTTGCATTACCCAAATCTGGTACTCCAACATAGACTCTTTAGCAGCCGAGCACTGATAGGTTACAATTACAAATCAAGACACTAGGCTCCAGCTCATCAAAGATAGCCAGGAAACTTCACTATGGAATTCCTAAGCTTGATGAAGAAATAAAAATTCCATATTGTGAATCCATCACTCTCACTAAAGAGAAGATCAATGAAATTTAGAGTGCATTGGATAGAAGAAGGAGACAAGAAGCACTAAGAAGAGAACACAAGCACACGCTTACCTTGAATGAAATCAAAGACATATTCACTGAAGCTTTTTGCTTACAGTATCTAGATGAGTCAAAACCAATTGTAGAACAACTATCTGATATAGTTGACCAGGTGACTAGTGAAGACCAGGAAACAAATGCCAAACTACTGGAATGGTCAGAAAGAAAATTCCAACCCAAGGTAAACAAGAAAATATCTGATGATATAGCACTATCACAAGCAGAGCTGGCTAAGAAAATAGAAAAATTCAAAATTGTACTTGGAAGCATATTTTCCCTGTACAACAAGTTGTGTGACTTTTCCATATTCACACAAGATACTAGCCAGAAGATACTGAGCCTGGATTAACAATCTTGTTGTTGTTCTTGGAACTAGATGTTTTTCATCTATGTTGCCATCAATGCAAAAGGGAGAGATTGTTAGAAGAATGAATGCTGATGATATTCCTATGGGTGAGTATTGTAGATTTGTTACTATGATGATATGTTGCATTCATGACTAAGTTTTTCATTGATGTCACCATAGTAGTTTCTTGTGGTATCTGATAGAAAAATAATCAAAAGATCAAGTTGGTATGGATGACTAGTTGAGTATTCTCACTATTTGAGGTTATGAGAGATACTTTTGAGTATCTAGTATATGAAATTAACATTGGATGAAGAAATGATAAGTCTGGAAGAAGTAATGTAAGTTGGGTGATGTCTATTTTGAGATATAGCTTATAGAGGCATGTTCTAGTAAACTTGTTATATCTCTTAGTAGAATTGTTATTTTGATAATCAAGGTGAAGGATGTGTAGAAGTAATGTTGATGATGATGTGGTCAATTTCACTTGTCATAATATTATGTGTACAAAAAGTTGTTCAAGTTTCAAGGTGGAATATTGATGTTATCGCTAAGTGTAACATGTTCTTAATGTGGTCTTATAATGATTAATTAAGAAGGTCTAACAGCCAAATCAGGGAATTATTTTATGGACTCGATATAAAGGAAGGACATTTTCCTTTATCATTATATATCTGTGGATAAAATGAAGATGTAATTTTTAGGAAGCACAAGAGTGAAATGTGAAGTTTAGTAGAGTAGCTCAGCATAAAGGGAAGGAAACTCCATTGTTGAGGTATTATTTTTATGATCCAAGGTTTGATATTTGGATTTAAGGTTCATGAATTGGTCTACAAGGTCTAACAGTGTTTGGTTTTGTTGAAAAAATAAAGGAAATAAGAACATAACAATAAATTGCATGTTTGAGCATTGGGCTCTTCTTGCATGTTTGGGTAGTAGGCTCTCCTTGCATAGATTGTACTATAACACCTAATAGGGTTGGAATTTCATAACAGGGATTCAAAGTCTCCTAGCAGGGACTTTATGTACTAAATTTTGTGATAGACTCCTAATAGGGTCCATCCTCTAATAAGGAATATTTATATTAGTACATCATATTTTGGGCATCATTCCCACCAAGATTTTCTCTCTGATCAAGGGTTTCCCTAGTTCACATTTCTGGTGTAATTATCTATGTGCATCTTATTATGGTTGTTGATTACTTTGGTTGAATGGTTAAGTTTTTTTTAAGGAGATAAATGTTTTAATTTTTGGATAATAGATTCACACCCCCCTCTTAGTTATCTTGATGGACTATTGTTTCTAACAGATTGGTCTTTTCTTTTTCCTAATAGGCTTTGCATCACTATTTAAATATATGATATGTTGAAACAAACTTGGGTCAAAACCCTTTAATTCATCATATGTCCATGCAAATACATCATTTAATTCTTGACATAAATGAACAAAATTGTCTTGTTCATCTTCAAAGCATACCTTTCCCAAATTGAGAGCATTTTCATTAGAATGGTAACTAGTATATGATCACCCTTATTTGTATCTAAGTTTAGACCTCTGCTCCTTACTTGATCATCAGGATTGAAAACAAACTCTAAGGTGATTATCTCCTTAGGCAACTTGTTGGAGAGGAGGTTCATGATCTTATCACTGTATTTTTTTTGTAGCTTGGACTGATTCTTATCAAGAAAATTTTTCCTCACTTTGCAAAAAATTGACAATTTGCACATCAAAATCAAACATCTACCAATTGGCATGGTTATTTTGAACTATAGGTCTTACGACCAATCTAATGTGAACTGGTCTTTTTTGTCCTCAACATGCTCTAGTACATCATAATGAGAACCTATTTCTAGAAGTCTATCAACATGTTTTTTATTTCTTCGAGGGACACTTTGGATATTGAATGCTTGGAAGCCCTCAAGAAGATCCCAAACTCTATGTTTGTATGATTTGAGTAGATTATTCTTTGTGATGTTTTGGCTCCTCACTTGGTTGACAACTAGCTCACTATCTCCAAAGACCCTTAAATATTTGATTCTCCTTTTTTGCCAGTTGAAGGCCTTGGATCAACACTTCATATTCTACTACATTATTATTGCAACTGAACTAGAGTCTACAAGAGAAGTAAAAATTTTCCAAACTAGGGGAGACCAGCATCACACTAGCACCTAAACCATTCTTGTTTCTTGAGATATTAAAGAAAATGCTCCATAGTCCATCAATGTCCTCTTTTATTTTCATGAGACTAGGAATAGGTGTACCTTTCTCTAATATACAATATGTGTCAAGGCCTATCTCTAAAGCTTCTTGTGTTTGATCAAACTAAAATTTAGTGGCGCATTCATCTAAAATATAATCAAGCACCTCTACTAAAAGAAGTGGCAGGTTCATGGGTCATGCCATCACCATCTATCTCATGAATTGTGCAATTCATGTTTATAGGACAAGGTGTGTAGGTTTGTATGTGATTAAGGGCTAGAGGTTCTGCTCTTAAAGAAGCTTTTATCCCATATCTTGTCTTAAAGAACATATAGGACCAATCTATTGTAATATGATCACCTACCTTTGTAGTGCAATCTCTAGAAAGATAGCTAGCAAAATGTGGATCAACCTTGGCTACTGATATGTCTTGAGTGAAAGTATGATATGTCTTGAGTGAAAGTACAACTAGGGCATGCATGAAATTTCATTTCCACATTTTTTAGGATTCCTATGGTTTTGACAGAGCTACCATCTAAGTGAAGAACATCTCTAACCATTGGCTCATACTTAATATCAAGGAGGTTAGCTATACATTTAGGCATTATAGAACTACTAGCTTCTGAATCAATCATGCAATTATGAACTAGTTTGTCCCCTATAATCAAAGAGACATAAAAATGAGGAGGCCTATTCTTCTTCCTTGTTTCTTCTTCTTTTATTGGCTGCACCAAACTTGCTACATCATATAAGGTGGCTGATTGGCTTGACACTTCTATACTCTTTAAGTCTTGTTGTAGTAGCTCCCTATGATGTGGTATAGTGGCAACATCCCACAAAGGAATGCTAATGGTAGTCTTCATTTGATCTATAATTTTGAGAGGAGTTCCAACTACTTTGACTAGAGCCTTGGGATCTATAGGAACTGATGACTAAATTTGAGTAGCATGAGGTTCAGTATACTTCATGTTTCTTATATCTTGCTTTATGTTGAGGAGCAACATTTGGTTGTGTACTTGTAATTGGAACTAGAGGAGCAACACCTAAAGTTGAAGCTTGATTTGGTGGAGGGCATGTAGCATTCTCAATAGCTCTTATTTTTCTTCTGGTAGTATGAGCCATAGCATCATAGTTATTATGGTTAGCATGACATTGCTCCTCTAGCTGATGGTTCATAAAAGAACAATCACCCTATTGTGGGTGCTAAGAAACATTAGTAGGTTGACTGGCACCATATTGTTGTCCTACTGCTTGATCTTGTGTAGTTAGTGCTTAGGATGGTTCTACCTTATAGCACATACAATGTTCATATAAACAATTGCAAGAAGGACAAAATTCTTGTTCTTGAGCAAGGTTGGTTTGAGGGACTAATTCTCTTGTTCAATTTGTGCTTGTATTTGTAGGGGCTGCATTACCCATGAGCCTATTTTGGTTGTCTAGAACATAACCTTGACCTTGATTTTGTGGCCAATTATATGTGGGGGGTTGTAAATGAGGCTAGAGAGGTCTATTTCTTTGAGCTCATTGCTTTTCTAATGCCACCATCTTGTTGCTCATCTTTTACACCACTGAGAAGTTGTCCTCTAGTTTCTTCTCTAGATTGGAGCTTTGATCTTGTAGCTTCTTGTCCATATTTTGCATCATCATTTTCATCATGGCCTTAATTTTATCTATCCCACTCAAATATGTAGGGGCTATTGGGGCTATAGCAAAAGGTTGACTTGTGGATGTGGTAGGAATAGGGGCTACTATAGGCTAATGAGTAGACAAACATATCTAGAAAGAAAGACATTAGAGGCCTTGGAATTGACTTCCCTCCTTGGATCAAGATATTTTCTACTTTTATAGAAAAGTTACATATAGTAGGTAGGGTATCTCCTCCCATTATCTATAATGTAGAAGCATTTTCACTATTGAAATCTCTGATGTAATGCAAGAAGGCATTACTAGGGGAAGGTTTTACTATACTAGGTATCCTATTCCATGTATTCTAAAATATATACTTAAAATCAAACATATATTCATGGGGTGCTCTCTTAATGGTATTTAGTTGCTCTAAAAGTGATAGGTCCTCACTTTTATCTTCAAAATGTATGCATAATCTTTCTCCTAATTCATCCTAGTTATTGATAGAATTAGGTGGCAATCCCCTATACCATTTTAAAGCTTTTCCTTTTAATGATGAGGCTAAAAGTCTAACAACAAAATCATCCTCTGTAATACCACGTATATTGCAGATGTTTGAAATCTCTTGAATGTGCTCTATAGGAGAAATGGAAGTTTCATCAATAAAATCAAGTATACTTTTAAGAGCAAATATTGGGATATCTTGTCTTTGGGCTAAGACGAGAGGACTACCACCATTAAAGGTAGAAAACACCTAATTCTTAGGGAGGGCCATTTGGAATAATGGTTTATTTAGATGAAAGATGGTACCATAGGTTGTGATCTATCAACAGGGGGAGTAGAAAAAGATCTAGAAGGTGTATGTATTACTTTTGAAATCCTAATTGGTGATAGAGAGAGCCTATTTCTTTTTCTTCTAGGATTTCAAAATGAAAGTTTAGTATACTAAAAAGTACTAGTCACCTCCAAAAAAAGATATAAAATATTAACGAATCTTTCATATTTCAAAAAAACAAAATTATTTATGTTGGCAAATCTCTCAATTTTTTATTCTAAATATGATTAATATTGGTGATTATTTTGAAATAATAATTTTTTTGTATAAAATATTGATGAATCTCAATAATAATAGGAAGTTCATTAATCACCATGGAATATTACAAATCAAAATTGAACATTTTTTTACCTCATAGAATATTATGAGGATCGTTACATATATACTTTAAATCAATAGTGAAAACTAAATATTGGTGATATATCCCTAAAGTAACTAATAATTATGATAATTATTGGTCAGCTCAATTTAATTTCTCCAATAATATATTATATTTAGGTGACTCAAACCTGATTATGTAATGAATATTATGGTGAATATTTGAGTTTAAATTTTTCAATAAAATAAATTATTGAGCAATTTTAAATATTCTAGAACTAATTTTTATAAAACTATGGTAATTTAGGTTGTATCAAATCTTAAATTATTAGCCAAATTACTAGCCAAAAAATTCTAAAATTAGCCAATTTGCGAATATTAGCCACTAAAAAATACCTTGCTCTAGAAGATGCCCTTGTTTGAGCCTTGGGCATGAATTACAACAATTTTGGTCTAGAACCAAGATGTAGAGACAGAGTTTCCAAGTGCTTAAATGTGATCCTCTTGAAGTCTTGAAATGCTAAGAGAAACAATATCTCCTCAGCAACCCAAAATTAGATGTTAGCATTTAATAGCTACAAAGCCACACTAACGATTATCTTGACTTCATCACACCCCTAATGGTTAAGTGACAAACTAGAGTGAAAATGTGCTGAAAGGAAGTCTCATCATCTCAAATTAAAATCTTTCATTTGATGTGAAGGATTATAAAAGACTTAGGGATATAAGGGAAAGAATAAGGTTTTTTTTTTATGTATCACTTCTGTGCTTACATGGAAATAAATGAATAATTCAAGAATGTAGACATGGATACTACCCTAGTTTTTCATGAGAATTGTAATACTAGAAAAAACATGAGGAGGGTTAAAATTGGCTAATAGTTATTGATCAAAATTGTAACCCTAATAGGTTAACTTTCTTACTCCAGTAGTGAAGATTGGTGGGTGTCAGCCCCACCCTGGTTTTACCTTTATTTACATTTCATGGATGTAATGCATACTTAGAACTATTAATTACAACATTTTATTTCTGAAGTTATGAACTATGTATAAAGTAGATATGACATGTTCAATATGGTGAATGTAGTAAAAAAATTTGAGGGATAAAAGTTTTGTAGATCTTGATTCACCCTGCCCCCCCACCCTGCTCTCTCAATATCTGAGTTTCCCAATTAGCTTCCAATAGATCCATCACTCCATAATCCATAGTTTGATGTTCCCTTCAAATATCTAAATATTATTTTTAGTATTGTCAAGTGTTTTTCTTTAGGATTTTCCTAGAATATTGCCATAGTTATAGCTACATTATCAATACATGTTCTTGTATATATCAAATATTGTAGTTCTCCTATCATATATCTATATCTTATCTGCATTTCACTAGGAGACTCATCTTTTATTGAAAATTTACATCTTGTAACTATAATCACCTAAAATTTGTCATCTAGACTATTAGCCCCCTTCTCATCATTTTGACTAAATTAATTAATCATCTTCCTAGGTCAAATTTCTAAAAATCAATTTTTTTTTATCATAACCTATGGTTTGACTATATTATCCTGATTTCTTTATTTGATTAAAATAACATGTCCCCTTTTGATCAAATAAAAGACCCCATTTTTCTAACCCACTCAAGATGCACACATAACTTATCCTTTTTCTATTTTCAAATTTAAAGAAAGTCTTTTTGTCCCACTTGAAAAGTCAACTTCTCTCCATTGACTTAATTTCTATTACACATGGATCATGCCAAAGTCAACTCTCACCCTTGATCATCCTTCACTTTATTTTTATCACCATCTCTACACCTTTAAAATGAAGAGTTCTCCCCTTCTTAAAGGATCCATCTTCTTGAGAATTGTTATGCTATAGGTTTTCTAACAAGCCTTCTTGGAGCTTTATGGATAACTTCTCATTCCTTGTCTCATTCTCTCATCCATCGCATACTAGTTTAGATTCATTTTGCATGATAGCTTAGTTCATTTTATAGTTTCTTAAATCACATAGTTTAACTACCTTGGATCTTGCAACACTCTCATTTTTGCTTAATATAGTTGCATTGTGCATTTCATGCTAGCTTAGTTCATATTTTCATTGCATAGCTTGAGAGTTCTTGTGGACACTTGCATTCTTGCATCTTGTCTTAAGAACCTTGTGTTGCATGGTTTGCTAGCAAGAGTTTTGACTCAATGGATAGGGAGTACGCTACTATTCAAGCATTCCAATCTACAGAATACCTTGGTAGAAGGGTTTATAGTGTGACACATTTAGAGTGTACATTTTTTGGCACCCATCATGGGGCCTAATACTCTGGTTTGCTCCAAATCTACATGTATTTTCTACTTTTTTTGTTCAATTTTTGATCTTTTTTTTTTTTTTATAGTCACAAATATTGGGTGATATTTTGTCATTATCATATGACATTTTTTAGTACTATGTGGCAATATTTTTTTGGAAAAAGTGTCACATGATTATATTGAACTATATTACCCCAAACTAGTAAGTTGCATCTCACAGATATACTAAAAAGTATCGTACGATACTCTTCTAGCAAAATGTATCGCCTAGGCTAAAACTGCTTGTTGTTTAAGTGTATTGATTAGTTTTTCAGTTGTTACTATCTATCTATCAAGTTTTTTAGGTTCCTTATAGTCAAACATGGATCTGCTTGTAGATTTTATGTTGTTTTGAGACTAACTTGTGTTGGACTAATAGTTGTGCTTGTAATTTTTTTCCTTAAACACTTACTGATGAGACTCAAAATTGCATTCCCATTTTGAGTAGGATTCCAAAATTTTGAGTCATTTTGAGCCCTATAAGTGCATTTAATGCATGTGTACCTGACTATCATTTTGAAGCCTAGCAGGTTTTTAATGTTTCTAACACCTTACATTCAATATATCCATGTGTTCCATATTGCTAAACTGTCATTTCAAGCCATTCTATGAAGTTTCATTTTGAATAGTATTTAGATCTGCATTTTTTCTTGTGTCAAATAGCAACAAGAAGCCTAATTTTCATTTGAATATCTTGCACCTGATTATGTTTCATGATTCTCCACTTTGGGAATAATTAGTATGCATATCAAAGAAACTATGTTTCATTTCTCATTTCATTTTGATTTGTTTTGACTAGGTTTTGAATCCCTCAAAGTTGATTGTTTACTATTGTCATGCTGATGCAAATTACCCTAAATTCTAGGAGGCCCTATTTGACTGATTATAACTTTGAACCAATTGACCATATTGAGAAAATTCCTTTTTCATTGTATTCTAGAGGTCACACAATTTATATGTTCCATATTTGAGCCTATGTCAAATCTGTTTGATCATTTTCCAAATGCGATTCCAAATGCAATTTGTGAAATTTTACTGGTGTCAAAGAATGCAGATTGATCACTACCCCTGTTCAGGATGTCATAACTTTGAATCTATGATAGATGAGACCAAATTTATTGTACTACTATGTTATACTCTAAAAATTATTCAAGTTTACCAATTTTTGTTTCTTGACCAATCCATTTGCAAATTTTCCTAGGTCCATTCCATATGCAAAAACCACAGTCATGCTAATGTTTCCAATTCTGCAATTCTGAATGCCCCACTTCACACTCTTAGTAAATGCTCCCTATTATTCATCATAAGAAAAAATTAAAAAATTATATTCCACTCATGACAACAAACTAATGCCCCTATTTTTATTCTTCCAAGTATCTATTTAATCTATTTTCAAAGCCTAAACTGAATGCACTTTCCTATTTTCTGACATATTTGTTTTTAGGTAGTTTCAAGTGGGCATATTTGATGGTCAATATATTTTGACCTAGATTTCTTTATAACACTATATTTATAGGTTAAGAGAAAGTTGAACAAAGTATCAGTGTGTCAATTTTTAGAACCTAGTTATCTATTTCAGTTAGTTTTCAAAGCTAGCCTGTAGGCCTCCCTACTAGAAAAATCTCAGTTTGTAGAAAGTGGTAAACAAGTTTTAAATGATGATTCAATTCTTTATTTTGAATCTAGTTAGTGCTAGGTTATTGGTGGATCAAAATATAAAATCAATTGTTTTAGTTTAAATTTTTTTTAGCCGGACCCACTTTGGGGCCCAACTGATTCCATTAAGTCAGAAAGTTACAAATTGGCAAAGTTGGAGCTCTCTCCTTTTCTATTTGTGTCATCATATGGAAGAAGCTAATGAATTCATGATGAGAAACAATAATTTTTCCCCAAAAATTCTTTATAATATCGACCTACTAATTAATTTTCAACATCTTGATGACCTCAATCAAGCATATTTTTCATTTTGATGTTGCCAACAAATGTTGAAAATTGGCATGCACTTTAAGACTTCCTATGAAGGATCAGTGGTTGGAAGTATATTTTCTAGATATAGCATTGGTATTTTTAGTCATACCATTTTCCATGTTTTACCATGAACGATTTAAGAAATGAGCAGTGGGAAAAGGGTACTTAGTGTGTTGATATGGGTCATTATGACAGTTGTCATTGTTGGACTTATGCTTGGAAATTTTTATGTGATTTTTTTATAAGAAAGGTAGAAAGGTACTAGAGTTACCTAATTTGGACAATGTGCTCTCATGTATTGCCAGAAGTATTTTTTATTTTTATTTTCCAACTTGAGAATTGAGGAACAAAGAGGCATTAGGAAACATGGGAGACAAAGAGGTATCCCATGAATTTTGCATGAGGATTGGTAGAGGATAGCTCCCTTTGAAATGTAACAATTTTGAATAGACTAATATATACAATGTTAGTGATTGTACTTGGGAAAGGCTATTGTCACCTGCAACATTTCATAACATTCTAATCATATAGTGATGCCAAAATTAATGGGAATAGTAAGTATTTGAGATCCATGTAGGAAGGAGATGAACAAAGCATCTATGATAGAGGAAAGAAATAATAGAATAATGCATGGCTAAGAGTTGTGAATTGGGGTGTTTGTCTTTCATAGATTAGATCCCATCACTTCTTATATGGAGAGCCACTAAGATAGTAGAAGACATGGATGTGGACATGGAGGCAATGTACATGTATAACAGTGGGATAGCAATTTACAACTTCAAGTTAACATTTCCATTGAGTTATTGTTTTGCGTCATGAATATGTCCATACCTTTTCTCCTAAGAATTTCTTTTAAATTTTGGGGCCATGATTTATCTTCAATACGACTATATGGAGTGTTGTTGCAGGGCTTTTTTTTGAATTAAATAGGGGTCAAAGGATTCAAAGGGAAAATTTACTTGCACATACTAGGATGAATTGATGAATGTGTTGGTTGAGTGGCTGGAGTATATTTATGTGCTTGCACAAAATCTATACCTTGGCTTTCTTTTCCTCTATTGCCATGGTCATTGTTATAACCAAATGATGCCATTAATGATGGCCCTTTAAAACCAAACTTGGCCATCATTATGTGTAAAGGGCTTAAACCAATAGACTATGAGAGAATAAGGAAGGATTTTATCCAGGTCAAAAGAGGCTCATCTTCACTAGAAAATGGCTTGAGGATTAGTGCATCTTGGCAGATTGCAATACTTGATAGCATTTAACTCTTCACTTGGCTCTACATCTTAATGGAGATATCCCATGTAGCGAGCAAGAAAATTTTAACTAGTGCAAGAGCACTCTCACATGGAATAATGAAATAAGGGTGTTTGGTTCACTTATGACCTTGTTCAAGCTTATTTTCTATGTTTTCAATAAGACAATTGTTCTAGACTCTTAGGTTCACTTAAACCCTTTTGTGTGGCCTATTAGCAATTTGGGTGTTTTATGAACTTGTTGCTCAATGAGGTCACAAGGGCACAAATCTATGTAATTGGAGGAATTTTATTATAAAATAGGGTCTATTAGTTATATTAAGTCATTCAAGAATCATTTGGATAGTTTCAATGCCTTTAAGGCTTTAAGATGTAAAAATGCACTAAAAGTTTCAAAAGTTGCTATACAACTTTACAACTTTTTGCATAATCAACCAAAAGTGTTTTTAATCAATCCCTCAATGGTCACAACCTTTCAAATTTGGTTGGATCAGTTGGGAAGACCTTCATATATCCCTTTCAGGTGGGTGGAAGGTAGGATGTAAGTTTTTGGCATTGCAATCAATAAAAGCAACCTTATTTTCTGCATTTTGAGTGAGTTTTCTAAATGGTTCGAATAGTACATATGAATAGGAGGTTGAGCTTGACATTTTTGGATGAAACTTTAAGTTAGCTTTCCAATGAAACTAGTTTGAATTTTTGAGACTCTATATAACTCAAGTTACACCTATTTTTGTGTAAATAGCCTAAATTTTGAGGGTTTCTAGGGTTTTGGAAGAAATTATTTCATAATTTTAGATTCCACCATAGGAATTTCATAGCCTTTGGTGAAATCCTTGTAATATTAATGTCCTTTGAGATTATTTTGGTTTCAGGTGCTAACATGTGGGGACAAGGGAGAAATATGATGCCCTAGGTGCATATACCATGTATGCACCAACTCACTATTTTGCTATAGTCAGCATTTGGGACACGAAAACTCATTTCTAAAGCCTCAAACTTTGGATTTAAACTATTTAGAATATTCCCCAACCTATCCAATTGGTTTTGTTTTTTTGGAATGTGTCTAAATAGTACTTCCTTTGTAACAATGCCCAATTAGCCCTTTAGGCCTAGTTGTTGTCCTCACGAGTTATGTTAGCATTCTTTTTCATGTGGTACCAGCACTTTGTGGTCTGATAGTACATTAGAAATAGAAATTAATCTTGGTGATTATTTTCTTGCTTCCATTCAAAATATACAAGTTGTAGGCCAAAATCTCATTCCTTGGGCTACTAGGAATCCAAGGGTTTAATGAAGGAACTATGCCATTTTCTTAGTTTGGGGTCTTCAAATTTAGTCAGCATGTCCATGCTGATGTAAAAACAACATGCCTTGAGTCTAAGTTCATGGTACCATGTTTGGAGTAGGTTTCATGTGTTAAGCCATTTGTGTTGTCAAAGTGCAAGTATGGGTTCTTAGGTCTTGTTTGGACTTTCAAATGGTGCTCTTGTGGGTTAATCTCTCCCAATATACATTGTTAATTCCATGATCACTTGCATCAAGTGGTATCAAAGCCCATCTAGATCTTTGGGCTTCTAAAATTTTGTCAAAATATCAAATAGAGAGAATGATGGATTGCCATCCAAGATGACCAATGTAGACATAGTGAAATATTTGAAAGAGAAGAAGATAAAGGAAGATACAAAAGGGAACAGAGATGAACTTTAAAACATCAAGATGTAGCGAATGAGAGATGAGTTGAAAAGGCTTAGAGAAGAGCTTGCCAAAGGCATGAACTTTGAAGAATTTGATGAAGGGAGTGATGAGGAAATCCCTTTGGAGGAAGAAGAACAAATACCTATAGATCAGAGGCTACTTGTGAGCACTCTTAAGTCCATGGAAAGAAGAACCATGGATGCCAAATTAGACTTACCAACCTATGATGGGAAAATGAACCCTAATGTTGTAGTTGATTGGGTGCATGCCCTAAATAGTTTGTTTGAATTTGATGAGATTACTGAGAATCAAAGGACAAAGATAGCCCAAGTCCAAGTTGAAAGACACTGCTCTTATATGGTGGAATATCACCCAAGGAGATAGAGTAAAGAATGGAAAAGGTCTAGTAACCACATGGATGAAGATGGAGAAGTTATTTAGGAAGGCCTATATTCTTGAAGACTATGAAGTTCAACTTCATAGAAGAAGAATGAATATAAGAAAAAAAGACATGACAATTTCAGCCTACACTGATGAGTTTCAAGAATTGGTTATGAGGACACAAGAGGTTGAATCTAAAAGTATGAAGTTGGTAAGATACTTGCAAGGTCTCAAGTTATCTATTCAACATGAATTGAGTTTGACAACAATAACCATCATGCAGCAATGTGTGAAACTTACATGAAAAGGTGGAAGAGAAGTTGAAAAGAAGAAATGAACAATCTAATAGACGAAGAGGTAGGGGCAAAAGTAACTCTTGGCAAAGAGGTCAATCATCCAATGAAGGTAGATGCATGGAGCAAAAAAAAAAAGACCATGGTGAATCTAGTTGGAGAGGAAGCTCTAGAGGAGGAAGATCCTTCAATAGAGGAAGAGGGAGATCTAATGGACCTCCTAATTGTTTCAGATGCAATCAAATAGGAAACTATCCAAACAAGTGCCCTAAAAAACCAAACAACAACAATTAAGGAGAAAGAAGGACCCAGTTGGTTTAAGAAGAAAGAAACTTAGAGGTTGAAGAAGGTGTGGCACTAATGATGAGACAATCATTCTTGCAAGTACCTCATGCTCAAGAACCAACACAAAGGAAGTACTTTTTTAGGACAAGGATCAAATGCAAAGAAAGGGTATCTAATTTGTTAATTGATTCAGGATCAACAAAAAATCTAGTTTCTAAAGAAATGGTTGAAAATTTAGAACTATAAAAAATTCCTCATCCATATCCTTATAATGTTTCTTGGCTAAAAAAAGGACAGCAAACACTTGTGACTGAACAAGCCATGGTAGAGTTCTCTTTAGGTGATTTCAAAGATAAATTTTTGTGTGATATTGTAGAAATGGATCCTTGTCACCTTCTCTTAGGAAGGCCATGGAAATATGATATGGATGCCATGTATAATTGAAAAAAAAATACATACACCATAGTGAGGGATGGAAAAACTTATAATCTTCAGCCTGTACCTAAACCTAAAAAAGAAAAAGAACCTTTGGCTATCATAGTGGAAGAGAAAGAAATGTTAAGAGTAATAAAAGAAGAAAAAGAAGGATATGCATTAATTCTGAAACCAAAAGATGAACCGTTACCTAACAAGGATAAATCAGTCCCAAAAGAAGTTCAAAAGCTTCTTGAAGAATACAAGGAAGTGGTTGCAAAGGATTTACCCTCATCCCTCCCACCCATTAGAGACATAAGCCACAAAATAGACTTCATACCTAGAGCATCCTTGCCTAACAAAGCCACATACAAACTCACTCTTGCTCAAAATGTTGAAATATCCAAATAAGTTTCAAAATTATTGGATAAAGGACTTATTCAAAAAGTCTTAGCCCATGTGTTGTTCCATTAGTTTTGGCTCCTAAAAAGGATGGTAAATGGAGACTATGCACTGATAGTGGAGCCATTAACAAGATCACTATCAAATATAGATTTCCTATCCGAAGGATTGAAGACCTCCTAGACCAATTGGGTAATGCATCATATTTCTCAAAAATTGATCTAAAATCTGGTTATTGCCAAATAAGAATCAAGCTAGGTTATGAATGGAAGAATGCCTTTAAAACTATAGAAGGTCTCTATGAGTGGCTAGTAATTCCATTTAGTTTATGCAACGCCCCCTCTACCTTCATGAGGTTAATGAATCCAATATGTCATGATTATAATGGCAAGTTTTTGGTTGTTTATCTTGATGACATACTAATTTTTAGTTGCAGCTTGGAGGAACACCTTGAACACATTGAATTGGTTCTCAGCAAGTTAAAAGACCATCAACTAATTATCAACCTTGAGAAATACACATTCTTGCAGAAAGAACTCACCTTCTTGGAATATTTGATCTCACAAGGGACACTAAAAATGGATCTAGCAAAGGTAGATGCAATCATCAATTGGCCTCCTCCAAAGAATGTAGGTGATGTAAGAAGTTTTCATGGATTATCAACATCATGTAGAAATTTCATTAAGAACTTTAGCCATGTATGTGCAACTATATTAGATACAATGAAAGGAGGTAAAAAGGTAAAGTTTGTTTGTACCAAAGTAGCAAATGATGCATTTGAATATCTGAAATCAAGAGTGGAACAATATCGAATACTCACTCTTCCTGATTTAAATAAGGTTTTCACTATTGAGATAAATGCAAGTAACCTATCAATTGGGGTAGTCCTTAGCCAAGAAAATAAACATGTGGCTTTCTTCTTTGCAAAACTAAATGATGCTAAAAAGAAATACTTGACTCTTCATTTAGAACTTTATGCTATGGTTCAAGCCCTTGAGAAATGGAGGCATTATTTATTACCTAAATAATTTGTGGTTTTTACAAATAATCATGCTCTAAGTTATCTCAATTCTTAAGAAAAGTTGAGTGTGAAACATATCAAGTGGATGGAACAATTACAAGCCTATTTATTCACCATAAAGCATAAGAAAGGTCAAGAAAACAAAGTTGTTGATGCTCTAAATAGGAGGATAATCTTACTATAGGAAATCCAATTTCAAAGCATAGGCATCCAAGCATTGAAAGACCTTTACAAAGATGATGAAGATTTTCACTACTCTTATGGAAAGATATCATACAGATTTTTCTAAATTTCTTATTTAGGATGGATTTATTTTTAAGTTTTATCAACTTTTTATTCCAAAATTCTCTATGAGAAACAATATAGTAAAGGAAAAATATTGTGGAGGAATGAGTGGCTACTTTGGTATTGACAAAATAGTAGAGGTTGTTAAAAGACATTATCATTGGCCAATAATGCAACATGATGTCAAGAAATATGTAGAGTCATGTGTTATATGCCAACAAGCAAAGGGTACTACAACTAACCAAGGATTATACCAACCTCTCCCAATCCCTTCTAGACCTTGGGAAGTAATATTTATGGACTTTGTGATGGGATTACCAAGGACACAACTAGGATATGATAATATATCTATGGTTGTAGATCATTTCAGCAAGATGGCACACTTTATCCCTTGTAAAAGCACTCATGATGTCTCTCATATTTCCCATCTCTTCTTTAGAGAGATTGTAATAATTCATGGTCTGCTTAACTCTATTGTTTCAGATAGAGACACTAAATTCCAAGGACATTTTTGGAGAACCTTGCATAAGAAATTAGGCACTAATCTACAATTTAGTTTTTCCTACCATCCCCAAATGGATGGTCAAACTAAAGTTGTAAATAGATCTATTGAAAACCTCCTTAGATTCCTCACCAAGAAATATACACAAAATTGGGATTTAATTCTTCCACAAGCTAAATTTTCTTTCAATGATTCATTCAATAGGTCTACAAGAAAGACACCATTCCAAATAGTCCATGGCTGTCATCCTAAGGGACCTCTAGAACTTAGAAAGTTACCTAATGACATAAAGGTTAGTGCACAAGGAAAAGAATTGGCTGACCTTATCAAACAAGTAAAAAAAGAAGTGAAAGATGCATTGGAACATAAATCACAAAAATACAAAGCACAAGTAGATATGAAGAGGAAATATGTTCAATTCCAAATAGGTGACAAAGTATGAGCATATTTGAGAAAGGAAAGATTCCCTAAAGGTCATAAAACCAAAATCCAATTGAAGAAGATATGACCTTGTACAATCTTGCATAAGTTTGGTCCTAATGTCTATGAAATTTGATTACCACCTACTATTGCCATCTCACCAATTTTCAATGTGGCTAACCTCACTATTTTCAAGGATTCTTCTAATGTTGTAGGTACATCTATAGCAAACTCACATGAAGATTGGTTGAAAGGTTTACCACATTCTCAATCCTTAGAGTTGGAAGTAATCTTGGAAACCAAAATTTTCAAAAAGACAAGGAATCAATCAATATTTGGTTAAATGGAAGGGGTTACCTACCATTGATGCCACCTAGATGATTGAAGATCAGATTTAGTAACATGGATACACTCTTGATCAACTCACCTCAAGTAGGAATTTGAGTTTCTTTTCCCCAGGGCAGCATGGTGCAGGAGCACTCTCACATGCAATAATGAAATAAGGGTGTTTGGGTCATTTATGACCTTGTTCAAGTTTATTTTCTATGTTTTCAATAAGACAATTATTCTAGACTCTTAGGTTCACTTTAACCCTTTTTTGTGGCTCATTAGCAATTTGGGTGTTTTATGAACTCGTTGCTCAATGAGGTCACAAGGGCACAAATCTATGTAATTGGATGCATTTGCTTATAAACTAGGGTATATTAGTTGTATTAAGTCATTTAGGTCTCATTTGGATAGTTACAATGCCTTTAAGGCTTTAAGATGTAAAAATGCACTAAAAGTTGCAAAAGTTGCTATGCAACTTTACAACCTTTTGCATAATCAACCAAAAGTGTTTTTAATCAATCCCCTAATGGTCACAACCTTTAAAATTTGGTTGGATCAATTGGCGAAGACCTTCGTATAGCCCTTTCAGGCAGGTGGAAGGTAGGATGTAACTTTTTGGCATTGAAATCAATAAAATCAACCCTATTTTATAGATTCTAAGTGAGGTTTTTGAATGGTGTGGATGTCTATAGATCTAGTACTACTGGATGCACCTTTGATTTAGCTTTCAAATGAAACTAGTTTGAAGTTTTGAGACTCTATATAACTCAAGTTACACCTATTTTTGTGCAAATAGCTCAGATTTTGAGGGTTTCTAGGGTTTTGGAAGAAATTGTTTCATAACTTTAGATTCCACCATAGGAAATTCATGACCTTTGGTGGAATCTTTTTACTCTTAATGCTCTTTGAGATTCTTTTTGTTTCAGGTGCTAACATGCAGGGACAAGGGAGAAATATGATGCACCAACTCACTATTTTGCTATAGTCAAGATTTGGAACCCTAAAACTCATTTCTAAAGCCTCAAACTTTGGATTTAGACTATTTGGAAAATTCCCCAACCTATCCAATTGGTTTCATTTTTTTGGCATGTGTCTAAATAGAAATTCCTTTGTAATAGTACCTAATTAGCCCTCCTCACAGGTTATGTCAACATTCGTGTTCATGTGGTACCAGCACTTTGTGGTCTGATAGTACATTAGAAATAGAAAATAATCTTGGTGATTAGTTTCTTGCTTACATTTGAAATATACAAGTTTCAAGCCAAAATCTCATTCCTTGGGCTACTAGGAATCCAAGGGTTTAATGAAGGAACTATTCCAATTTCTTAGTTTGGGGTCTTCAAATTCAGTCAACATGTTCATGTTGATTTAACAATAATATGCCTTGAGTCTAAGTTCATGGTCCCATGTTTGGAGTAGGTTTCATGTGTTAAGACATTTGTGTTGTCAAGGTGAAAATGTGTGTTCTTGGGTCTTAATTGGACTTTCAAACCTTGTTAAGGTGCTCTTGTGGGTTGATCTCTCCCAATCTACATTATTAGTTCCCTGACCACTTTCATCATTAACCTTTTTAAATCTCCCAATCCTTAATGATAACGTGTCTTTAAAGAACATTCCTTTTAAGGAAAGAGATTCTCATGCGATGGAGGGGCCCATTATTGCTAGAGGGCAAGTAAAGTCAATGGATTTTTGACCAAAGTTGATGACATAGATGGTGAGTTGGTGATGCCACATGACATATCTAGGGATCATCTAATGATTGGTAGTGGGAAATGAAAGACCTAAAATGTCACTAGACTGGTTGTAAGATCAAAAGTTAAAAAAGCAAGAGTTATGATGCTATGATGACTTTGTAATATTAGAATAGGAGTTTTAAGGACTTAAGATATTACACCAAAGAAAGATGTCATGAGATCGTAGATAAGTAAATTTAAAGGTAATATGCTACACCCATCATAAGATCATGGGAGTTATAAGTTTAGGGGAGTTTAAAAAGAAGGATATGATGATATGATTTCATCCCAAGATCATGAGGGAGAAATCTCAAGGCTAAGATCTTATCATTAAGTAGTGTGGGCCCACCTAGGTGAGGTGGCAAATAGAATATCAACATGTGGTGCCTAGGGATTTGGTAGATAAGTAAATAAAAAAATTAAATGAGGTATTCCTTCGATGAGCCCACATCTTGAGAATGAAAATTAAAAGTTTGAATTGAGTTTGAGATATTATAGAGTTAAAACTATATAGTCTTTTATATTTTTCAATTTTACTACTCTATCATGGCTCAAGGCCTAGTTTTTCAAATCAACATTAGAGCCATTATTTTTATGTAAAATGTATAGTATAATATACTATTAGAATCAGGAGAACCTAATTTTTTCATTTCTATAGTTATATTTTACATAGGTATTAATTGGAAGGAGTTATAAGCAATTTTTTATTTTTGGGGCATCCTTGGTATTGATGCAAATTTGATGATTTCATATAGAATGGGATCAAATTTAGATCTAATTTTGAGAAGATCATATGCACTTGCCATCATCAAAAAAGAATTAAATTTTTTTTAGGGTAGTTGTAGGCGATAAAGTTTTGTCGACTGAGGCAATTGAGGATTCATGGCTAAGGGAAAATGAAGCCAAACTAGATCAAATTGAATCTCCTACATATTTTGAATGTGTATCTGATCATATTCCTTTAGAGGGGGGTTTTCTCATTATTTTAAGGAGATATTTGAGGCACTATGGCAATAGTTAGTGATGAGATTTTATTCACGATAGAGGAAGGAAGAGACAATTTCTAGAGTAGCAAAATAGAGAGTTTCTAATGTACACTTGGCAAGATCAATTTCTAATCTAGGAGTCTCTTCCTAACTATAAATTTCTCTTCATTTCTCATTATAATGGTTCTAGTTTTTAGGTTGAGAGTCTCCCTAGCTACCGTGAGATCGTAGTTGGTTCTAGATTTTGGGTTGAGAGTCTCCCCAACTACTGTAAAACCATAATTGGCTCTAGTTCTGGAGAAATTTCTCATGACTGTGATACCATATCTTTATTTTTTCTCTTTATATGAATATCAATAAAAAAGCTTTATGTATAGTCCTAGTATATTAAGTTATCTCTTAGTTATTTACATGCATCTTATGTGTATTGTTTCAAAGAGATGATTATAATGAACAACCAATTTCTTAGTTTCCTTCTAATTCTTGTCTCCTTCTTCTATTGTCTAAAATGATTTTTGGTTTTGGAACAAAGAGCTTAAACCTATTTGCAACCCTTTAAAGTTGTATGTCATGTTAGGTTTTGTTATTGGAACAAACAACCAAGTAAATGCTTACTTACCTTGACAGGGTTGTAGCTTTCATCAAAAGGATATGCATAAGTATGAGAGTTATTATGAAAATTGTTGTTTGATTCACAAGGTGATAGGATAGATCCAAGGTCTTGATACATGATAGTCAATGCTTTCTAGGGATGTGTGTTTGTAAGTTGTGAAATTTCCCAATAGATAAGATAACGATCAATTGTAAGACCAACATGTTCTTGTTGTTGCATATTTAGATTTTTTTGATATTAAACTTAAATGAATTATTCTTTTCTTATTTATGTTAAAGAGAAATTACCTTCACTTAGTTTATCAAATTCATGAGTTATGTCATTAGCTATTTCATATCCATGATTGTTTGCATAAGCATAGAAGATTTAGAGATTTTTATATGTCATATAGATTCAGTTATATATTTTGATACTAGTACCATATAAAGAATCTAAGGTCCACCTACCTAGGTCTTGTAGAGCCTAAAGAGGAAGGAGAGTAAATAGCCTTATAGTTGGCCCTAGTGTCTAAATAGGTACATTGAAAATGGGAATTAGTTGTCCCTAGGTGTATGTGCTCTTATCACTAGGTTATTCAAAAACTATTAATTCAAAAGCCAACACTTAGAACAAATGTCAAAGCTTCAAATGCGAAAGGGCTACTAATGCTTGTTTGTAGGGCTTCCTAAAGCATAAAAACCAAATGTGTGCTTGTATTTCTTTTATTTCATGTGTGAATCCTTACTAGTTTTTTCCATTTTCTAGGAACATAAACTTGTAATTAGGATCCCTTGGTGATAGGAAAGTATGCTCTTCACCCTTGTGGTGAATCAGAAATCTTGACCCACCTTTCAATTTTGAAAACAAAAAGATTAATTGAAGCTTTTTGGCATGTTCAGGGGAAAATTTTGAGAGAGGAGAGTATGTTCTTCACCCTCATGGTGAATCATAAATCTTCACTCTCAAGAGTGGATCCAATATGTTGTAGTTAGAATCCTTTAGAGGGCCTACTCTTGATCAATCAAGAGGAACAACCCAAGTGGGGACAAGTGAACCCATCTATTCCAACCACTATAATCTCAAGGCTATCAAGGATACAAAACCTTGATAGATGTAGTATTTGTATTTGCTTAGTGTGAGTACTTGTAGGATTGGGACCATGAGGAAAATGCTAGGCAAGAATTCTTAAGGTACTCTTGTGGCTATGAGGTCCATTACCTTCCACAAGGTGGGGTGTCCCGTAATTGGGTGCAAGAGGAATATTATAAATGAAATCCCTTTACAAACACTCTAGGTTAGAAACTACCTTATTTTTCTGCTCAAATTCTTGGTGCAAGGATCAATGCTAATGAACTACTCTAATCATCCCAAGATTTTACACTCACCATATGTGTTTCCTTGGTTATGCTTATGACATTTCCACGAAAAAGCCAATATCTCTTGTAGAAAACCACTTGGTGTGAGGTGAAGGAACACTTAGTTTGGGCCAAGTTATTGATTAATGAATCCTAACTTTTAGATTGATATGCTTGGCAAGTGTTTTTGAATGTGTTGACTTGTGTAAAAATTCTCACAAATCAAACCCCTTGTTAGCATGGGTAGAAATCTATTTTGATATCGCAAATGCATATTGGCAAGGTTTCTTTATCCCTTGTTCAATTTTTTAAGACATGAGACATACCTCTATTGTTTACAAATCATATTTCTCATTAACATACTCAGGAGTCCTATGTTGTCTACACAACATTATGATCTAAAAATAATTCAACAGTCACATTGAAACACAAAAGATTTTGGTGAAAATTACTCTTTTTTACAATTCATTGGCATGCTATTGTAAGGATTCTAGAGAAATATCACCTGACATTTTTTTTTAAAAATTGTATTGCTTAGATACTTTGAGTTTTATCATCTATCCATATTGAACTTTGTCATCCTACGTAAGAGAAAATATTTCCGAAAATAAAAGTGTCACCTAGTTACTATGAATTTTGTTGTATGATACTATTTGTTGTCCTACTATTTCCTAGCTCTTTTAAAAGTATCTCCTAGGTTTTGGTGCCTTCCAAATAGAGTTTGAAATGTGTCTTAGCTAATCTAGGGGTATTGTTGCTTCATCCTTCTAGAATCTAGTCATAAATCTCTGTGTTGGGTATAGTTCTAAGTTGAAAAGATGGGTTTAGTTTTCTATATGTAAGTCTCAAAACATAACTAATTATCACTTGTCAAAATATGATTACCATTCTATGCTAGTTATTTGCTACCAAGCTTCTTTCTCTCTCTCTCATCTCATGTCATTAGTGTTGTAAATTATTGAGCAATCTTGACAAGTCATCTATTTTTCTTTGACAAATGATTAGTTTTCATTGTACAAGCTTCAAATCTGAAACACTTTTCTTGTCCTACTAAATGAAGACATATCCTAACATGTAAATCACAACTAGGGTCCAAGTTGGTAAAGGTAGTCATACCTCTTTCACCTTTGTATGATTGGAAACTCCACCTAGGCACCCTCGCAAATGACCTTGTATTAGATCTTGACTCTAATCAAACATAAGAAGCCAACATCTAGCACAATCTACTCTATAGATTTGAAAACCCGTTTGATACACCTATGGGTGAAGGTAACATCTTGATTACCATGCATCCTAAGGAGATAAAATGTTTCTTCGAAGAATAATCATGAGAAAATGAAAGGCTCAAAGAGGCCATAGACACTAGAGAAAAAAATTATCAACAAGCTAAGCCTGATACACATGCACACAATGATTAAAATAGGAGAGCTACTATAGCAACCCATTTGATATCATCCCCCTTAGTGGAAATGATGGAAAAAACACACATCCTAGGACTCCTACAGTCAACATAGGAGCATGCCCATCACACCCAAACATTCACAATCACATCATGAAATTGATGATAGAATCACTAGTGAAGATGTGAAGAGATTTCACCAAAACAAGGTTGCCCAGAAGCTAATGCTAAAAGCCTTGCAATAGAATGGAGACCAATACTTTCAATATATGATAGCAAAGGGATGGAAACTCCCTCAAGACTTTGATCTGCAAAGGATTATCAAAAAATGAGAGCCCATTGAGACTAAAATTTTGAGAGAAGAGATGCAAGAACATAGAAAACAACTTGCACAACTACAAGTCTCCAAAGAACAACCTAAGACCTCCTTTGTTAGATTGATATGTGCTCTTGATTTTGAGATAAGTATTTACATGCCTCCATTTTCTTTGGATATAGAGGTTCTCAAATATGAAAAATATGATGGAAATGGTGACCCTCATGATTATGTGAGGCACTTCAACACTATTAGCATAAACTTTATGCATGAAGGCACGTATCTCATGAGGTTGTTTCCTAGGAGTTCAAGTGGATAAGCCATGCAATGGTTTACAAAATTGATACCTCCTCTTAAAAAATTTGATGAACTTGCACAATGTTTCATTCAACAATTTTCCTATAACATTCAACATCTTATTACTATGTTGGATTTGTGCAACATCAAACTAGAAACAAGGAGAACCCTTTGCAATGTATCTCCAACGATGGAGATCTCTACATTCTAGATAGCCTCGACAAGTTCCTGAGACCAAGAAGATTGACATCTTTATCAATACAATTGTACTAGAACTTTACTTTGACCTTAGAAAAAAATTATTCACATCCTTCAATGCCATGGTTGAAACTGTATACCATATTCAAGATGTTGCTATTAGAAAAGGTGTCATTGTCTTGAATAAGGACAAAAATGGCAACAAAAATTACAAATACAAGAACAAGCCTTCGAATTAAAAAAAATACACTATCAATGATGGAGTAGTGGATTATTTGAAGACCAAGGAGGTTGCATTTAACCTTTCCAATGTTTTTTACACTACAAAACAATAGGAAGCTTTGAAGCCTCAAACACCTGACAAAAACAACAAAATTTCTAAGAAAATATATGTTTACACACCGATGGTCAAACCTTATGAAGTGGTCTTGAAGACCTTACTTGTGAACAAACTAGTCATGCTTCTAGATAATTCCAAACCTTATGACCCACCCATCAAACCCACTTGGTGGAGAGAGGACCATGTCTATAGTTACCATAGAAGCAAAGGCCATGATATCCCTTATTTTCACTATGAATTTATTGTGAAAGTATTTTGAAGTGTGCTATTTCCTTAGTGTTTTTGTTTTACTTGCTATCAATTTCTAAAAATTAATCCTAACTTGATTATTTTCCCCTAGCCTAGTGTTGAAAACCATGCCCTAGTGGGATGGTTTGGTACCCTAAGGTTGTGTCTTTACCATGTCTTGAAAAGAATCTATTAAAATCCACAATTAATTTTTCACCTTTATCGTAGGTTTTTTCTTTCAAGCAGGAGATTGTATGTCATTTCAAAATCATGTGATATGATCTTATGATTAGGGTTTAGGAATCTAATAATGAGCTTAAGATTTCCCGATCTCAATGTTATGAAGTACAGCTTAGTTAAGGATCATTAGGGTAATGTGTTGAGTTTCCCAATCTTGAGATAAATTATGTGGTCATAACATCGCAGGTGTTCAAAATGAAGTTTCCGATATTATGATCCCCCTTTTATCATGTTATCTTAAGTTTCTCATAGAAGGGTTTGAAGTTAAGAATAAGATGTTATGAAAAAAGGTAATTGTGGGATTGTAAAGGAAAAAACAATGACTCGCAACCATATGAGAATAAAAGGATAGTAAGATTGTAAGGATATAAAGTGCTAAGGTTGTTAAGAGTTCTAATCTTATGATAAAGGGGAGATCAAGACATCATAAATATTTTCAAGGAGACCTCTAAAGATACAAAATTCCATGTTTGTAGGATCATAAGAGAAGATTATGAGGTGTCTAATGGTATGATAAGGAAGCGATTATAAGATTGTAAGGATCAAAATGATAAAGCAAGGTGGGGTCAAGCGCATGAGTATAAGACTTTGAGACACGTGGAAATTGGTATCTCTCAATGCTATGAGGAGTATTAGGTCATAAGATCTTAAGGGAAAATCATGAGCTTTATGAAGCTACAAAGAAATGTGTCTCATCATATCATAGACATAAAGGTTAAGGCTTCTAAGGCTGTGATGAAGAAAGGATGACCACCGGCATGTGGTCATAAGTCAATGGTAGAAGGTAAAGGTAGCCTCCAATGTTATGAAGTTAGTTAAAAGACTATGATCATGAGATCATAAAATGAGAAAAGTTGAAGTTTATTATTATAATAAGCTATGTTCGTAAAATCGTAAGGCTTTATCAGGTAACTTCTAAAGTTACAAAAAGGCTCAGTTAACTATGATCATAAGATCATAAAGAAAGTAAAAGTGAGATACAATGCTATGATAGGGTTTAAAAATTGTGCCACATAAGATCATGAGAGACTTAAGGGTAAGCTCTGAAGACATGGTGAATGGTATATTGTTGATTATGAAATCCATTTTCAAGGTTTGTGGTAATGCAATAAGGGTTTGAACTCAAAGGATTGTAAGATCATAAAGCCAAAGTTCCCCACCTAAGATGATATGAAGAGCTTTCTTTTCAAGGTCAATTGTAAGATCATAAACCCTAAAGTTTGAAATGAAAAAGTGATTTTTTCCATTCTGAGCTAGAAAATAATAGAAAGCTCATGGACAATGAGGTTTGAGTAAAGTACAAAAGTTCCTAAGCTAGATAAGTTATATTTACACTCCATCTAAGGTGACAAAGAGCACTTAATATAAAGTTGGATCATGCATAATATCAATGCATAAAGAAGGTTGATGAAAGTACGCATAGCATAAAAACATTCCATATGCTAGCAATAGGTTACCATTTGTACAAAGAGGAGATTGCAGGGAGCTGTAGAGTTATTGATACAAAGGATTGTTGTTTTTAGTGCTATTTATAGAGTTCTTAGTTGCATAGTTCTCAATTATAATGTTAGATAAAGAGGTGGAATAAATTCAAGCTTCAAACATGGAAGCTTGAGAAAATTCAACTTCTAAAGGAGGAAAAACTAGGTAGAAAAAGCCAAATAAATGCCATCTCTACAAATGACCATGAGTTTAGAGACCCTTATACATTTTGTAGAGATGCTATATTCCCTTGTGTTAATGGGTATGAGTTGTTTGGATACTTCTATCACAACCGAATAGAAAAGATCCCTGTTTGTAACCCATGGAAGAAAAATTTGGAAAAGATCATCTTTCTAAAGGTATTCATAGATGTAGATTTAGTAAAAGCCTTGAATAAATCATATAATCTGGCTACCAAATCATTCCATAGGCATGATGAGACCATTATTTGTACACTAGACCATGCCTCTAGATAAGTTCAAGAACTATTTTGTAAAGATAGTTTATGGTGTCCACAAGGTAGTTGACATAGATGGGACTAATATGGTGTATGGACCATAATTCATTATTGCCAAAGATGTGTAGGACTCTTACCATGGTGGATAATATGACTATGTAGAGTATATTCTAAAGAAAATAAAGGAGAATATTGGACTGGCATAGAGTGGGGAGATGGGAAATTTGATGTTTCATCACTACTCACTGCTAATGCACATGATCATATACAAGAATGTGGAACATATTAGCCTAGACCTCATTGATCACACATTTTATACAAATGGAAATGTGTTAGTTCAGCTATTGACATAGGTATGGGATAGTTCTTATCGCTAGTCTAAGTTTGTTTCCTTTTTCAACAATTTTAGTATTGTTATAATGAAAATGCTAGACCTAGGTTACTTTAGGGCACTTGAGATTTTGAAGATTATTTTAAGACTAGCCCTACTCCCTAAAAATAAAATATTAGATCATAACTAGGGGGATATTTTCTTATTTCCAACCTTTTCCCTAATGAGAGTATATGGTTTCCCTCAACCACCTCATATATTGCCCAAATTCATTCCCCCTAGATTGGCCATCATTCATGTGGTAGTTACTCATGGTGAATAGGGAATATTTAGGGTCTAAAGTGCATAGGGGCACATTTTTATGTAGGTTTTCAATAGGAAAAGAATCGTTAGATCAGATATATTCTTATCTCCACCATTTCAATTTATCAACTACTCCCTATAGAATGTATGATCCTAATAACTGAATGAGGAATACCATTAAAGAAGTTAGGAACTATGTGCTACCAAACACAAAGGAGTTACCACTTGAGGACCTCATTCCCAAAATTGTAGTTGAGGGAGAGGTAGCTACCAAAGTTGCAAAATTTGATGATGTTCTGAGGGTAGAGAGGGAATTGAAGAGAATAGATCCCAATTTCAAAGGTTTTTAGATAGATGTCCCCTATGCAAAGAGGATAAGGAAGATGGTGGACAATCATGTTGAGATTATGGCAAAAATGCCAGAAGAGTCAATCAGAGAAGAAGAAATGGTGAACCTTGATAGCTTTGAACCAAATGTGACCTTAGAAATTGAAGAGGATGAGCTTACTAAGGCATCATGAGTCACAAAGGGAAATAAAAGATCAAAAGTGCTTCACATACCTAAAAAGGTAAAATATAAGAAACTTCAACTCCTACTTGGTAAGAATCAATATTTTACTAATTTGACGAAAACTTATATACAAGATAAAATAACTGTAGCAGAGAACACTCTGGCTAACTTGGAGCTAGTAGTAGCAAGGTTGGATGACATGATCATACAAGCCCAAAAATTCATTGAAGATGATGAATTTATAAAATCTAATGAATTTAAGATCTTCCTATATAAGATCAAGAAAAGTGAATTGGTATTAAAGATGAAACCATTGGAGTTTGATGAGGAAAAGAAAGAACTAATGACTCTTGAGGAGGCAAGAGATTTATTCTAGAGGACTAGAATGTTACTAGTGTCTGGTTGGGATTTGGAATAAGCATTTATGCTTGAGTAAAATAGAAGAAAAGAAAATGCCATATCATATGAGGCATATAGTATTGGTGGACAACAAAGGGGATTAGGTTTCAACATTGATACCAAAGCACTAATAGTATGGAGCATGGCTCCTACATCAAAAAAGCCCAAGTTGACAGATGTGTAGAGCACAGATCAAGGGAACATGATTGTATGGACCTTACAGGATGCCTCTAGTATAGAAATCTCTAAAGCCATGAAATAGTTCTCATTTATGAATGAGAAAAAAGTCAAAGAGATAGAAACAAGATTAGCATAGGCCTTCCATGACTATATAGATGTTAGGAAGATATATGAGGATGAGCTCAAGAAGATCCATGTGTACAAGGAGAGAATTGAAGAGCTGAAGGCTAAAGTTTAAGGGCTGGAAGCTAAAGTTGCATCTCTAAGGGAGAAACTATATAATATAGAACAACTGGCTACTATAGAATAGAGTAGAGAACAGAGTATCTAAGAGAAACCAGCTAGTGTCATAGAAGAAATGACTACATAGGCAAGAGAGTTGGAAATAGAGGAAACAAAGACAAGAAGAATGAGCATTGATGCTCTCTCTACACCTTAGGGTCATAAAATAAGGATAAATGTCCTTCAAAGCATGATAGGCCATAGAGTGGAAACTCTAAAAATTATATCTCAATAGGCTCATGCTCTGTTTATTCCTCTACAAGATGCTAAGTAGGTTTGCAATGAAGAACTTGCATGGTTATCACCCACTTTCAATTTGTGGGGACCATATATTCAATTCTTGGAGAGGTTGATTATGTTGATGGCTAAAAAACCAAATTTTCTTGATAAAATCATTATAGTAATGGAGGGGCTAGACATAGTGATGCAAGAAGAGTTCAAGAAACAAGGCCAAAGGCACATCCAACTATCCAAACCACCTACACAGATTCAACATAATGGAAACAACAATAGATATAAACAACTTAGGAGATCAAGGAAGAAAAATGCCTTCATTCATATATTCATCCAATGATGAATTACGTTCCTAGATGTAAGGCCTTTTAGGTTATGGCCATATATATATATATATATATATATATATATATATACCTACACAGATTCAACACAATGGAAACAACAACAAATACAAACAACTTAGGAGATCAAGGAAGAAAAATGCCTTCATTCATATATTCATCCAATGATGAATTACGTTCCCAGATGTAAGGCCTTTTAGGTTATGTTCATATATATATATATATATATATATATATATATATATATATATATACATACATACATATATATATGTATTTACGTGCATATATACATATATATATATATATATATATGTATGTATGTATATACACATATATATATGTATGTATATACGTATATATATACATATGTATATATATACATATATATACATATGTATATATATGTGTGTATATATATATATATCATATATATCAATTCAGTTACAATCTTTGATGATAAAACTTTGAATTCTTTCTACTTCCCCCAAATGATCTTTAAGACTTTAACCAAGACCTCTTAAATATATGCACAACTACAAGTTGGTTCACAATAGATATCTATCCTAAAATTAAATGTAAAATTCAGCCTCAACAAGAAACCACACATAGACAACATGACAAATGAAGAATCCACAAAATACTGGCACTTAGCATGAAAACAAACTTGGCAACCACACAAACTCAGCATCCAAGAAAACTCAATAACCACATGAACTCAACATCCAAGTGAACTTGAAAACAACATTAAATAAACATCCAAAAGATGGATCTGTAACCAAAGAATACTCAGAAGTAACTATAAACTTGACATCAACAAGGAAGCTTGTCATCCACTAAATGCCTGAGAACTCAGAAATGCAAGACATTGCAACTCGACAAAAAGTAAGAAAACTGAAAAAATGGAGGATAATAGTGTAACCCAGGATGCTCCTACATTAGACAATTAGGGTTGGAAAAAATGATTCTCCCAAATCATTGACATGTCACAACTCGAGTTGAATCCAAATCAATTTGATAAATCCAACATAGCATCTTCACTGGGTCTATTTTTTCATTTTACCAAATACTTAGTATTTTTTTGCTCTTGTACTTTTACCAACTCTTTGCTCCAATATCTGTTCAACTTCTTTAATCTTTTTCTTAGGATAAACATCTAATACATCTACTCCTTCATCTGACTCATGATATTTTTATAAATCAACAACATTATATATAGGAGATATATCTATGTCGTTAGGTAACTCAAATTCATAAGCATTGCCACTATCAAGCTTACTCAATATCTTACAAGTTCCAGACTTCTTCATCTTCATCTTACCATACATTCCAACTTGAAATCTTATTTTCTTTAAATGAACCATCACTTCATCACCAACTTCAAAAACATGGTGTCTTCTAGATTTATCAGCATTCTCCTTGTACTTTTGATTACTTTGTTCCAACCTCAACTTTACTTCCTTATGCAAAGAATCCATAAAATCAAAAAATTCTTCCCTTGTAGCACTTCTCTTTTCTTGACTAGTAACATCTCTCAAATCTTATACTCCTCTAGGCAGCATTCCTATAATAATCTCAAAAGGTGTTTTCCCTGTACCCCTATTCATAGAATTATTATATGCAAACTCAGCTTGTGCCAATACTATCTTCCAATTACTTGGTTTATCTTCAACTAAAAATCTCAACAAATTACCCAAACTTCTATTCGCAACCTCTATCTATCCATCTGTTTGTGGATGGAATATAGAACTAAACTTCAATTCAGTACCCATCTTCTTCCACAAAGTCTTCCAAAAAGAACCAACAAACTTACTATCTCTATTAGAAATAATACTTCTTGGTAATCCATGCATTCTCACAATCTCTTTAAAGAAAATTTTAGCAACATTCTCAACATTTGATGTCTTCCTACATGGTATAAAATGAACCATTTTAGAAAATCTATCCACAACAACAAATATAAAATCATACCCCTTCATTGTAGTTTTAGGCAATCTAAGAACAAAATCCATACTAATGTCACTCCAAGTTTTCTCAAGAAGAGTAATAGGTGTATAAAAACTAGCATTCTAACTTACTCCTTTTACAACTTGACAAACTCCACAACTCTTTACAAATTTCTAAACATGCTTATACATTTATGGCCAATAATACTTATCCTTCAACAAACTCAATGTCTTATCAATTCCAAAATGTCTAGCCAATCCACCACTATTCTTTTCCTTAATCAAATTAAACCTCATAAAACTTCTATGAATACACAATTGAATACCTTTGAACAACATACTTTCTTGAATAAAATACTTAGCATACTTGCTTATGTGATCTTTTATATTTGGTGCTCCACACTCTCTTTGATGAGGCTAATTATTACCTCTATTTTATGATAGTTTTAAACACTTTGTTAACACTTTTTTTTAATATAATTTTTGCTTCTAGATTTGATTGTGTCAATTTTTTTAGCATCAATGTTTCGGATCACACTCTGTGATCCATCATCAGGATGAGAGAATGCAAGAATGAAAAAGTGAGCAGATCAAGCTAGTTCAGGGGTTATTAAAGGAAAAAAGAGGAGGGGTGCAGAAAGCGAGGTGGATTGAGGAGAATAAGAATAAAAATAAAATTGGGGGCGGGGGGGGGGGGGGGGGGGTGTGTTGAACCCAAGAAAGAGAAAAGAAGTAAAAGAAAAGATTGACAATACCCCTAGGAATTAAAGAACCCAAAAGCATAATTAATCAAAGTAAAAAAAAAAAAAAAAAAATTAATAATATAAAAGAACTAAGCAAGAAGAAATGGGTGGGGGTCGAGATACCCCAACCATTAGGAAAAAGGTGAATAAAAAGAAAGAAAGAAAAATAAAAATATGAGGGAGAAGCTAATAAATTTTTATTTTTATTTTAAATAATTTTTTTTTTTTAAAATAAAAATAAAAAAGAATAAGAACACACAAGAAAAAATATAAAATTATGTGTGTGTGTGTGTGTGTAAAAATACTAATAAAAGTACTCTATAAGCAATACACACACACACACACACACACACACACACACACACACACACACACACACATATATATATATACCCCCATATATATATGTATATATCTATGTGTGTGTATACATAAATATATAAATTAGTACTAAGCTATAAAAATACAACATAAAAATAATAAAACAAAACAGAAAATGAAGACAACCGAGGGAAGAATGGCAGGAAAACAAGAGAAAATAAAAATAATAAATAGTAAATAATAATAATAATAAATAAATAAAATTAATTAATTAATTAATTTAAATTAAAAAAATGAAAGAACAAGAGCACACAAGAATAAAAACTAAAATAATACACACACAAAAAAACAAAGTAGAGCTAAGCTATAAAATTTTTTTTATCATAATAATAGCTAATAAAGAAGAAAAAAAGAAAGAAAGAGAGAGAAAGAAAGAAAAAATCCAAGGAACCAAGAAAAGAAAGGACGAGGAGGGAGAGGAAGAGGGGGAGAACAAAAGGTGGGGGAGAGTCACAACAAAAAAGGAAAGGAGACAAAAGAGGCAGAGGAGCGTGCAAGACCAAGGAAGAAGAGGAGAGAGAGGAAGAAAGGACGGGGAGGGGGAATGCTCAAGGACGGTGATGACTCTCCAGAGAACATAATAATGGTTTCCAAGACTAGCTCAAGGACCACCCATCGTCTTGATTGAGATTAAGGGGATTGCTGCCATCTAAAGAAGTAACCCCTTGCATCTATGGGGTTCAAAAAATTCATAGAGATGGCATCCCACTTCGACCTATAGTTGACACCATTGGGTCACCAACCTATTAGTTGGCATCTCATCTTGCCAAGCTTATCTCCCCGTTGGTGGGAAATTTTGACACTTTTGTCAAAGATTCTAGCCACTTCGTCCAATTCACCAAAGATGTCAAGTTGGAGAAAAATGACATCTTAGTGAGTTTTGATGTGGTTTCTCTCTTCACCAATGTGCCTATTCCTCACTCCATTGACATCATTAAGGGGAAGGTGGGTGAAGAAATTGCCTCCTTAGTGGATTTATGTTTGAGGTCCACTTTCTTTTCCTTCCAAGGTGTCTTCTATGAATAGGTAGATGGGGTGGCTATGGGTTTTTCCCTCTCTCCAGTCATTGCCAACCTTTATATGGAGCGCTTTGAGGAATTGGCCCTCCACTCTTTTCCTCTTAAAGCCAGATGGTGGAAGCGATATGTGGATGACACAAATGTGTGTTGGCCACATGGTTAGGACAAACTTGTGGAGTTCCACCAGCACATCAACAACTTATCCACTAACATCTCCTTCACGATGGAACTTGAGTCTAACAGCCATTTACCTTTCCTCAATGTTCTTCTCATCAAGAAGGCAGATGGAACCCTTGGCCGAGGTGTGCATCGCAAGACCACCCACATTGAGTTATACCTCCACTCTTCTTCTCACCATCACCCCAGCCAAAAGGTTTGCATCCTCAAGACCCTCGCCCTTAGAGCCCTTAGAATTTGTGATGATGACAACTTAAACCATGAGTTGACCCATCTCCGCTAAGTTTTCAATCTTAATGGATACTCACATAAGAAAATTTCTAAGGTGCTTAACCAAGCCAAGTCTTTCTTTCTCACCTCTGCCAACCCTAAAATATTTTGTCACCACCTCCCCTGAGTGTCTCCATTCCTTTTGTTGATAGTATATCCCAAAAGATTGCCAAAATCCTGTCCAAAAAGGGCCTTAGGGTTGCCTTCAAGCCCCTGTCTAGGGTTCATAACTATGTTCCCCCTCTTAAAGACTCCAAGGACGCTCTTCTTGACTCAGGAGTCTACAAGATTGTTTGCTCCTATGGTGTGGCCTACATAGGAGAAACAGATCGCTCATTCCAGACTAGAATTAGGGAGCATAGTGCAGACATCAAACATGAAAGAGTCCACAAATTCACTCTAGTAGAACACTCATCTTCCACCAAACACCATATCTGTCTGGAGAGCACCCAAATCCTTGTCAAGGAAGATAACTATTTCAAGAGGAAGTTAATGGAAGCCATCGAAATAAACCACCATCCCCTTAATCTCAATCAAGACGATGGGTGGTCCTTGAGCCAATCTTGGCAACCATTATTATGTTCTCTGGAGAGTCCTCACCATCCTTGAGCATTCCCCCTCCCTCTCATTTCTTCCTCTCTCTCCTCTTCTTCCTTGGTCTTGCACACTCCTCTGCCTCTTTTGTCTCCTTTCCTTTTTTGTCGTGACTCTCCCCCACCTTTTGTTCTCCCCCTCTTCCTCACCCTTCTTGTCCTTTCTTTTCTTGGTTCCTCGACTTTTTTTCTTCCTTTCTCGCTCTTTCTTTCTTTTTTTCTTCTTTGTTAGCTGTTATTATGATTTAAAAAATTTTATAGCTTAGCTCTACTTCATTTTTTTGTGTGTGTGTTTTATTTTAGTTTTTATTCTTGTGTGCTCTTGTTCTTTCATTATTTATTTATTTATTTATTATTATTTTTTATTTTTTTATTTTTTATTTATTTTTTCTCTTGTTTTCCTGCCATTCTTCCTTGGTTGTCTTCATTTTTTGTTTTGTTTTACTATTTTTATGTTGTATTTTTATTGCTTAGTACTAATATATATATATATATATATATATATATGCGTATTGTTTATAGAGTACTATTATTAGTATTTTTACACACACACACACACATATATATATAATTATTTTTTTTTTTCTTGTGCGTTCTTATTCTTTTTAATTTTTAATTTTTAATTTTTTTTTATTTATTTATTTTTTTTTTTAACTTTTTTTTTTTTTTTTTAAATATTTGTTAGCTTCTCCTTGATATTTTTATTTTTCTTTCTTTATTTTTATTCACCTTTTTCCTAATGGTTGGGGCGTCTCGACCCCCACCCATTTCTTCTTGCTTAGTTCTTTTATATTATTAATTTTCAATTTTTATTTTTTACTTTGATTAATTATGCTTTTGGGTTCTTTAATTCCTAGGGGTATTGTCAATCTTTTCTTTTACTTCTTTTCTCTTTCTTGGGTCCAAACCCCCCTCCCCCCATTTTTATTTTTATTTTTATTTTTATACTTATTCTCCTCAATCCACCTCGCTTTCTGCACCCCTCCTCTTTTTCTCTTTAATAACCTCTGAACTGGCTTGATCTGCTCACTTTTTCATTCTTGCATTCTCTCATCTTGATGATGGATCATAGAGTGTGATCTAAAACGTTGATGCTAAAAAAACTGACACAATCAAATCCAAAAGCAAAAATTATGTTCTAATGGATTGTGGAAATCTAATAAGATTGACTTTTATTTTTATTTTTATCAATACATTTGTGAACTTATGGTTACCTAAACCAATGATTAACCTATGGGTAGATAGTATGTCATCTTTTTCCAATTATATATATATAATGCAATATTTTATATAACCATTA
Organism: Cupressus sempervirens; assembly: GCA_028749045.1. NCBI lineage: Eukaryota > Viridiplantae > Streptophyta > Pinopsida > Cupressales > Cupressaceae > Cupressus > Cupressus sempervirens. Next base: position 588,574,843 of record CM053791.1, on the reverse strand, counting down.
GAATGTGTGTCCTAATATTTGAATTTAATTTGATAATGCTTATTTGCAAATTTCTTTGCATTGTAACTAACCTATTAGCAATGAAGTTGAAGATGATTGGAAGAATTCAAAGATGAACATTGAAGACAGCTAATAGCATTCAAGGAGAAAGATGTTGAGGTTTAGCCACGGTGGAAAAGTTATAATGGTACTAAAGGACACTGCTTTGAATATGGAGGAGCTATGAAGACTTTCTATATTCTCTGCATTTATTATTATGTCAAAGCAATTGTCCAAACTTTATTATTCCCACCTTGAGCTGTTATCTTTTATTCCCACCTTGAGCTGTTATCTTTCCTTCTTTCTCTCCTATAGATTTATAGCTAGTCTATTTGCTTTTCTATTTTGGAATAAATTTTGATCTTCTATTTATAGGAATTGGGCCAATTGTGTTAGTGGTTAGAAGAAGAAAGTTTATGACAAGAAATTGTTATCTCTTGTAGTGAGTTGTTTTTACAGTTCTATGTATTGTTCCCATGTAATGAATTTCTGAAACATAATGAAATAGTTTTTGGCTTACATTCTATGCTAGTAGATTAGTAGAAGCCAACCAAGGGGGTCCACTTGGGAGGTGGATTAGATTAGAGTAGTGTAGATTTGTTTTTTAAGCATCCTTAGTTTTGCAAGTAGAAGTTGTAAGTTCCTTCTTGTAGCATCATACTTTGTAAATGTTCGTGTAGCATCTATAAGAATAGTTATAATGGATGAACTGAGTTGGAATATATGTTAACATTTCATTACATTTCTAGTATTCATTTTAGTAAAGAGTTAATTATGTTAGTTTCTTGCAGAATTAGTGTATGTTCTTCCCTTGCATTTTACTTTACTGTAGCATAAGCATAATGACTCATTAAGAGACCTAGTGCACATACTATGCCGACCATTTCAAGTATACATCCCTAGGCTGACAAGATTAAATGCACCTCATGGTGGGGGAAAAAAATCCTTAGATTCAATACACTATTCCTAAGCATGGCCTTGAGCATGATTATTATACACCTATTGTGAGGTGGACCACTCTCCACACCACACAAAAATTAGGGTCAGTATCATACAACTTTATCATGTTTTCAAAACCAAGAACTTCAACCTTCATCTCAGTCAATAGAGAATTTCTTCTACTCAATGCATTAGCAACTCTATTAGTAACTCCATTCTTATGTTTAATGACAAATATAAAACTCTAAAAGTACTCAACCCACTTCATATGTCTCTAATTCACTTTATGTTGACTTCTCACGTATTGTAATGCTTTATGATTAGTATTCAACACAAACTCCTTAGGAATCAAATAATGTCTCCATTTCTTCATGGATTAAACAATAGCATAAAACTCTTGATCATACATACATAGAATATTTCCTTTTAGCATCATTCAACTTCTCACTAAAGAAAGAAACATGTTTACATTATTGACTCAATACAACTCCTATTGCACTACTACTTGCATTTCATTCAACTTGAAATACCTTATTGAAAATAGGCAAAGCCAATACAAGCAACTCGGCAACCTTTTTTTTCAAAGTTTTAAAACTCTTATTAGCTCCATGTGTCCACTTCAAATCCCTTTTATCTTAGCTCATCATCTCAGTCATAGCATTACAAACAGGGCTAAAATTCCTTATAAAGTTCCTATAAAAACTAGCCAAACCATGAAATGATCTTACCTCACCCACATTCTTAGGTGTAGGCTAGTCCAAAAAAAAATTTACCTTCTCAAGATTCATCTTCAAACCATCAGTTGAAATCACAAATTCCAAATACACAATCTCCTCTTCAATAAAATAATTTTTTTTTAGATTAATCATCAACTTCTCCTCTTTTAATCTCTATAATAATTGTCTAACATGCTCAACATGTTCTTCCTTAGTCTTACTAGATATCAAAATGTCATCTAAATAAACAAATCCCAAACTTACCCAAAAAAAAATTCAGCACATCATTCATCAATCTCATGAAAGTGCTAGGTGCATTAGTCAAACCAAAAGGCATAACCAACTCTTCATACAAACCATGTTTTGTCTTAAAAGTAGTCTTCTATTCATCTTGGTAAAATACTTTTCCCCACTCAAATAATCAATTTTGTCATCCATCCTTGGCATAGGAAACCTATATTTTACTATGATCTTGTTACTATCCCTGAAATCAATACACATTCTCCATTCTCCATTCCTTTTAGGTGCTAATAAAATAGTTACAACACATGGACTCAAAATTTCTCTGATCAAACCTTTCTACAACAATTCATGCACATATGTGTTAAGTTCTTCATTCTCTGTAGGTGTCAATCTATATGGTGCTTTATTCAAAAAATAGCTCCAGGAATCTGATCTGAAGGAAAAATATTAGGTATATCTTTTACAACAATATCTTTTTGTTCATTCAAAAAAAATTCAATTTCTAATGGTACTCAGCTACTATTAGTTTATGTTGCTCAGTCACCACTATTTTATCTCACTTGATTATTACTAGTACAACTTAGCTTCCTAGGAATTATAACCAAACATAATTGATTCTTCTTCATTTCCTTTTCAAATTTCTTTCCATTGACTGTACAAATTCTTATGGTAGTACAATTAACCTCATCTAGGCTTTCAATAAAAGGAAACAATATCTTCTTTCTCTCATTCACCCAAAGAGTATATTAATTCAATCTTCCATCATGTAAAACATATCTATCATATTTCCAAGGTCTACCCAACAAAATATGACAACAATCCATAGGTATAATATCACAAAAAAATTCATCAAAGTAATGTCCAATATTGAACTTCACAAGGCATTTCTCACTTACCAATATCTTATGCTTATCATATCCACAAAACATTATAGGGTTTAGGATGCTTTGCCCTTTACAACTTCAACTTTGTAACCAACTCTTTTGATTGCAAATTTTTAGAACTTCAACTATCAGTGATCACTTTGCAACATTATCCAAAAATCTTACATTTGGTCTTGAAAAGACTTCTCCTTAAAATAGGTTCCTCATCACTTACCTTATTACATAAGATTCTTCTCACCATCATATTTTCTCCAGACTCGGGTCCACTGGGTGAACCCTCATCATCTCCTTAAATAATAACATTTCTATTATCTCTACCTCTTTATCTTTTCTCATGCTTCTTTGTCAAGATCTTCTCAACTTTCAAGGCATATTGGTATGCTTCTTCCATACTTTCCAATTTCACAAAACTTATCTCATCTTGAATTCCAGATCTCAACCCATTTATGTATCTTGCAATTTTCTCAACATCATCATCCACATGTCCAAATCAAATTTCCAATCTATAGAATTCCTTAGTATACTCCTTCATAGTCATGTCTATTTGTCTCAAATTTTGCATCTTTCTCAACAAGCTAACTTGGTAATCAATAGGAAGGAATTTATTCTTCACTTTTATTATCATCTTCACCCAAGTTTTGATCTTCTCCTTTCCTCTCCTTTGTCTATCAGTTTGAAAATACTCCCACCACAATGAGGCATGTCCTTTTAACCTATTAACTACAATCTTCACCTTCCTGTTATCAGAAGTGTTTTCATACTCAAAGAACTTATCCATATCATAGATCCAATCTAGCATAGCATTGGTGTCCAATTTCACATTATAAGGAACAACTTCTACAATAGGTTTTGAATTTTCTTGAGACAACACTCTCAATAACCTTGCTTCATTTTGGTCTTCTTCATGTTCTAGATGAGGGTTTGATGCTACTACTTTATCATCACTTACATCATCAAGATGTGCCTGTCTCCTCTAGTTTGTCTCTATAACATCTAATGTGGCTATAATTTGTCTCAATGTATCTAATATTGTATTATCAGAATTTCATCTACCTTGAACCATATTTACAAATTAGGTTCTTGCAAGATCATAACCTTCTACAAGATATAGGTAAAATCCATAGATTTTCAATCCTACATCCAAATCCACTTAGGGTTCTACATGATCCAAAATTCATAAGGATGAACCTCTTCTCTGATACCACCTAGCATAGGGAGGGTTGAAGAACTAGGGCCAAAGGCACACCCAACTATCCAAACCACCTACACAAAGTCAACACAGTGGAAACAATGATAGATACAAAAAACTTGGGATATAGAGGAAGAAAAATTCCTTGACTTGTATATCCATTCAATGATTAATTACATGCCTAGTTGTAAGGTCTTCTAGGTTATGGCCATATATATCAATTTAGTTCCAATCTTTTATGATCAAACTTCACATTCTTTCTACTCCCCCTAGATGATCTCTAATACTTTAACCAAGACCTCTTAAATACATGCATGACCACAAGTTAGCCATTGCAATATGACCAAAAAAATTCTTATATTAAATTCTAAGATAAGCCACAAGTTGGCTCACAATAGATATCTATCCCAAAATTAAATGTAAAGGTTGGCCTCAATAGGAGACTAGACATAGAAAACTTGGTAAATGAAGCCTCCACAAAAATAATGGCACTCGACTTCCACATGAACTTGACAACCACAAAAACTCAACATCCGAGAAAACTTGGCAACCACAAAAATTCAGCATCCAAGTGAACTCAACAACCACATGAACCCAGTACCTAAAGGATGACTCAACAACTAAAGAAAAATTAGTAGTAATTGTGAACTCCATATCAACTAGGAAACTAAGCATCCACTAAATTCTTGGAAACCACTGAGAACTTGAAAATGCAAGACATTGAAACTTTGGAGAAACTAAGAAAACTAAAAACATACAAGATAGTAGTGTAACCCAGGATTCTCTTGCATCACATAGTAAAAGAATTAATAGGTTTCTTTACTAGTAAGTTGTAGATAATACAAGGGAAGATGAAAGTCCTATCACATGAGATTGATCCCTAGATTTCACCAATTTTGGATGCTAATAGAAAGTTGAGAGACTAGTAGGTGTGGTTTGATTCTTTTAGCACAATGCTAACTCAAAAAGCCATGGCCTCAATCTTTGAAGATAATAGTGATATCCCATTTAATAACTTGATTGATTCTTTATTTAAAGTTGAAATAGACTTTTAAAAAAATTCATTAGAATCAAAAGCTATAAAATATTCTAGGTGGGATAAGGATACTAAAGACTTAGAAAAGGTTAAAACAACTAAATGGCCCATCAAAAGAGAACTTTATGTATGGGAGGTGGTTAGAGAAATTAAAGCTATGCCAGCAAGGAGAAACTAAATAGTTTTGCAATTAAAGACAGTGAGAGATTTAGATAAGATTAGATACAGTGAGTAGCTCATTATGAAAGTAAATCTCTCATAGATTCATATATTAAATTTTGAAAATTTTAAGGAAGTTGAAGATAGTAGAAGACAAAAAGGGATTAAAGTTAAAGTTCCTGTAGTAAATTGCCACTTGCTGACTGTGCAACTACTTTCCTATTTTGGTTTGAATGCTCAAGAATATTTTAATTATAACTTCCTAGACATGTCTTGCCACCTTTTTCTTTCCAATAAGGTTTTTACATGTGTCCTCCCATCCAAAGATTGTTGCAATCCTCTATGTAAAGATTTCCAAGATGTGGAGTAGAGGTCTAAAGTCTATAGAATTTTTAGAGTTTTATATTATTCATAGTCAATCCAATTTTTTTGTCAATTGTATGAATGTGTTCAGTTTGTAGATATGAGAATATAGTGAATATCAAATGATTGAGTTTGTCAAGTTTTGAGTATTATTTTGAGTTCTTATCAATACTATATTTATTTTCAAGGGAAATTAATACAAAAGGAAGTTTTGCATATCTATAACTAATTTTTTGTCTCCTTTCTTGTATATCTATGAACTTGGGATTAAAATGAACAAAGTTTCTTTCAATTTAATGTAGTTTGGCCAAATTATATGTCTATTATTGATTTATTTTAAGTCAAAGAGTTAAGTAAACTCTTTCAATAATTGATAGGGTATTAGGTATATGAGAGGGATGTCATAAGAATGAAGTTCAGAGTTAACTGTTGATAAATTTAATTACAAGTCAATTAAATAGGTCTAGAGTTATTGGTATTGACTTTGTATAACAATGGATAAGGCACTGATAAATTAATTAAATTTCAATATGATATGTTCATATGGTTGCACAAGGCATTTATCAATCAAAAATCAATTTTCCATTCATGTAATGAAGAACTAAAATTGTTGGTCAACACTTAGTTGTAGTAGTTTTCCTTCTACTTATAACTAGCTATTGTAATCAAGCAGTTTAATGCAAATTTTAAGAAGAATATTGACCATTATCTACTATAGGGGTTAAATTTGAAAGAAGTATTAGGGAGCATCTGAAGAGTGTACAAAAAATAATCAATCATATTCATAGCCCTAAGGTGTGCCTACATTGGTCATACAAAGCCTAAAGAGCAAAGAGTCATTTGTACTATGTTGAAGTTGGTTTAGAGTTGAGATTAATCTTGTTGAATATAGGATTTAGCCAATCCTTAGGCTTTTTTTCATTTTCAGCATCCTAGTATTGGGTTTAGAGAAACCAAGGAGTCCAAAAAACACCAATAGGCCACAACACTAAAAACTACTTTAAGCTCAAAGATATCATTCAAGATCTCATTGATGTTGACAAAGTTATCATGGATGGCCTAGTCAAAAAATATAATCACAAAGCTTTCAAATAACCATTACTAGAGTATGAAAAAGGTGAATCCTCCAAAGTTCACAAGAAAAACCATGACGTAAAGATCAACTATATAGATGTTGACACTGATAATGTTATAAACATGATCAGACCCATTGAATATCTTTGCATGATGGTCCCTAACTCTATCAAGGAACCCAATTACAATATGGATGATGAAAGGTCCAAAGTTTTCTTAAAAATGCAAAATGCTCAACAACAACATAAGGAAACTCAACCTAAGGTAGTTCTTAGAGTGGCAAAATCTTCCTCCTAGCATAGTGCAATACTTAATTTTGTCACTAGGGGGTAATCAAAAGTCATCCTTAAAGTTGCTAATGACTTTTAAAATGCGTCATCATCCAAAAAAGAAGCTATCTCACTAATCTCTAGTTATGACCTTGTTAGTCAACTACAATAAACTCCAGCCCAAATATCCATATTTGAATTGAGAGTTATCTCCTTTGCACAAGGATACTCTTGAAAAAGCCTTATGTTGCACCAATGTCCCCATAGATATTGACACAGAGTAGTTCAAAGCTATGGTGAATCACATGTCTTCATCTCATTATCTCACACTTTCTAAAGAAGATGACATATCTCTCAGTCATACCTGCAATCATTTCCTCCACACAGAAGGTCAAATCTTCTATACTTGCATTCATTGATTCCTAATAGACAATAATGCAGGGTCAAACATTATCTCTTTCAATGTTTTCCAATAACTAGGCATGTCTAAATTTTCCATCAACCCTAGGTGAAAGATCACCATCAAATCCTATGATGAGGTCAAAAGACCTTCTAAAGGTCTCATTGTGCTACCAATTCACATTGGTTTGGTTGAAAAAGATGTGGTCTTCCAAGTTCTAGACATCCCACTCATGTACAATTTTTTTCTAGGAAGACCTCGGGTTCATGATATTCAAGAAGTACCATCTACATACCACCAGTGTATAAATTTTCCTTTAAACAAACTGAGATAGTTTTCCATAGAGATAACTTAGTGTCCATCAACACATTATCTATTGCTAAAACATTGGTTCCTCATAATCTCTCTTCCCATGAGCTTAAACCATCCCTAATAGAGTGTGAACATAAACTAAAAATGATGAGCCTAGGTATGGGAAATTAAATTCTAGATTCTACTACAACTCTACTAGTTTCCCCTTGATCTTATAGGAGACCTTATAGCAAATCGAAGCCCTTAGCTCCCACTATGATCATCTTTGGCATTTTTTTTCAATCCTCAATTTCCATAGAGAAAGAAAAAGAAAACCAAGCTATCAAAGGTTGTATATATAGGGAAGAATAAGATGTAGAGGAAGTCATGGTCACTAATTCCATCTCTCCTGAGCATTATGGAAAAGGATATAAATTTATAACAAACATGGGCTATTAGGGCATGGGTCCTTAACTAGTAACAAAAAATCTCTCATAGAACCCTTAAGTCATACTGAGGGTCACAAAACAAGAGATATTATTACCCTAGGTTTTTGGATAGAATATTAATTACCAACATTTGACAAAAGAGCTCCCACCTTTAAAGAATCAAACGATGATGAACCATATTTTGCTAAGACATTTCTATAAGAAGAGGATTCTATGCCTCCCACTTTTTTCCTTTGGGGAGAAGCATCAATGATTACCTCCAATGATTCTAAGGCTTCTACTTCTAGACAACATGAACATGATGAATCTAACCATGAAGACTCAAATAGAGGAAGGATAAGAGAGAATATTGCTTGCTTGATTGCTAAAAACCAGAGTATAGATTATGGTGAATATGAATGGGAAAGCCTCTTAGATGCATCTTGTGAATTAGGAGTGAATTTTATTCATTCCTATGCTACCCAACAAAACATATTTGAGAGTCTAGTTTAGGTTTGAATGAGTTTGGTTCGCAAACTACTTTAGTGGATCACACTAATCCCTTTAGGTCTATTTGTGATCTAGATGCCTTTGGAACTTTCACTATGGGCTCAACCTCTCATGTCACTTGAGATGACTCTTTCACATGAAAAACCTTGAATCCTCCACATCCCTTTCCTTAATCCATCCCAATATTATAGATTAGTCTACTCAACAACCTGAACTACCATATTTCCAAAATGACTATGAGATTGCCTACTACATCAATGCCACTAAGACTATGATACCTTCCACCAGTGAACCAAGGGTTAATATGATAGAAATGGATATCAAATAACTTAGTCATAAAATCAAAAAAAAAAAAAAAGTAGTCAGATGGTGAAAACCATGTTGAGGCGGTATCTAAACCCAAAAAAAGTAAAAATAAAGATGTATCCAATAGTGAAAACCTTTTTGAGGTGTCTGTGGATGAGGTACTTGGTAGTTTACCAAGCTATTTCCAAGAAAAATCTTTGGTTCTCATTGAACCCATGCAACCTATCAACTTGGGTACATAAGAGTCTCCTAAAATAATTTATGTGGCTCAATCTTTATCAGCTAAAGAAAAGGAGAGCTTTTCCAAGTTTTTTCAAAAAAAGAAAATCATTTTTTTCTTGGACCTACTCAGATATGCCTAGTCTTGACAATGATCTAATTATGAACCTTATATCTATCTCTCCTAGTTTCAAGCATGTTAAACATAAATTGAGGAGCATGCACCCCCATGTGGCTCCTTTTGTCAAGGAAGAACTTGAAAAACTCCTAAGTGCAGACTTCTTTAGAGTTATTGATTATGAAAAATGGATTTCCAATACTGTATCTATGTCTAAACATGAAAAAATCCATTTGAGTATGCACCAATTTTGGATATTGAGATAAAGCATGCCCTAAGGATGATTTTACACTACCTAACATAGGCATGATCATGGATATGACTATAGGTTAGGAGATGTACTCTTTAATGGATAGTTTCTCTAGGTACATCCAAATCAAAATCACCTCTAGATATTAGGAAAAATTAACTTTTACATGTGCATAGGGTACCTTTTTTTGGAATGTCATACGCTTTGGGATAAAGAATGTAGGACCTAACTATCAATGAGCCATGACCACCATTTTCCACAACATGATGCACAAAAACATGGAAGACTATGTTGATGACACCTTGGCCAAATATAAACAAATAAATACACATCTTGATGACTTTGGTTTGATATTGGACCATATGGAACAATTTCAACTTCATATAAATCGCAAAAAGTGTACCTTTGGTGTCATATCAAGAAAATTGTTAGTCTATATCATACCAGCAAAAGACATTTAGGTTGATCCTAAAAAGGTGTAAGTCATCATGGAAATGACTCCTAGAAATATCAATAAATTAAGAAGTCTTCAAGCATGTTTGCAATCAATTAGGAGGTTCATATCTCATTTGGATGATAAAGCTCAATCTTTCAATAAGAACTTACATAAAGGCTCCACATCTATCTAGAATCAAGAGTGTCAAGAAAACTTAGATCAAATCAAAGGTTATTTGGCTAAACATCTAGTGTTAATGCCACCCATCCTAGGAAAACCTTTGATTCTATACATTTTGATTACAAACTCTTCCCTAGGAGAAATTTTAGTACAAAGTGATGAAACTTGAAAAGATCATGCTATATACTACATTAGTCACACTTTGGTGGCCTATGAGATGAACTATAGCAACATTCAGAAGGTTTTCCTTATAGTGGTATTTTCCTCCCAAAAACATAGACACTATCTATTGGCTCACACAATCCATCTCATTTCTAAAATTGATCCCCTAAAATACTTATTGAGTAAATTTTTTCTTACCAACCACCTGGCTAAATGGATGATGATTCTCTCTAAATTTTGCATTCAGTACATTGAACATAAAGCTATCAAGGGCCAAGCCATAGTGGACCAACTGGCTAATTTTTTATTATAAGATACAACACCTATGCAAATTGAGTTTCTAGATGTTTTAATTATGTATATAACTAAAAGAACTTGGACAATGTTCTTTGATGGTATTCACATCTAGAGTGGGGTTGGGGTAGGCATTCTATTTATCACACCTCATGGATACACAATCCCAAAGTCTTATAAAATCTTATTTCCTTACACTAACAATATTTTGGAGTATGAGGCTTTAACAAATAGGATTAAAATGTCTTTAGAATAGATAATCTCACAGTTTCATATCTATGGAGATTCCTAACTTTTCATAAACTAAGTAACCACTAAGTATCAAACCAAAGATGACAAGTTGGTACCTTACAAGAATTTGATTGATGCTTTATAAAACTATTTCACATTCATGACATTCCAGCAAATTTCTAGAGTGGAAAACAAGGTTGCAGATCCTATGACCACCCTAGCATCTAGCCTCAAGTTACAAAAACATGTATCATATTTTAAGTTCCTGGTGGAAGAATTACATTACCCTGACTATGACTCCTATGATAACCATGTGATTTTCACTATTGTTGGTCATGATTCATCTTGCTATGCCACTATTTTCTCCCATCTATGTAATTAGATTATTCCTGATGATATCATGCAAAACCAAAAATACCAACTCCTTCGCAATGCCTCACACTACACCTTGGCCTCTAGTGACTTGTATAGGAAAGGTCTAGGTGGAACACTCTTTAGGTGTCTAGAACTAGAAGAGTCTAAAAAGGCATTAGCCAAAGTCCATGACAACATTTTTGATGCACATTCTAACAACCTTGCACTTACTTAGAAACTACTTAGGGTGGGTTATTATTGGCTAACTATGCAAGCTAACATTGTTCAATATGTGAAATCTTGTAAGAAATATCAGCTTCATGGTAACTTGATTCATGCTCCTAGATGTGAGCTTTAAACCTTTTGTGACATACTGACCTTTTGAGCAATGGGCCTTTGACTTGGTAGGAAAAATTCATCCAAGCTTGTCCAGTGGTGACAAGTTTATTATCACAGTGACTGAATACTTTACCAAATGGGTAAAGGATGTACCTTTATATGTTGCTATATGAAAAAATGATGCCTTATTCATACTCAACCACATTATTTATTGCTATAGCATCCCATCCTCCATTGTTACTGATAATGGAGGATAATTAAAAAATAAGGACCTAAGACAACTATCTAAGAAATTCTAGATCAAGCAACATTGGTTCTCAATCTACTATCCCCAAGGAAATGTTAAGGCCTCTAACAAGACATTGCTCAAAAATACTACATAGAATGGTTCAACAATTAGGAAAAGATTGGCATCTATAGATCAATTTGGCACTATGGGCTTATAGGACTACTATTCATACTCCTACAAGGGCTACACCTTTTTCATTACTCTACATTTCTAAGGCTATATTACCCCTAGAAGTTGAGATTCCCTCACTAAAAGTCTCCCTACATGGGTTGATAACTGATGAAGATCATAGGACTATGAGGATTCAAGAGCTAGAAACCCTCAATGAGCACCATAAGGCTTCTTTCGAGCACATGAGGACTTATCAAAAGTGAATGTCTACTACCAATAACAATAAGGTTCATCCCCATGAGGTCCAAGTGGGTGAGCTTGTCCTTAGAGAAAACCCAAAAAATCATCAGAATAGAGAACAAAAAGGGAAATTTGAGCCTAACTATTTGGGGCCTTACATTGTAATAGCAACATTTGGATTCAGTGTTTATCAATTTTCTACTCTTGAAGGGGAACAACTGGTTGAGACTAACAATATTCTACACTTGAAGAAATTCTATACCTAAGGCTCACAACCTAGCTATCTGTATATACCTATTGATCCTAAAAAATCCTAAAAAATCTAAAAGTTTCTTGAAAAAATGATCATCTTAGTGAAAACCTAGCAATAGGAACTTTGATGCATACCCAAAAAAATACAAAAATACAAAAATACAAAAAAAAAATTGAAAAGAAGTCCTAAAAAAATTTGTCAAGTGGTGAAAACTTGAAAATAGGTACTACTTGAGACCCTTGCACCTATGTCTATCAATCTCAATCATTCACTCTGCAAGACATTTCCTAGCTTGGAATTGTTCCTTGTCCTCATCTTAAGAGCACATCTGCTTATCCTATTGAGGTCTCCATATGCATTAGGGTTTCTTTGGAAACTCACAAAATATTGTTCCTTAACACTTTTCAAAAAGTCTACTTACTGTCTAGGGCTCTATGATATTTCTCACTATCAGAATCAAGTATTAAGGAAATAGCCATGTGACTTACACACATGAACTTAAACATTAAACTTTCTAAGCTATGATAAACTTGATCTCTCTTTTTTTGTTGTTTGTGATGATTTATTTGATGAGTGTTCCCTCCCTAATAGTCTTTTGAGGATGTCATGAACTAGAAGACTGGAAGCATGGGGCATCTTTTACTTTCTTTCTACTTGTGGGTATACTTTGTTAATCTAAGGTGTTTAGATCATACATGTTTTTCCTACTTAACACTTTGGACCTACAAAATATCATTCTTGATTATTTTTTCAAGATCGCACATGGGGGTTATCGTAGAACTTATGCCCCTATATAGGTTTAATCTTGCTATACTAAACTTAGGGAATCTAACTGCATAGTCATCTTGAGTTACATGTCTTTGATGCTTAGGTTGGATTCTCACATTTTTATTCAATATCAATCATATTAATATCCTCATAGTTACACTAGTGTTGATTGTATGATCTTACAATGTCCCTAATAAATGCTCAGTGATGAAATTAGAGTCTAAATATTTTACATTCCTTTCTAGTAAATCAATTTTCATATTATTTTGCATCATAGGTTCATTTATAGCTTAGTTTTGTATTTCTTCATATGGGGAGAGCTCTATCTTCATCTTTTCTCAGACATGTCAGCTAGTTGCTTCCATATCTTCTTTGCTTTCTTCATGATCATGTCTTTTCACCTTCTTGATCTTTCACTTTGCCTCTTTATTATCCTATCATCACAAGGGGTTAATCTAAAAATCATATTTGATCTACACAATTATTATATTTTTAAAACATGAGTCTATATCATACGCATGAGAGCTAAAAACTATACATGAGAGAGATCCATAAACATATCAACATGAACATAAAACTATGCATACATGAACTAGAATTTGGAAACATCACATGGAAATAAAAAAAATAAAACATCCATATACAACATTCATAAAATGGGACAAGTGCACAAGACTATTACTCAAATCTAGTATCTCACAGATATATCAAAATGTGTCACTGTACATATATAATGTAAGATCCAAAATCTAGATATATATCTCAAAATACACATGGTACAACAAAAATATCACAAGGACATTATCCTAGGCTACTCCTAACTCTTGGACTCACTCCCACCCTCTTGGTCTAGTGGTTGTTAGGGAAGTGGATCCTACCTCCTATTTGGTGGTTGTACAACACCCTTTGATCTTCCTTCTCACTCTAAATAATTTTGCAACCCCTCTCTTGGTAGTTCTACACCTCTGTATGTTGCATATTAGTACATAGCTCATGCCCCATGATGCACTAGCTCTCACCTAGCAACATCTCACTCCTTTTAGAGCTCATCCCCTCATACTCATTCATCTATAAGTTGCTAATCCCACACAGTGATGGTAACCTATGCCACCTATAATTCTACTTCTAGAGCCCAAACCCTAGCATCTCAGTTGCCCTCCCCTCCATCTCCTCTCATAGGCTACTCTTGTTGTGCCTCTGCCTACACTGCTCTCCTATATCTCAATGGACACTCCTCCTCCTCCTCCCCCTAATCCTCCTCCTCCTCTCTCATAGCCTAGGCCCACGTCTAGCTACTCCCATTAGATAAAGAACTATGACCTCCATATTACTACCACACCTACCTCTGCCTCTTGTATTATCTCCTCCATCTACCCCCTCTCCTACTACCATGACTAGGGCATCTATTCATTTTAATCTAGGAAAAGGATGTCTTTGAATCTCATACATATAGGTTGGATCTACTACTACATTAGCCACCTCTGAACAATAGTCCCAAGGATTAGACACCTAAGTTGGTTTATCTCATAAGGTAGCCTCATAGTCTAGCATGGGTAGCCAATCTTAAGCCTCCTCTTCATGGAACCATGCATACCTTGTTGTCTCCATTGAGATCCCCTACCATTGGCCAAACTGATGCCATACTCAGCTGATGAAAAAATGCTCCACTATATCTTAATGCCTCCCAACTAGTGGTCAGCTATATTTTATATACTTGAGTTCCCATGAATCAAACCATCTGTGGGAATCACAATATGGCCACTAGATAAAAGAAGTAACCTCATCAAAGAAATTTTGGAGTAGGTCACATCTTCATTGTGACTCTATGGGATGAACCTATGTACCTAAAAATAAAAAGCTCACTGCACCCTCATGGTTATACCCGTGGTCAAATCACCACAATATTCTCCCATGCCCATATCTAGGCCAACACTATACTACATGTTGAGGTCCATCCTAATTGATAGACTATCTCATGGAGCTCCCTGTACATATTTGCCAAAATTATAGGTCCCCATGCCATCCTCTGAGGCTGCCCCAAAAAGTCTACTAAAAGTATTCCCCATCCTAGTAGGAAGCCCTTCTAGCCCTTGTCGGTGACCAAAGCCTAGGCAATTAGTGAAAAAAAAAGGTAAGGTAGTGGATACTTAGCCTCATACTTGTCTATGAGTCACTCCTAGCTTATGTGATGATCTAAGATAGTAATATCTTAGAATACATATTATACGATTTCTCTTCCCTCTATCAAATTCTGATCATAATATACCTGTGACATGCAAAAATCATGTTAGTACATGCTAGATGGGTATCAGAAACTTAAAATAAAATGAGCAACAAAACATAAGAACTTAGTATCTTTTCATAGCAAGGAACATGAAGGATGCAATATACATCCTCTAGTGTGATGGTAGCCTCTTCAGTCAATAGGTGGAAGGTGTTGTGCTTGTTATGCCACCAATCAGCCAAAGCACTCAATCACCCATGATTCACCTAAATATGGGGCATGTATATCACCCACTTCAGCCCCATACTCAATATGGAGGTCCTCTCATGATCATTAAGATACTCAAGGATTTGTAACCCCACTACTTTGGGGGCCCTTGTATGATGTGTGGGAAACACAATTTGCAAAACCAAGTAAAACAACCATTAGTAACATCGAAATAGTATGTTGGAGTTCTTACTAGTAAGGAACATATCAAGTGAGTTTAAAATTGATACCAGGAAACAAAGATAGGGACAAGCTTAAGGATGAGCTAAATCCTATATTCAACAAGGCTAAATCTTAGTTCTGGGCCAACATTAACAGAGTCATCAAGACTCACTTCACTTTATGCTATGCAAGGCCAATGTAGACAAACCTAAGGGATTAATCTTGTTAACTCGATACTCTTTTCTTCAAATATTTTTCCCTAGGACAGAAATGGTTAACATTCTTCTATGATCTACTGATAAACTTTCTAAGCATAGTACCTAACTACAATAAAAAAAGTAATAGAAAATAAGTAATGACCAACACTTTTATCTCTTGACATATGAAATGGTAAATTACTTTGTTGTTATGAATATTCTACAATTATGTGAATCATCAATATATCCTTGAACTTTTAAATGGGTCAGTGTCTTATCCAATGGGATATAGAGTCAAAGATTAGCAGATTTGGACCTTTTTAATGAACTTGTGATTAAAATTGTCAACATTAAACTCTAAGTTTCATTCTTATCATATCCCTTTCACAAACCCTAAACCTTATCCATTAAAAAAATCAATTACCTAATTCTTTAAATCAGTAGCAATCAATAAAAGATATAAAACTTGTTTAAATTGCATTAAATTGAGTAAAATTTATTTAGTCAATTCCAAGATTATGGATGTATGAGAAAGGAGAAAAAACTTAAAGACAATGATAACTAAGGGAAAATACTTCTTATAAAGATCTTTATAATGCTAACAAAAACTCATAATATAACTCAAAGACAAGCCATGGGTACCAAATGTTCACTTTTTGTATTCAAGTATGCAATAACTAAACTCATTCATATAATTACAAAACAAATGGATAGAATACAAAATAATACATGACAATGAGAAAATTCTACATATAATTAACCTCTACTCTTCATCTTGGAAATCCATGTATAGTATTGCAACAAGCTACAGATGAGAGGAGGATACATGTCAAAATAAGAATGGATACAAAAACTTGGAAGATGGGAATAAAAAGGTATGCATAAAATTCTTCCAAAAGATTGATCAGAAAAAGAAAAGTAGTTGAGATAGTAAATGAACATTTATATCATGCCTTTGATTTTTCTCCTCTTTTTCCTTTACTGTCCTATATGAGAAAATCTCAACTACTTCCTATCGATAGAGCCTTAATCTCTCCTACTACCTCCCAAACATAAATTTCTTTTTTCGTGGGCCACTCTATAGTTTGGACCTCTTATAAACCTTGAGTGGCTTTGGTCCACCTGGAATCCATGACTACTTTTGATTCAACAATAAATTTATTTAAATCTATTTTTGCCTTAGAAAGGGAATCAATTAACTTACTATATGGGATATCATAAGTATCTTTAAAAATTTATACTATAGCCTCCTAAGTCAAAATGGCATCAAAGAAATTAGACCATTCTTTCCAATCTATCACTATGCTAGCAACATCCAAAATTGATGGTATATAGGGTTGTACTCCCTAAGATAAAACTTTTAACTTCCCTTGTATAATTTGTAACTTCCCAGTGAAGAAACCAATCAATTCTTTGACCATCTCCAAACCTTCCCTCACTGTGATTATTTTATCAGGAAAATCTTACTTTTTAGCCATTAGTACAATTAGCCTCTCCAAGAACTAAATATATGGACCCCAAAGATTTAATGTGGGTGATAGCCATGAAAGTGCCTCATTGCAAAAGTGCTCAACACTTTGTAAAGAAATGTAAAAACTATGAGCTTATTGTAACATATTTTTCAAATTTTCAATTCTATGGCTCATCATATTCCTAAGGAAAGTTGTCCTCATCTCACCTCCCTACTAAGTAGATTGAGCATCAATGTTGATCCTCCTAGTTTATGAAGCTTCCTCTTCTCCCAAATCCTCTATTTTTGTAAGGGCCTTAGCTGTGTTCCTGGCTGGTTGTTGTTGATCTTCATGTTCTTCTCTCTATTCTATAGCAACCACCTATTCTACCTGTACAAGTTGCTCCCTTCATTCTCAAATCCTTGGACTTTGGCCCCAACCTCTACAATTCTCTCCTTGTACACATGGCTCTTTCTAATCTCATCTTCCTAAAGCTTTCTCACATCTATGTAATCATGTATGGATTTTAAGAGTCTAGTTTCCATCTCCTCTAACTTGGCTTCATTCAAAAATGAAAATTGCTTCATGGCTTTAGAAATCTTTATGCCAGAGGTGCCTTGTAGAGTCCATACAATCATGTTACCTTGCTCAATGTTCTATACATCCATTAATTTTGGCTTTTTGGATGAAGGATCCATAATTTAAATTGCCAGAGATTTGGTATCAATGTTGAAACTAGTTCCTCTCTACAATCCATTCGCATTGAATGCCTCATATGAAATGGAATTTTCCCTGCCTCCTTATTTGATCAAGCACAAATTCTTGTTCCAAGTTCCATCTAGTCACTAGTAACATACCACTCCTTTTTAGAAGATCCCTAGCCTCCTCTAGAGTCATAACTTCACTTTTAGGATCATAGTCCTATAGCTTTTCCACTAGTTCTAGCTTTTTTTCATCTAGTTCCACTGGATTCATCTTTAGTACTAGCTCACCCTATTTTATCTTATATAAAAATCTTTTGAAGTCAACAAAATTGATGAATTCATCATCTTCAAGAAAGTATTGGGCTTGGATGATCCTATCATCTAGCCTTGCTACTGCCAATTCCATGTCAATGATTATGTTTTCAGCTACATTTAACCTATCTTGGAGGTAATTTTATCTTAAGTCAAAAAAATACTAACTATTCCCATGTAATATTTGCAGTGTCCTCTATTTTACCTTAGTAGGGATATGGACAATATTTTGTCTCTTATTTCCTTTTGTGACCCATGATGCTTCAAATACATCATCTTCTTCTATCTCCAAGGCCACATCAGGTTCAAGGTTTTCAAGGGAAATCCTATCTTCTTCTCCCATTGACCCTTCAAGCATTTTAGCCATGATCTCAGCATGGCCAGTGAACATCTTCCTAATCCTTTGAGGATAGAAGATGTCCATGTAAAATACCAAAAATTGGGGATCTAATCTTTTCATCTCTCTCTGTACCCTTAGACATCATCTAGCTTTGCTATTCTATCAGTTGTGTCACCCTCTACAACTATGTTTGGAATGACATCCTCATGGGGCAATTCCTTGGTGCTAGGAAGTACATAATTTCTCATCTCCTTGAGGGTTATCTTCATCCAATTTTCAGGTTCATACATTCTGTAGGGACCAATTGTCAAATTGTAGTGATGGAGATAAGAATGGATTTGATCCAAGGCTTCTTTTCCAATTGTAAAATCTCCAACCCTAAAACACATACACAAGAAAGTGCCCTTATGCACTTTGGGTCCTAGATACTCTCTATTGACCATAAAAAATTGCTAGATGAATTTAATGATACCCAATCTAGGAGGGATAAACTTTGGTAATATATGGGGTGCCTGAGGACAACCATAAACTCTCATGAAAGAAAAGGTTGGGAATAAGAAAATTTCCTCCTAGTTATGGTCTAATCTTTTCCCCTCGGGAAGTAGGGCTGGTCTCAAAAGGTGTTTTAATATTGTAGGTGCCCTAAAGTAACCTATATAACATTATCATTATTATAGAACTAATAATATTAAAGAATGAAATAGAATCAGAAAAATGATAATTGCTATCCCATACTTGTGTCCACAACTAAACTGGTAGATCTCCATTAGCATCAGAGATATGGTCAATGAAATCATATCTTATATAACCTACATTTTTGTAGAGGATCAAGTGCATCAGTAGTGAATAATGATACAATTTGAAATCCTTTAGCTCTCTAGTCTATGCCCTGGCAATATTTTCTTTCATCGCCTCTAGAATGTAATTCAAATAGTTATACTCCCCACCATGATAGGAGTCTTGCACATCCCTACCAATTATGAATTCAGCTCCATATCTTGCATCAGTTCCATCCTTTCCAACCACCCTATGGACACCATATATAGTCTTTACAAAATAATTTTTGAACTTGTCCAGTGGCATCATTTTATCTACCTTTTTATGGTAATCACCCACATTCTTCAAATCCATGGGAATATGTTGTAGAATATATTTCCAAGTATAGGCCTTGGTATTTGCCTCAAATTTCCTCTACATCCTTCAAATCTATAGGCTAGCTCATAGCTCCATCTAGTTTAAAAGCCTCAATGAATGATTCTCAGCCAACAGTGTAGAGGATGGTTCCATCTTTCCTATGAAAGAATTTAGTAGCCAAATTGTAGCAACAAAATGGAGCCTTCATCAAGTCTACATCTACAAAGACTTTTGGAAATATCAACTTGGCTAAATTCTTCTTCCATGGGTTACACATAGGAATTTTCTTCTCCCTGTTATAATAGAAATAGTTGAAAAGCTCTAAACCAGTAACACCATGCCACACAACATCTCTACAAAGAGGATATGAATAGATAAAGGCATGATCATCTACAACATTGGCAATAGAAGAACTAGGGAAAAGTTTTATCCATTCCTCTACAAACCTATTTGGTTTCTTCTATCTTGTTTTCCCTCCTTTAGAAGTTGAAGTTTATACAACTCCCATATCTGATGCTTGAATTTATTCCACCTCTTTATCAGACATCTTGACAATATGCTTGTAAACAGGGTATGGAAACCATTCTCAAAGCTCTTAAATAATAATTTGTATTCTTATGAAAACTTTGAAACTGCTCAAATTCTCTTTCTTTGCAAATGGTGAACTATAATTGTAAAGTAGGAAAATCTTTACAACTTAATGTATGCAAATCAACATTCACTTTGCATTAATTTTCAACATGCTTGAAACATAATATCAACCTATTCTATCAACTCAAGGGAGCATCACCATTACTATCTAGCAATACACTTTTGGTATTGTGCTTAAATCTTATTGGTTGAGAGATTCATTATCATTTCTAGCTTTAAAAAGTGACTTAACACTCTTATGTCAAAATAGGGCCTATGATCCTATGATCATGACTAATGAAAAGACTCCTCGCATTATCTTACAACTAAAGAAATAGTTTCTTGATGTTATGAAACCCTTTGAAAAACCCTTGTCGACCAATTGAAAACCATGGAAAATCCCTCTTACAATCTTATGTCTCCTTATTTTTCATGGTGTCAGTGCTAACTTTTTCTTCTTCTATGATCTCTAGGTAAATAGCTTCGTTAAACTAGTGTAGCATCTTACCCTTACCTTTTTTGTCATATAGTCTTATGACTGCGGTCACTTTTTTTACTTTGTAACATCATCATTTACCCTTCAAACTTCTATGATATTATTATAAACTATTAACCCTTTCTACTTTAGCATATCTTATGATCATGGCTTACTTGTAACATTGGAACACATTATTTATTACCTTGAGATCTTATGATGAACAATATATTGTAAGATCGAAGATTACCAAATGTCATTAAAACTTAATATAAAAATATTTTTTGGCACCACTACTCTAGCTAAGCATACAGCTAGTATTTGTACCACAATCTAGCCAATTAGAACTGAACACCTATCTGACAGCGCATCATCACTTTTGCTTGTCTTCAATCTCTCTATGATCTTATGAACATAAGTGTCTCATAACATTGCAACATCCAAATATTTCCTTTATGATCTTAAGATGCTTACTACTTCGTAACATCAAAATACCTTCTTTCATTATCCCCAATGCCATTATGGCCTTCCTTCTTGTGATTCATAGAGGATGAAATGAAAACCATTCAAACTACACCATATGATCATACAATACAAAGGAAATCCTAAGATCGAGAATACTAATTTTTCATCCATGATACTTTGCTACATCACTTATGTTAAGATTGGCACATTGAAAAATCTTCCTCATGATACTCTACTAACCTTTTAGTTGTAACATCATAGAAAATGATGTTAAATACAAATGAAAACCCACTTAGTTTTAAAACCCAGGGTTAGGGCCTAGACTTTGATTTGATGAAGGTTTCTTGTAATATGAGATAAAATAAAAACCCTAAGAAACCAAAACTGACATTTGGGATAAAAATAAAAATAAATAGATTAGGGAAAAAGTGCTAGGGTTTCCTCTTTAGATGAAAAAAAAAATACAACCCTAACAATCACAACATTTTTTTTAATATTTCACCATAAAATTTGAAAATTAAGCTTAGTGAAAATTTCAAATAAGCTTAGTGAAAAAAGGAGCTATCAATGGCTCTTTCTAGGGATGATGGATAACCTATAGCCATGCAAAAATTTAGAATTTCAAGTTTAGGCAGACCACACACCTGATAACCTAAAGTAACAACTTGAGACTATTCAACAAAATATACATATATAAAAGGGTTATACACATATGCATAAGTAATTACAAAAATGTACACAAATACAAAACCTAACTATTGTTCATGGAAGATAAATTCCTTCAACAAAAGTAGTTTTTCAAGAATTATGCATGAAGAGTGTTGGTGTTTTAAAACCACTGAGCAACAAATTTACTCAATATCATAATGATAGTACTCAAATAATATAAAGATTAACCAATTCCTATAATCAATTACACAAGAAGATCATATGGACCCAACTTCAATGAAACCAAGGACGGTTTCCTACTCTTCAAGCTCTGCTAAACCAAGGTGGGTATACCTGGGGATGATTCAAATGCAAATTGATGTATTACAACTATCTTAGTTTCATTCTGATTCTCATCTTCTATCCTCATGCACATGCATAGTTTACCAATTTCTTTAATGCTTTCAAATCCATATGCATCCCCTATAAGCAGATCTAGTCCTAATTCTCCTAGAGTTTACAAATGTTTATGGGAATAGTGGCTACCTATGACTTAGAAAACTAAATGTAAATGAGTGGTGACCAGCATTACAACCTTGACCAAAATAATATATGAATTATTTTGAATTTATAATAGTTTTAACATGTAGAGGTAGAGTTTATTCTCAATCATCTCTAATTTATAAGACTAGTACTTATCCATTGGGCAACAGAGTCAATTACTAGCAGGAGACCTTGTTCAATTAGCTTGTAATTGAATATGTCAACTATAATCACCTATTTCCATTCTTACATGATATCCTCTTCATAAACTGATGAATTCTATTGATTTATTGAAGCATTTACATAACTCATTGAATTAAAAGCAACAATATAACCAATATACACCCCATCTAGAATGCAGTCAATCAAATGAACATTATCCAAATGATCTCAAAACTAATAAACTCATGAAAAGGAGACAAAAAATTGGTGATACAGATTTGGTGTAAATATCCCTTTGTATTATCCTTTTTGTTGACTAATACAACAACCAATAGGAACTCAGTAAAGAACCTAGAGAATCATATTGATTCTGCATTTCTATTCATTATCAAAAAATATATCCCTAAAAATAAACTCAAAAAAACTACATATGACTAGACCAAATGTACTTCCTAGGAATAACTGAAGACATACAAAAAATTTTAGACCATCACAATGCCCTGAAAACTCATTTATATAGGCATGAGTTGCAACAAGCAAAAGGCAAATGTGATTTATAGCTATCCCTTACACAAGAGATTCAATACACCTATTAGAAAAGACAAAACTACAAATAATAGAAAGACATGGAGATCAAATATTCCTTTGCGGGTCCCTTTCTATTACATTTCTTCATTCTTATTTGGCTACTACCCTGATTCCTTCATGTATGTAACTGCTAAGCCCACCAATGATGAAATATGTTCTGATGATTACAAACTAACCTCAACCTGTGGTTTTCATCATCATTATACTATACTATGAGAGTCACTTTTACCTATCACTATTCCTTGGTTACATTAGTATCCTAGGGTTATGGGATTGTCACTTAATATGAAGCATCTGAGCTTGGAGGCAATGTGGCTGTCAAATATAAAAAATAGGCCTTTTCTACTTCATCAGTCATATCTACATTGAAAACCATTCCTCTACCAAAATATGTCCCTCTTTTGAAAATAAAGACATACATTATCAAAAATTAAAATTAATTATACACATGAAGCTCATGGGTATAAAATCTTCTTCGCCCTCTCCAAAAACTCTAAACAGGGCTCTATATATATCTACTACCCTAGTATTGAAGTATACTTTCTTGAAAAACTCTTTAGAGAATGATGTTATTTCTAACATGGTTCTAATTTTTCCAAGCTCACCCTTTGCTCTTTTTACTACCGTAGTGACTTGATCACAACCTTTTGCCATAGTTTCAAGGAGATCATAATCAATAAAAACACCTAGGATTACTAGTCTTCCTTGGTCAAAGTTCCATACACTGGCATGGGGAGCAAACAACTTCCTCTTTGCAAACCATATTTTGAAAAAATTCAAATTAGTTTGTGAGGTATCAGCATCCTAGACCCAATTACCTTCATTAAGCAATCCATTTTCTATCCACAAACTAGGATTTGATGAGTCTCTTGGAGGCATTCTATGACTATATCTTGCAGGACTGGAGCACAATAGAAATTACAGTATAGTTACTTAATTGAAGTTCTTTCTTATTCCTTTCTATAATTTTGCAACTTCTCCAAGAACAAATTGCTTCACACACTTGCCAAATACAATCTTCTCATTAATTACTTCTTCTTAGAAAAGACTTGAAATCTTTGTATGCACAAGGTGGGACTGAGAAAATATTTTGTGTTATACTCTATTTTTTACACACGTGATGCTTTCATATCTAATAAATACACAGAGTGGACTTTTTGTGCTTAAAATTGTGCCATCGATCTTTAAAAATCCTGTGATCAAGGTGTGCGAAAAAGGTGACAACTATTCCACTTGACAAGTTGGCCAGTCAATCCAATGAGAATTGACCATGTATACAGCTCCCTCCCTGATGGAATCTCCATTTGGACCCACTGGCAACTAAGGACACATGTCAACAAGTCACTACCTTACTATACATATAGAATGAGCACCTTTCCATAGAAAAGTAGCAACAACCATTGATTCAATCTTGATCTTGTGGTAGACACGTTACTGCAATGCTTCAAAGAATAGTGGAGGGCCCATTGTTCGCTATCTCACTATACATATCCTTCGAGAAACTCTTCATAGAGAGATAGTGAGAATCATTGATGTGAGCTTGATCTAATGGGGTAGAAACTACATGAACTCCTTAAGGAGTGGTGGATCCCATATTTTTTATCTCGCATAGAGTAAATAGCACACATCTTTCTATAGTGAGACAACGAAGATTGTTGATTCCATCTTGATCTGATGATTAGAATATCTCATGTGTTTTATGAGTGGGGTGTGGGTCTAGGTTACTGATGACATAGTAAATCCTGCATAGCTAGCATAATAAAATCATATTTTAATCCCTGTCACCTTTTCACATTGCTTGGGTCCCACCACTTGTTCATTTCATGGTAACTTGCTATGTCGCTAACGGTGAGATGCCTAAATTTTTTGATAGCAATGTAGCGAGCTCCAGTATCTTTAACGAAACTTGGCACTGGGAAATAAAAGCATGTCACATCATAACTACCCACCTCATGGTTCTAATATGGAAATGATATCATCAATTATTAGGCCACTTGGAACTCTTAATGACCACTAGGAAACTTAGTGGCCACCATGACACAATTTTTTGGATTGGTCACTACTTCACTATCGGCAAGAAACCTAATTTTCTAGATAGTGAGGACATGACTACCAGTGCTTGAAATATTTCTAGGATCCCTAGCTACTTTTCTAGCTCAGAAAATACAAACAAAGAACACATGATTAAAAGACCAATGTGAAACCTTTACAATCACTGCCTCTACTTATCGTAGCACCGTAGCTTAGTTTAATGGAAGTCGCTATGTCATGATGGTTATTTCACTCACATATTATCATAATGACAAAGCGACAGCCCTCAATCTTCTCATGATCAGGTGGTGCTCCTTAAGAGGAAAAATATGCAGGGCACAAAAGCTAAAGAACATAAGGGAATATTCAAAAACTTTAAAATGTTCGTACCCAAATTTAAAATAAACATAGGAGACCTAGGGTTCACTTAAGGTATGATAATGGATGTGTTGAGAGACAAACCTTGAGAATTTTATAGATTTCAACAACACATGAATCAGGGCATGACTAGGGTAACCTAAAATTATGATAGTTATGAGGAATGAAACCCTAAATTGCACAATGCAATAACCCAACTAATTTTTCACCAACATTTCAGACCTTCTTCTATATTGTGAAAAATCAAACCAACAAAGTGGCAATTCAAGAAAGTTTCCTAATAGTTCTTAATGAAATATGAATCTTCATCTCAAGCCAAATCAACCAAATAAGGACCAAGCCAGATGGGATCCGATTTCCCATGTTTTCCTTTATATTGTAGCCTTGCATTCCACATTAAGACAAGATCATCTAATTGAACTTTTCTAATCACTACCTTTTTGTCATATAAATGTTTTGTTTGCAACTATAATTTTATATTCTTTGCAGAGGCTTCTTTCCTTGTTTTAGCTAATCCAACTAATTCATTTATCATTTCATGCATATTATCAATAATATCATCATCATACATCTAAATATAGTTATACAAACCCATCAGATTGTTCTGAGGCATATAGATATCATATCAATAGGATCATAAATGAGAGGTTTATCTAAAATAACTTTATTTTCTTGTTCCTGGATAGAAAAATCCTTGAATTTTTTGATAGCATTAGGATTTATCTTCTTTTCTCCCACATCTGCCTTACTTGGGCTTGTATTTTGGGTTTGCATGCTCTTCTTAGATTCCCACTTCCTAGCCTTAACATCCTTGACCTTGACAACCATTTGATCATTTCCTTTGGAATCATCATTCATTTTATGGGTTATGTTGGAGTTCTTTCTAGTAAGGAACATATCAAGTGGATTTAATCCTAATTCCAAGAAACAAAAGATAGGGACAAGCCTAAGGATTAGCTAAATCATATATTCAGCAAGGTTAAATCTTAGTTCTAGGCCAACATTAACAGAGTCATTAGGACTCACTTCACTTTAGACTCTACAAGGCCAAAGTGGGAAAACCTTAGGGATTAATCTTATTAACTTGATACTCTTCTCTGTAAGACTATCCCCTATAGTAGAAATGGTCAATATTCTTCTATGATTTTCTGATAAACTTCTTGAGTACAATAGCTAACTACAACCAAAAAGTAGATGAAAATAAGTAATGACTAGAAATTTTAGTTCTTCAATACATAAAAAGGTAAATTGATATTCGATTAAAGATTCGGATCTCAACATAACCAAGGTATGCAATAGCAGAGAACATGCAACTTCTAAGCTGACTAGCCCCTTACTCATTAGGCATCAACTACACCTTAACATACACATGGACACCTAAAATATAGTCATATATCTAGACATCTGATCTATCTATCTAACTTCCAAATAGACATCAATTTTCAAATGAAATTCATGCTTATCCAAACCTCCTATGATCCCTATAGTTTTGTCAATGGCATATCAAGAAAATTACTCAAGTTCTTGACCCAACAGCAAGATACACAATGACATATGACTTCAAGACAAGCTACAAATGGATAATATGCACTTTTGGGTGTGTATGAGAAATGTTAGTATGCTAATAGAAACCAAATTTAAATAAAGCTTCTACAAACTAAACAAAATTCATAAACTTCAAGATAGACTAAGATGAGCTCTGAATTGAGAATATGAGCCATTAATGGGCTCTCTCAATGAGAAGCTCTCTTGTTGAGTAGCTTTGTCTAAATAGATAGGATGTATGCTCAAGCTAATGCTTCAAAAAGGGCTTCAAATGGAGTTGGAATTTGGGTGTGGGTGTATGGTTTTGATGTAGAATGGCTTCTTAAAATGGCATTATGACTTTACTTCATGGATTGTGTTATTTTGCAAAGGGGAAGGATCCAATTTATAGGCAAGAGGCTTGAGGGTTTGAGGGCTAAGATGCAAGGATGGGAAAAAGCTCATGGAGGGCTCAGATTGCATGAGAGGAGAGCACATGGATTGTGCTTCCTTACAGCCAATCAGGGAGTGACACATGTCACAGGGTGAGAGGATGGAGGAAAGGGGAAGGATGAGTCAACAAAGGAGGCTCAATGGGATAAAATCTTCATAAAGACCCTCATAATGGCTTGTAAGAGCAATAAAAGGGCTTGGAAGAGTTATTTATGGCCTAGTGGGCTTCATAAAGTTTTATGGTTGAGATATTTTGAGGGAGTTGAGAGCAATTTTGACTTGGGCTTGATTAGGAAGGTTTTAAGCTTGCTTAGGATTGTGCAAATGATTAGAGGATGGATTAGGATGGTTTAGGATTAGCTTAGGGATAGGCAAGTGGATGGCATTTAATGAGGGTGGGTGAAGGAGGAGATATTTGTTAACTTTGGCTTGGGTTAGTAAGTTTTAACCCATGTTTAGAGAATGTGACAAGGTTAGGAGGGGATTAGGATTAGGTTTAAAGACATCTTCTAGAAGAGTCTAGACTTTGGATGAGGATAAAGACTTTCTAGAATAGTCTAGAATTTCCTAGGATGAGGATGAAGACTTTCTAGAAGAGTCTAGAACTCCTTAGGATGAGGATAAATTAGATTTTTAGGAAATAAATAAAGTTTTATTTATTTCAAGGGTTTGGGTTGAGGAGATATTTATTAAAACTTTTTTAATAAACATGAGCATTAATATTTAATCTTAATTAAATATTTTGAGTTGGGATTAGGGGTAGGAAATGATGGGATTAGCCTTTAATCAAAATTAAAGAAGGGTTAGAAGATTTTGGAAGAGGTTAGTGGTCTTAAGGAAATTGGCCAAGTTTTGGGCAAAAAATAATTTTTTTATTTATTTTGAGTTTTTTGGTCAATTTATTAATTAAATAATTAATAAATAAGGAAATAATGTTTAAATAAGATTTAAACATTTTTGGGAGGGATTCCTTAATTAAATATTTTTAATTAAGATAAAAGGATTTAATGGTATAAAAATAAATTAATTAATTAATAAATGATGATGTCATCAGGAATTTTTCAGAAAATAAAAATACTTTATTTTCTAAAGGTTTTTAGGTGTCTACATTGGGCATATATCACAGAAAACTATTAAACCCATAGGAAAGGAGAAAAACTTCATAATGAAATTTCCAATAAAACATTGTATTCATTCCTTGAAACCAATACATCATCCGTATGTCAAAACTTAGAAAATACAAAATGAATGACTATTTAAGCTAATGCTTAGAAGAAAATTACACTACTGCTATTCATAACAAAGGAAAATATTGAGAACAAATGGTATCACAACTCCATATATAGAGCCAACCTTGTGGTCTCACTAGTCATAGAAATTGAAACCTATACAATGAGCCAAGAAGAATGATTTATAGAGAAAAAGAAGTTTCTGGATCTATAATTTGATTGTAACATGTGTCATACTAAAATTATCTTCATCATGATGTTGTTGAAACTAATCTTCTTCATCTGCCAATAATAAAAAATCATTAATTATTGTAGAAAAATATTTAATATATCCCTTTAAAGTAATCAGCAAAAATATCTACTGAAGAAATATCAGATACACATCATTGTATGTGTTGGAGCTTCAAATCTAATCTTGGTTTGTCATGTTCTACTTTTGCCATGAAATTCAACTGTAATTTCGGCAAAAACTTCATTTCTTCCAACTGCCTTTGAAACATTGTATTCTACCTTTATAGCTGCTCAGGGCACTTGATCCCATCAAAATTTGATCTAATCCTAATATTACTTCATCTAAAATCATCAAATCTACCTTTAAACTGAGGATGCCCCAAAAATGCAAATCCTCTTGTAGCTGCTTCTAGTGAAGACCTCTATAAAAACTAATTGCAGAAATGGATTATTCATCTCTTGTTGATTCCAACAATATATTATACTATAGATTTTGGATCAAAATCATGCCTCTGAATTCCATTTCAAATTTTAGGCCCTAGGCCATGAAAATTCATTAAAAGGAAAATTTTAAATGATCATATAGTATAAACTATATAAAATCATTAAATTGTTTAATCCTGTCAACTTTTGAATTTATATGCATTGAATATCTTTGATATTTTAATATTTATATTCATTTTCCATTCCCCCAATCCACATGTGCCAAGTGTCAATTTTTCATTTGTGGAAATACACCCAAGTGGGCCCATCTACGTGTTGGTACCCAATATGGACCCAGTATTTAAATTTTTAAGTGTGAGATCTTGAACCTCTTTGAACCAAGGTTCAAAGTAGTTCGAAGTGGTTCAATGGTTCAAATTGTTCATTTTGCAGGTTTAGTTCAAGAAAAGTTTAGAATTTAATGGTTTAGGTTCAGAGTTCAAATCTCATTTTAGAAGCATTATTTGAGTTTTCAAATACATGCCTATGGATCTCATATTCTAGTTCAAAATTTTATATTATGAGATTTTTTCTGATCTCATTCCACATTCAAGTTCCAAATTTCATTCAAAAAATTACAACATGCTAATTTAGGGATTCAGGGTTAGCATCTGAATTTAGAATATGAAGATAAATCCAATGGATGCAGTGTATGCATAGATAAAGAAGAGACCCCAATGGGCTTTCAGTGCTCATGGCTCTTAAAAATGATCAGAATATCATAAGCAAAGAATGAGCATGAATCATTCAATAATTTCCCCACAAGAGAGTCTTATTCACAATAGGTGATGTTGCCAAGATAATCACATGCCTTATCTCTATAGATGATGGTTCAATGATGTATATTTATATTGAATGTGGGGTCTTTAATTCTCAAATTCAAACTACAGCATGAGTAAAGTTTGATCCAATTTTAGAAAACCATTTTTCTTTTCAAATTGATGATTCAAACTTTGAAAGAAGGGATTATTTGATAAAGGTTTGGGTAGACATCCTAATCATGGAGTTGTTGGGGTTGTCGACAAAACTTGGGCTTACATCAGACTACACATGAATTGTTTGTCAAAATGCCCAACCTCAACCATGAACTCTGAACAACTTGGAAGGAGGAGCCGAATATCAGAACAAATTGTGAAAACATAGACGGTGCATGCAAAATATTTGACAGGTAGCCCATCCCAATTCAATTTTTCAAGCACAATTCTCTTAGTTTGTGTTTGGTGGTTCAATAATAGAGGTCAAACTCCATCATACCCAATATATTGAAGCATTGACACTACTTGTGAACTATTTGACATTGATGATAGATATATCTTAATACTAATGTCAAAGGTATCTGCTTTCATGAAAATCATTGTAGGCTATGGTAAATAAGTAAAAGGATGTTATCATAGTCATAGAAGATAGGTATGTATGCAACAATCCAAAAATAGGTGCTACCCCTAACCAGTTGACAATAGACCTCTCCTCACATGATGAATAGAGGTCATGTGCCACTTTAAACATTTCCCATACCTTAGCAAGATAGACAGTTGGACATCAACACAAAAGAGGAGTTAAAGGTTGTCATAAATTAGAAGGAGCCCTTCTTGATATTGGCACCTCTATATATTATAATAGGCAAAGCACATGAGTCTCTTCTTTGAGGCTAGATAACAAAGCCACCAAAAGTACATTGCTAAGTTTGGAATGGTGATAGAATCCCTATCATGATGGAAGCATTGATGGAAATAGAAGAATATTAAACAACTAGAAAGCTATTCATGCATAAGTAGAAGAACACAACCCAAGGTGAAAGGAAGAAGGACAGCCCATGGTTATGACTAGGAACATGGAATGTTGATAGGATATGTGAAATTATTTCTAATGATAGTTGAATTGGGTTTTTATAAATCCATTTTTCTATAATACCAATGAGATTAAAGGCATGAATAATCCACTTAGTCATGGTCATGAACATCAAAGCACAGATTCAGTTTGGAGATGCAGAGGCTCACAAGATGCGAAAAGTTGAAACACATGCCTTTGGACTTTACAATGATCATTTAACACTATTCATTTAGGTTTCCAAACTATTGAGATCCTCATAGTTTTGAAGCTATGCATCTGCAGGTTAAGATGTCCTATTGCCTTCATCTACTCATCATCAAGCATATGTTGAGGATGCCTATATCAAAAATGGAAAGCCATTTCTTTGACTAAATACTTTAAGCCAGGAGACCCATAACTTGGTATTAAATTAATATTTCTTCTTAAGGAAGTCATGAATTTCTAATAAAAGAGGATTCATCATCTTAGTCCATGTACATGGAAGGGTTCTAGTAAATGGAAGTAGTATTTTCAAATTGAATTGACAAATTAAAAGTTCACTGGTAATGAGGCCTGAATATGTTACACATTATAGGTAATGGGGATCTTCAAGTCAGTGGTGATGAATTATTACACATAGGATGATAAAAGAACTCGGTTAGCATATATGAACAAAGAAAGGCATGTGGAATGATTATCAGAGAAATCAATTATATGATTTTTGATCCGTGAATAAGCATAAATAAAAGAGGCAATTGGCATTGGGTCAAAGATTTGAGGTTGATCATAATGAAATACTAAAGCATCATATGGTTGAGGTTTCATAGAAGCTTTCAATGGGCTAAAGCAACATGTCCACACAATGACCTTTCAGCTTTTAATACATGTCGACTCCTTGCAAAGTAATGAAGTCATGCAATCGTAATGGAATCCTCTACATTATCTTGACACAATGGGTCAAACTTTACATCTATGGTCCTATACCTCAGTCCCCGATGCAACATAAGGAGCAATAGCAAAAATGTGTGGTATAACCACATCCATCTACATTAAACTTTGACTAGTCCCTAGTTCTTCTCTATGAATGGGCATGCCTCAAACTAGCTCAATGATCCCTTGTTGCATAGGATGTCAAGTCAGTCTTGGATGAATATGTGCAAGCCAAATCTTGGGAAAGCATTTGGAAGACTTCATACCTAATCCACTAGATCAAACAACAACACTATATAATGCTTATAAATTGACAACTTTCAATTGATTTTAAGCCAATAAAATGCATGCAGCTAATTGTGGGAATTAAAACATTAGAAGGGTCATAAAATTATTGGGATAATATAATGTTTTATCTTAGAAAAGTGGTATAGAAAAGAGAAAAGGAAAGAATAGGGAATAACTATGCTTTTCAAACATCACTTAACAGATACTTATCATCAGGAACAGCTTCTTTTTCCCAAATGATCTTTTTCAAGATTCAGTTACAAAACTGAATGGCATTGGTTTCATGATTATTTATTGCAATTACAGAGATATTGTAGGGGTTCCACTTCTTCTTCCCAAGACTGTAGATTTTTTTCTATAGCAAGAGGGAAAGAGTTGTTCCAAATTATTTCATTCCTTGTGAGGAAGGGAAAGCAGGGCTTGATACTGAACTGTGTGTTAGAGAAGAGGATAAATTTTGATTTGTTTTCTGTAATGCAAGGGAAA
The DNA here is from genome assembly GCA_028749045.1 of Cupressus sempervirens. NCBI lineage: Eukaryota > Viridiplantae > Streptophyta > Pinopsida > Cupressales > Cupressaceae > Cupressus > Cupressus sempervirens. Next base: position 588,541,609 of record CM053791.1, on the reverse strand, counting down.
AGTTTCAGTTTTCTTTAGATAGTAACTTTGACTATAAATGTGTAAGAGGATATTTTTTGTCTTTTACACTTTAGAGAAGGGAGACTAGAGGATAATTGTATCAAAACTTTGATTATGAGGCAGTTTCTTTCCACTAATCACCATCTTTGTATTGTTTTCAATTTTCTCTAAAATATATTTTAATGTCACTGTTTTCTGATTAGATTATCATTTGAAGATATCTTCAAAAGCTCTAATTTTTCATTTTCTCAAGAGGATGGAAGATATATTCTTCATTCTCACTTTGTAATGCAGCATTTTGGCAAATAGACTTTGTGCCATTTGTTGTTCTTTTATTTTCAGTCACTTAGTTTCTGCATCTATTTTGTGTTTATGAATAGATGTTTGTAAACATTTTTTGCTTTTTGGTTAAAATCATCCATATTTAAATTTATTGTAAACCATGTACGGGGAGTTGTACCCGATAAATTTAGAGCAAGGTTATCAATTCAATGATAACCTATCCAGTTGTTAGTGCTAATTCAATCTTCCTATCTGGGCATTTAGAGTTAATTTGTATTTATTTCTTCAAAGGAAAATCTATTCACTAACACTATGATATTACGATCATATCATATTATTTTAGCTCCCAAATTCATCTTTCCCAACCTCACAATTTGGTATTAGAGTAATATTTTAATGTCTCATCATCTTAATTCTTTAAAAATCCTCCCTCAACCATACGAAAAACTCATCATTTCTGTAATATCTCAAGCTTAAATTTTGAATTTCTTGATCACACAATGAACACCAAATTGTAACATTTTACCTCAATATTGTTCACCTCCTGGTGTGTCAACCACATCATAGTATCACATACTTTTGATTCTCCTCCCCTGATTTTTTGACTAGCATAGAATCACAAGCCTTTTTCTCAACCTTCTCCAATCATATGATGGACTTTAGGCTAATGTCATGTTTCATCCTCCATTTGGGCAGTCAAAAATATGATGACTTCACCTTTCAACTAGCTAGCAGGCTCCACCATACGAGTCCACATTGTTCATAAGCATGGACTACTTAAGTTACTTCCTAACTATGCACTCAAGCTTATAAACTCAAATGTTTTCCACCACCTTCCCAATGTGGGAAAAATAAATGTGAAAACATCTTGCATTGATAGTGACCCTACAACACCATGTCGTGGGCTTCTTTCCACCATGGATGTTCTATCTACCTCCTCTACTATGGGATGCTCTACCCTATGGTTTTCTCCTAGCTGTGAGTCACCTTCATTTTCAATTTTCTATGAGTGGAGCTTTATGTTTGACAATGTCACCCCTACACACTCTACCTTGGACATGGAATTGGGTGGAGTACAACCCCTACATGCTCCATGGAGCTCCCCTCATGGATTGCCTCCTTCTTTCATGATATCACCCCTTTGTATCCTACAAGATACATCTAATCTTCATGGGGCTAGGGGCTACAAATGGCACCATCGATTGTTTTCTCTGAACTCTTTGTCTTTTCCTTGGCATGGGGTGCTCTCTTACTTCCTATGGGTTCAAGCATTTATCACCCATTTGTCAATACAATGAAACTACTTCCTTCTTATAATGTTGGTGCTCTGCATCACTAGCTCCTCTTGCTATGTAAAATCTACCTCATTGTTCCTCCACCATGGCTTAAAACCTCTTCAATTTTTTTCAAAACATTGGGTCAACATGCATATACACTCTGCGCTATTTATCATTTACAGAACACTCTTTTCCATTTGAAATTTAATATGCCTACTAATGGGAGAGCCTTAAATATACAAAAGGAAATCTAATGACACCAAGCCTAAGAGTGACACTAAAAGTCTATTAATATAGTGCTCATCATGCTCTAATTTACTCTTCTTACAAGGTGCAAAGGATACCCAATCTTATCAAATAATGATACGATTTTCTTTTTTCCTTGGATGTTGTTCAACACATTTATTTGCCCCATCCTAATGATAATTATCCATTCATATTTTACCATCATATTACTCCCTTGCATATCAAAACAAATTAAAACTCCAAGGCACCTCTAGAATGCCATGACACTCAGACTCATCTAATGGAATCAGTTAGGCATGGAAAGGATTCATTTCTCTATTTAAAGAAGGCCACTCCAACAAAAATTTCTCCAAACAACTTATTGAAAACAAGTAATCTATTCTAATTGTACAAGATATGTGGCCCCAGGCCACCATACTTCTCAAAACATCTTACCTCTTTCAAAAACATGATTCTGATTTACATCTCTCTGAGGTAAGCTGGAAAAAAAAAATTCAATTACTTTCACCAAACACAATAGAATTCTCAATTAGCTTAGTTGGCAAAACAAAATAACTTTCTTGACTTTCATAGTACATACTAGGAACATCCTTAATATAATGCTCATTATGAAAATAGGGTAAGCATGCTCAAGCATATTAGGATCAAACTGACACATCTCTTCATCGAATGAAATATGCATTCTATAAATTTTTTAAGTGAAAGATTTATGCTCATCTTGGGGGAAAAGATTAGACACACCTTGAAAATGTGTATCTTTGTGTATAGCTAGTTAATATTCAAATGAGTATTCAGATTTATACTCACAAATGTCATCCATATCAATGAATGTAACTAATCCAAAGCTCTCCATTGAATCTTTACAATTAGCAAATGGATCAGTCATATTAGAGCATTCAATATTAAATTCCTTGCAAGGTGCAAGCAAATTTTCAATAACAACTTCATCTAGCACCTCACCATCATCATCACAATATGTAATATCATCATTACAATCACTGTCACACTTAGAAGAAGAACAATCTAATCTCTGACAATAGTAAGATAAGATATCACCATCAAGCTTGGCCTTAACCAAATTTGAATATTCCATATACTCTTCAAAAAATGTAGAGCTCCCTTGTAAACATTAGAACAAGTAATGTGATGATCAACACCAAATTCTTCACCATACAATGGATTAGTGAAAACCTTGAAGCCATTTCCAACATCATTGTCATGAAATCTTTCAGCATGTGAAGAGGAAAAAATAGAATCATCATCGTCATTACTTGAAGACACAACATCCACTTCATCAACTAAGCATGCAGAATATAAATCAATATTACTCACATCATCTTCACTAAGATGATTTAAATGACCTACCCACCAATCATATCTTATTTTATCACTAGGTGTTATTGCAGTAACCATAGATTTACTTATATGTTGATGATTACAACTACATACAGCCCCATGGCATTCATCTACACAACTAGGTAGTTCATCTTTGTAAATAATTTCTTTATCCTCATATTGTGTACACCATTCCTCTCCAAAAATTTCAACTACATTCTGGTTTATACAACTCAAAGATGCAACTTCACTTTCTGTTTTAGATCTAGAAAAAAGAAGCCATACCTTTACTCAAATAAGGACACTTACTTTCCTCATTTCTCTCTTCTTCCCAATTTGAATCAGACTCATATGAGGATGAACATGTAATATCATTGTCCTCACTTTGATTTGAGTAACCACTCTGATCATCTTCTTTGTTAGAGTTTTGGGTGACTCTAGAACACCTCCAAGACCAAATGAAAGACCAAGATAACTTCCACAAGAGATTGGCAAGAAAGTTGCATGAAGATGCAAGAATGCTATTATTGATAATAGACTTGATTGACATCCAATGGATATATTTTAAATGTAAATAATAGGCCTTCTTATATAGGAGAGGTGATAAGAGACAATGATAAGGAGAAGATAAGCTATCACCCCACAAGGTGGAATCACATGTCCACAAAAAATGGATCATCCTACATTATGCAATGAAGTATGTGTGATGATGAGGATGATAATGTGATATGTGCACTAAAGGTGGAATGAGATAACAACTATAACTACCTAGAGTGGAATTCTCGTACACCATGTGTTCAATTGACTTGCAAACTCCTAAGTAGCTCAATCACAAACTACTATGCAATGCATTATCCTAAGTAAGCTTAAGTAAGTGTAATTAGTAAATATTTAATTACACCAACATCCCCCCCCCCCCGAGTGCAACTTAGTGGAATGCATTTAAACTCACAATGTAAGATAGGTCCTAGTTACAAAGCCATTTTAGGTACCCATGTACAATATGCAAAGCAATACATGAAATTCAATCTCTCATAAAGTGGAGAAAGAGAGAAAATCTCATGGGAAAAATACTCCTCCAAAAAGAGAGATGAAAACAAGATGCATGGATGGATGTGTTGGATACAATTGATTAATTATGTGTTGTCTTTGATGTTACACAAATATCATAATTATTATTAGTCAATATATGTTGAGCTCACTTAGGCAATGAAGACAATTCTCAATGTCTATCGAGCATTCTTGTGTTTGCCTAGTTCAAAAGGCAGGAAAAGTTACAGAAAGTGAGTGTTAACCAAGCTCACTCGAAAAATGAAGGAAAGTTGGATGGAACCAGTGCTAACTAAGCTCACTTAGTTACCAAAGGATTTTTTTAATTTTGTATTGTTAACCAAGCTTCTATTGGTTAACAAAGGAAATCATTTCAAAGTTTGTTTCTACCAAGCAAGATTGGCTGATGAAGGATTTTTTTATTTTGTTGTATTAAGCTTAATTAATTTATCTATTGATTCCAGCTGACTAAGGTGATGAATATTGATTATTCTAAGTTGTATTTGAGCTAACTTGAAAAAGAGGAAGATATAAGTATAAGGTCGAGTTGTGATTTCAAAGTGTGAAGTGCAAGAGAATGTTGGAATTGTGATGATATGATTGAAGATCTATTGATGAGCAGAGGAAGTGAATTTGAAGGATAAGAAAAATATCCTTGTGGAGTAGTAAAGCCATATTTGATCAGGAAGGATCAAATTCAAGCCAAAAAAAATTGAAATTAGTAAATTAGGTGCATTTTGGGCACACTTGGGGTAGTTAGATGCCTAGAATTGCTCCCAGAGCCCCTATATTGCACTTTGGAGCCCATAACTTTGTGTTTCAACTCTGATTTGCAATCTGTCAGTTGTGTTGGATTTGTATCTTTTTTGTGAATAAATTGAGCTATAATTTTTATTATTTTGTCACTATCTTGAGTGGTAACCCCTGAAACTACTCTCGAGCCCCTGATCGACCCCTATTTTGCACTTTGGACCTCATAACTTTCACATTTTAGCTCCAACTTGTGATCCATCAATTTCTATGGCTTTTTCTTCTCATTGTCAAGAAATTGACCTATCATATTCCTATCTCAATCAATTTCTTGATGGGGAACCCATATATATCATCCCTACTGGGGCATGTTGTTGTGGCTTTCTCATCAACATTCTTTGACACAACACTTTAAATCACATTATATCAAAGAGGGGAAAAATGTAGACACTCAAAAATGGTTCGTCTATGGTTTCATCACCTTCTCATAACTACTCATCCCATTTTATCATTCCACTAATTATGATCCTTTGGCCAACTTAATTATATCTCAATAGTGTCTATCATCATTTGTATCCTCTTTCACATCAATTGTAGATCTTTCGCATTTATTAATCAAATTGGCCAATCATCTATTAATTTTCTCTATAGGATTAAATAACCCATAATTTAATCCTATGTCATCCAAATAATTTTCATCTCACATTGCATATTATTCATTCCAATTAGCATCCTCAATTAATTAATTTTATTAATTAATTGATTCTTCATTTGAAAACCATGGAAATTCTCAATTTCCTAAGTCATATTTTCCACCATTAATTCCATTTTTACTGATTTCTATTTATGTGGAATAATGGATTTTTAATTCAAATATTCCACATAATATTAACATCATCATGACACATACACATGATACATCATGGATTCTCCATTTACACTTGGCTAAGATATGTCATAATCCATATATTCTTATTCCTTACACATGTCTATATTTGGCTTCTATCATCATAGATTCTTCGCTTTAAGTGGGTTTGAGGTGTCACATGATGCATCATAGATCATCTTCCATTTATAGCCATGTTTGAATTCTAAACTTCACACAATCCTACATTTGGCATCTTGTGTCATATGCATCATGGATTCTCAAAGGAATCTCTTGCCAAGTCACATATCCAAGGTGACAAGTCCACTACTCTCATCTTGCATGTTGGTTGTAAATTGAGCATTATTCCTCTCATTTATGGTCCCTTGGTCCTTGGTCTTTTTCTCTCACCATGCTTAAATCACTTCTTCTAGTACTCTCATATCATTATCATAAGCTTTTGCTTCCTAATTGTATGCATTATAGGCAATTGGTGCTACATCACATGGACATGGGAGCTACAAATGAAAGAGGGGGTTTTTAACTTTATGTTGTTCCCTTTTATTTATTTGTCTTTCATGGTATACTAGAGGGTATCAATGTATTTTTATTGAGTTTGTGGTTTGCTCATAGTATGTTAGATATTAGCCCATTTTTTGGTCCTATAATATGCTATTTTTACAATGTGCTTGGTGATAAAGAGGAGAGAAGGCATAGTTTCATATCTAGATCATACTTCATAATATACTCATAATCCTATGACATGAGCTCATATGACGATATCTTTATAGTGTTCTTTCCTACATAATTATTCCTACAAGTTTCTTGTTTGGGGAAAAGAAAAAGAATTAGTACTAGCAGCATTACCAAGCACTATTTATTCATCTTTGGTATCCCTTGTTATCATTGTAAGTGTCCACTATGAAAACCAAACTATGCTTATAACCACCCATGTGCATCAAAGTGTCCCTCCTTGGCAGCCTTAAAACATTAATGCTCTCAACTTTAAATTTATAACAATTTAGGAAGATACAACTATCTCCATGACCATACATCATAGCATCTTAATAAGCTGGCAAAATTAGTCAAGCCCACAAAATGGGTCCAGTTAAAGAAATTTCAAATTGAAATACCTAATATCTAAAACTGACCCACTGAACATTTGATACTAACTAAAAATCATTCGACCACTAAACCATCCACTAAAAACCCATTTTCTAACTTCTCTTGCAAACTGTTGATTCTGTGCCAAGGGGTCCATTGAATGACCTTAAAAACTGACAAAAATACCTAACCAAGCTCCAAAAATAGACATGTTGTTTCTTTGTTGGAGTCAAAAGATATTGACCATCAAAGTTTCCTTCTCAGAACTGCCTGTAAGCAAATGTGTTAGAAAACAATAAATCGCATTTGGATTTGGCTTCGAAAATAGGCAAAAGCTAAAACTTGGGGGTATGAAAATTGGGGCATTGGTTTTTTGTCATGAGGAGAGTATAAATTGGGGTTTGGGCTAATTATGAAGAACTAGGCACATTTGGTGAATGATCAAAGTGGGCTACTCAAATTTGCAGAACTAGAAACACTGGCAAAAAAGTGATTTCCACAAATGGAATGGACCTAGGAAAGTGTGCAGACAGATTCATCAAGACTCACAAACTAGCACACTTAAAGAACTTTTAGAGTAGAATGAAATATTACAATCCATTCAATCTCACCTATCAAAAATTCAAAGTTACAACATCCCAAACAGAGGTACCAACCAATCAGCATTTTATGACACGTGTAAAACTTTACAAATTGTAAATGGAATCACATTTAGAAACTTATCAAACATATTTTTCATAAGCTCAAAATTGAAACATAAAAATTCCTTGACCTCTAGAATGCAATGGAAAAGGAATTATCTCATTTCAATCAACTAGGTCAATGTTATAATAAGTCAAATAGGGCCTCCCAAAATTTTGAATAATTTGCATCAGCATGACAACAATAAATAGTCGACTTTAAGAGATTCAAAACCTAGTCAAAACATATCAAAATAACTTGAAATATGAAACATAGATTATTTTATATGGATATTAGACACTTAAAAAGTGGAAATTCATGAAAAATAACTGGATGTGAGATATTCAATTGCAAACTAGGCCTCTTGTCATTGTTTGACACTAGAAAAATTGTAGATTTGAACATTGCTCAAGATGGAACTTTGTAGAATGACTCAGAATGGCAATTTATCTTCATGGTAAAAGTGGATATGCTGAATGAAAGGTGTTAGAAACATTAAACACCTCTAAGGCCTCAAAATTATAGCCAAGTAAACATGTATTAAATGTGCTTTAAAGGGCTCAAAAGCTTAGAATAGTACTCAAATTAGGAAGGCAATTTTGAGTCCCAACACTATGTATCTTTTCTTATAGGTCCTTCAATGGCTTTAGCTTATGTCACACTACATCCTTTTTCAAGGAATAGGTATTCTCATGGCCATCATGCACAATATTCTTATTAAACTATCATGACCTACACAAAAACATATGGCATGCATTAATGGGTATGATATCAAATAGTACCTCATTGTGGTAGCCCCCGATTTTGAACTTAACTAGGCATTATTCACTTACCATGACCTTGTGATCATCATGTACCCAAGAAATGTAGTATGAATGAGGGTGTTTCTACATCTTGATATTTAACTTTGTGACCATCTCTTTTGAAACCAAATTTTTAGTACTTCCACCATCGATAATCATATCACAACACTTACCTCCACACTTGCATTATGTAGGAAACAAGCTCCTCCTTTGATCTAGTTTGTTCTCACCACTCAATAGGACTCTTTTGTTCACTTGGACTTCTCCTCTTGTAACATTTTTTGAATGTGATTATTCTGCATCTTCATCCACATGTGCAATTCTAGCATGGACTTCAATTCTCCTATCTACATTGAAGACATTCAAATGCTCTATTATGTTCTTCTCCATGGTAAAATAATGTTCCAAAAAAGCCTCCTTTTCTTGATCCTTGCCCTCATGTTCTTCCTTTTCCTCTCTTATCTCTATTATTTTTATCATGGAAAGGTTTAAAATTATTTCCCCTCTAGTTATTAATGCTACTTGTACCCTCATCCTTCTTATATTGATATTCATTTTGGCCTCCATAAGACCATCCATTAGATTTTCCACCATGATATCTTCCACTTTGTGTTCTCTCAAACTTCTTTTCCATCTTTTCCTCTACTCTTAGGGAAAACTAATATGCCTATTTAATATCTTTCATCCTAAATAAACTCAAATCATCTTGAACACATGGCCTTAATATGTTAAGGTAATTGGCGACTCTCTCCTTGCCAACTTCTACATGGCCTGTTCTAATGAGGAATCCATAGAACTCTTGTACTCCTTAATAGATCTTCCTACTTGATTCAAACCTTGCATTTTCTTTAGTAGATAAGTCTCATAATCAATAGGAATGAATTTTTTTTTCAATTTATCCACTATCCAATCCCATCTTGTGAGTCTCTCCTTTCCTCTTCTATTTCACTCTAATTGAATCTCTTACCACCAAATATTTGCATGAATCTTCAGTTTGGCCTTTGCAAACTTAACCTTTAGGATCCTAAATAGTTTCACACTAAAAATATTGTTCTAATTAATTTATCCATTCAATAAGTTTCTTCAAGTTAAGATTTCCAAAAAATATGGGAACCTCAAACTTAGGTCTTTTCCCAATCTTGGAAATGACCCTAAAAATCCTTTCTTCCTCTTGGTTTAGAAATTTTCCCTCTTCTTTCTGCTCAACATTTCCTTTTGCTTCTCTTTCATCCTCAATCTCATCTCTTATGACAATATTCATTCCTTGACATATCTCTTCTTGCAATTATTTCACTTGTTTATAAAGAGCTCTAAAAGTCTCATGTGTCACACCTCTAACTCTTCCACCACATTCCCTTTGTGGGGGTTTTTTTGTGCTTATCATCAAAACCCTAAACTACAGCCCTAGTCCAAACTACCTCATAGTTGGCAATTTTTATACATCCTCAGGAACTCCTTCTCTAATACCAATTAATGAATGGTGTTCCCCTAAATACCACATAAATACAATAGAAATAGGGAAACATCATAATTTTTTCATAAACAGAATTTGGGCTTCTTATTATCTCTAAATGTATGGAATTAAACGTTTTCAAAAATACAATACGCAAAGCCACATGGGCACTTTCTTTACAATATTCTTCAACATAGAGCCACAAACTACCACCCATAATTTCCCTAGACATCCCTATAGGCCTTCCTAATATAAGAAATTTTCTACCACTTGGGAAGGTTCTAGACATTTAGCCCTAACCCTTGAGGTTGATCAACCCTATTGGTGACTAGTTTTTCCCTTCCAACTAATATATGATTTCTAGATTTTGATAGTAAGGAAAACTACTCCACAAAAAATGAGTTATCCATTTGAGACTCTATATTTAGAGGCACAACTCCCTCCTAGATAAATTTAACAATAATATCCCTTATTTTAAAATAATGAAATGAAAACTGTCTTTTTAACCTAAAATAACTAAAGGTATTCAAAACACTTTTCCATAAAAATGTAAAAGAATTGCTTACAAGTAAATGTTTTTCACATAAGCCATAAAACTTATGAAATAAAAGAGAATCATACAAATTGATCAACCCACTAAACATAATTGATTCAACTAACATTCACAAAAATAATAAACAATCAAAGATCATATTCCTTATGAAACCAATCCAATTTACTTAAAACCATAAGAATTCAAGCCAAAGATAATATAAGAGAGGAACTAATTGATTCACTACCATTTTCTATTAATTCATATGAAAATAGCATAATCAAAATATTTCCTTCAAACAAGTCTGATATCTAATTACTAAAAGAGAGTATCAACCTTTGCAATATCAAATAAAACAATCTTTATATCCATGCGTGGCTTTTGAAATTAGTTTTACAACTAACTCCCTAAGGAGTTACTAAAAGTCTTAACTTAAAGCCTAACGCAGCTAACTAAAAATAAGAGCAGATATTGGCCAAAGCTCCTAATTTCTATCTAACTACTAGCTATGTTGACTAAGGTGGTTTGTTGTTCTTGATTTGTAGACACTTTCCCACCTACTTCCTTCTACACCTTATAGGCAATTTCAAATGTGATGATCTCTTTTTGTTGTAGGATTCCCAGTTATTCTGTTCTTAATTTCCATATTGTAATCACTCTGTAAGCATGATCCAATTTCTTATTTTGAACCATCAAGTGATCTTCACAAATGATAATCATAGAATCTACCTGAGTCATAATAATGAAATTCATAATAGAGACCTCTTTGGTTTCTTTCATGGCCCTTAGTTTATCTTGGTAGGCGACACATATATCTTTTAAGTCTTTATTCGGCTACTCTTTGTTCCCCATGATTCACACATCAATGCATTTTATGTCATTATCAAGAATCTCTTTTAGACATTCTAATTCTTTAACCATTTATGAGCACTCATCCAAGCACTGCTCTATCACCATATTTCTCCATTCTAGATTAGTCTTGGATACATATAGGAAATCAACATTTAAGTAGGAGCTTGGTTTATCTACTAGGAACTTATATGTTCAATATTCTTGGACTTGAATCATATGGATAATCACTTCCTCCCATTTTACCTTTTCTACTTCCCAAGCATTCAGCTTTGATTCTAAGTCAACCATCATCTGATTAGCTTTCATCCTTGCCTCGGTGAGGTGGGAAATGTAGTTTACTTCATGAAAGATGATAGATTTAATCCACTCATCAAATGCATACGGAACTAATCTATCTCTTTTCACTTAATCAATTAATTATTGATTAGTAGAGGAAGTCACATCAATAATGGAAATTACATGGGGTTGAACTTTAGCTTTAGCATTCTACAAAGTATGGATGTATTTCACCATTAAATGGATAGATTATTTTAGCTCCATGTTCTCATTCCAATATTTCTAGATTTAACTGGTTATTCTTCTATGGCCAATGTCAAATATTTTCATGTTGGAAACCCTAGAAGACATCCGAAGAATCATCTTCTCTAGAGAATAAACCTAATGTGTAAGATTATCCAAGTTTTTATTTGCAAAAGTTTATAAACATTAGCTACCTAGTGTCATATTTTCTCATCTACCTCTAATAAGGTCTCTGTTTTGGGCTTCTTTCTTTTTAGGGATTTACTTAGGAACTTTCCAACAATGTCTTCTATTGAGACATTCATAGGAACTATTCTTTTTTTCTTACTCACAGATAGATCAAACTAATTTGGTGTATCAAGGACACTCTTTGATGGAGGAATCTAGAGAATAGGGGAAGTCCCAATAGTCATTTCATTCAAGGCATTATCTCCATCTACTGCTTGTTGGTTATTCTGATCCATAATTTCAATCAGGTCTTCTCTAGTAGACTCAACTATTACTTTAATTTCAATTTGTTCTATGCTAGGATTTACCATGGTGGATTGTTGACCTCTTTTATTCTTAGTATGGGAATGGGTCCACCTAGCTAAAGTTAAAGGTTGAATTGAACTTAATTTTAGTTTCAGCATTAAGTTCAAGGTTCAAAGTAACTGTAGAGGAAAATGTGATAATTTTATCAGTACAATGAATAGGAAACTTTGATCTAGATTTCTTGATCCTTTATGAAGTTGCAACCCAGCATGCGTTGATTTGGACCTCATTTTCTCTACAAGTCATTTATTAGTTCTCGCAATGATAGGGATGGTCTAAGCTTGGAGATTGTCCTCCTCTAGAAAATTCTAGTCTATTTAAGGTAAGGAAAAAAGCTTTAGCCTAAGCTGCATAGAAGAGATCAACTATTTCTTCACTCTCATCTTCTTTTATTTCCTTGAATTTAATCTTTAGCTTTAATTCTTTAATTTTCTTCAAGGTGAATCTGGACCACCATCTTTTTCTTACCTCATAGTCTTCTTTGTAATCTTTTCCAAAAATCTTCTATCTAATGAATGTGGGTAAAAGATGGCACAATTCAAACTGAGATGGTGTGAAGCCCTTACTATCGAACCTTAATCATGTATAATAAAATGCAAATTTTATAGTCTTTAATTCAATTTCAAGACTAAAATCATCTTGAATACTTTTCCACCAATAACATTAAAGCTCAATTAGAAAGATAAAACTAGAACCTTTTCAAGATTTACAATTTTTATACACTTCAACTACCTACCTGCAAACTTCAATCAAGACATAATGGTCCAAACAATACCTAGGTAATTTTAGAGGTTTACCTTAGTTCCCACTTACCCTTATATATGTGAATTTTAGAAATTAGGTGAAGAAGCTACCATAGGTAGTGACAAATTGAGTTGTTTCTTTGGATAATCTCCTATGTTCTTTACCTTGGAGCTCAAAAACCAATTTGGCAAGAAAAGTTTCATGCACCCTTTTGAATTCCTTAGGGTTCTTTTCTTTCTACATAGGTCATAGAGAGCCATATCATTTATCCAATCTAGGTGGGAAAAACATTTCCATTCTTTACAACATGCTACGATAAAATATATAAGAAGCCATCTAAAAACCAAAAACCCCAAATGATTCTGAAAGTTCTTCATGCGGTCGGTCTTCTATAATTTCAGCCTAGTCAATATATTTTCTTCACTTAGAATGGTCTAGAAAAAGAAATACATCCATTTTTTCCAAAAGAAGGCATTCTTATTCCCTATGATTCTATTCAGAAGAGTCATTATTTTGTTAATCTCAGGAATCATGTGCTCTCACATCAAGGGGGGAGGAAAACAAGAACCTCCCTTCTCGAGTTTAAGAAACCAATTTTCATCTATGGCATTATTAAACTGGCTAGTGCTAGTGGTGAACTAGGATTTAGAATGGTTGATGGTCCAAGCCTCAAATTCTACATGTAGAGGGATCCTTAGGGAACTTATTACTATTACTCTATAGACATATGCCAATACTTCCCCTTTTATGTCTTGATACATCTTTGGGTAGCATCATACTTATATCTACACTCTAAAACCAAATTTAGACAATGAACTACTTTAGAAATACCCTTAGCTTGCAACCACCCACTCCTAGCTACCATTTATATAAAAGACCTAGGCTTAGGTTTTGAAAACCTTGTCATCAATTTTCTAATATCTTTATTGGCAAGAAAATTATCTCCTAGTTCTAGCAAGAAACTGGTTAAGGTAGTGGTTGTCATTTCTTTGGGTAACTTGGGGCAAGAAGCATCCATGGCAAAAGGAAGATTACAATTTTAACCATAAGGAAAAGATAGAATAAAAAGGACCAATAGAGCTATCTTTTCTTTAAAATAGAATTATCAGTAGCTAATGAGAAAAAGGAATGAGACTCACTAGGAGAAAGACGTGAAAAATCTCCTCACAAAAAAGATTAAGTTGTAGGATGTTTGCATCTCTAGGAAAACCATAATGCTTACCTCATACAGTGATGGTGGGATGAACAAGAAAGGGAACTTTTTATAGTTTAAATAGGAAAGCACATCATGGATGAAAGAGGCAAGTACTAATTTGATAGGGCTTTGTAATCATTAATGAGTGTCACTTAACTCCACAAGTATCAAATATTTTCACCACTTTTTGCACCAATTAGCCATCAAAGCATGTATTTTCAATATTTTTGGAAAATATTTGATCATTTTTGTACTGCCACTTGTAATGCCCCACTCAACAACCCAAGAGAAATAACCTAACATTGTTGGAAATATAAGAGGAGTAACTAAGAGGGGATGGGTGAATCGGTTACTACTAAAATAAATCCTAGATGCCTTAGATGTCAGTAAAAAAATGCAAACTAAAAACTAAATACTACTAAAGCTCGGTAAACACACACAGAATATTGTAACTCGATAGTAACTAAATTAGCTCAGTAAATGCTTAGCATATAAACCTTTAGATGTTGTCTATGATTAACATTACTTTAACTAAGTTACAAACATATAATAGAAAAATAGCATGAACACAGTAGACACCAGGATTTAATGTGGAAACCCAATTTGGGAAAAACCTCCAATGGCAACTAGTTACTACTTTTCACTCTTCTAAAGTGAGCTCTATTAGGAGCCAACCTTGTTAAAGGTTACAAAATACACTATTAGGTGTGACCCTATTAAAGGATTTAATCACCTTGTTAGGAGTGGTTGTGTTAGAGGTCTTGAGACAATTTGATAGAAGTGTCACCTTGTTACAAATGTGTAAATGGCTATTAAGCCAACTCTGCTAAGGGATTTAGATCACTGCTACAATGGTTAGAGAGTAACAATGAGATGATCTGATTGAATGCAACTAATTTTCTAATTACAGACCTCTATTTAGGCTTGTACTTGATCCTTCCTGATTGAATAAGGCTTTGCTACTCCACAAAGATATTCTGCTTATCCTTCAAATTTTCTTCCTCTACTTTTCATTAGATCTTCAATAACATCTTCATGCCATGCATTCGCACACTTTGAAATCAAAACTTGACCTTATATCTTCTACTTTGTTAAGTCAACTCAAATACAACTTAGAATAAACAATATGAATCACCTTAGTTGGCTGGAATCAATAGCTAAATAAATTAAGCTTAATACAACAAAATAATAAAATCCTTTGTTAGTTGACCCAACTTGGTAAATACTGACTCAAAAATGATTTCCTTGTCAACCAACGGAAGCTCAGTTAACACTACAAACTTGTGAAAATTATTTGACAACTAAGTGAGCTCAGTTAGCATTGGTCCCATTCAAATTTCCTTCATTAACTGAGCGAGCTAAGTTAACACTCACTTTTTGCAACTTTTCCTTGATGCCCAAGTGAACTCGATAGACACTGCCTTCTAAACTAAGCAAACATAGGAACGCTTGGTAGACATTGAGAATTATCTTCACTTCTTGAGTGATCTTGGCATATACTGACTGATAATGATATCACATTTTTATAACATCAAAGACAACACACAATTAATCAATTGTATCCAACAATCTCCCCCTTTAGCTTTGATGGCAACACAACATTTATAGCATAATGAAATTTTGGATTTAGACCTGAAAACTCCCTCTGTCAATATGAGCTCTTCCTTTCACTGGATTCTATCTGCAATAGCTACTAACAAGTTCATTCAAAATATTCTCCCTCTTTCATCAAACTTCTTCTTTGGAAAACATTTCCCTCTCTGGTTCCTTACTTTATTCTAGTTCCCAAAAATTTCTTAGAGATATGACAATAAACTTCTCCCTCTTTGACAACACATGCCAAAGACAATAATTTTGTAAATACTAATGTACCTTAAGTGCTTATTCATCTACAATATGCCCTTGCTAATTCTATACCAACTGATTAATCTTCAATAGGTCCTGGTTGATGCATTCACTAAACTTCATTTAGTGAATTTTAGATAGGGGAATGACCCCTAGCTTACCTCTTAGATATAGAAATGCATCCTTTGGTAATGGCTTGGTGAATATGTATGCAATATGTTCTTTTATCTTCACATAGTCCAATCTAACTTCTTTATCTTGCACCAACTCTCTTAAGAAGTGATATTTTATAGAAATATGCTTTGTTTGGAATGCATTATTGGATTCTTTGATATATTGATTGCACTAGTGTTATCACAATATATGACTACTGGGTATTTGATTTCTACCTTCATTCTTTCCAATAGTTGTCTGAACCAAACAATGTTAGAACAATTGACTATTGCTGCTACATATTCTACCTCTATTGTGGATTGAGATGTAAAAAAATTCTTTTTGCTTATCCAAGATACTAGTCTTTTACCAAGAAAGAATGCTCCACCACTAGTGTTTTTTTCTATCATCAAGACTTCCTACCCAATCAGCATCAATAAATACTTTCAAGTCCAAATTGCCTCCAAGTTTGTACCATAAACCATAGTCTTCAGTACCTTTCAGATACCTCATGATTCTCTTGATTTCCATCATGTGATTTTCCTTGGGATTTGTTGAGAATCTTGCCACTATTCCAACTACTAGAGCAATATCAGGCCTTGTGTGTACTACATACTATAATTTTCCAATCATTGATCTATATGTGGTCTTGTCTACTTCTTTGGAATCATCATTTTTAGAGAGCTTATGTCCAGTAGACATAGGTGTTCCAACTAGTCTTGAATATTCCATTCCAAATTTCTTTAGTATCTCCTTGGTATACTTAGATTGAGTGATGTAGATACCATTTTTGTTCTACTGTATTTGAAATCTAACAAAGAATTTTATCTCACCAAACATGGACATCTCAAATTCTTTACTCATTTCTTCTAAAAATGCTTTGCACAAATCATCATTTCCTGTAAACAGAGTATCATCAACAAATATTTTTTCCAACACAATCTTCTTGTTTGGTCCTTCCTTGAAGTACAAACTATTGTTATCATTTATTCTTTGAAAACCAATCTGTACCAAGTAATTATGAAGTATTTCATACCAAGCTCTAGGAGCTTGCTTGAGATCATATAATGCTTTGTGTAACTTTCAAACCATGTCTCTTTTGCTAGGAGCATTAAAACCTTCTAGTTGTTCAATGTAGACTTCTTCATCAATTTCATTCAAGAATGTAGATTTGACATTCATTTGATATATTTTAAATCTTCTATGTGTTGCATATGCTAGTAAAGTTCTAACAGCTTCTAATCTTGCCACAGGAGTAAAATTCTCACCATAGTCAATACCTTCTTGTTGAGAATAAACTTTTCACACTAATCTTTCTTTATTTCTTGAAAATTTTCCATCTTTATTCAGCTTATTTGTAAATACCCAAATTGTACCAAATACATTTTTATTCTTGGGTCTAGGAACAAGAGTCCAAGTTTTTTTCTTTCCTATCTGTTCTATTTCTTCAATCCAACTTTCATTTTCTAGAGCATCTTTAACAATTCTATTTTCAAATTTAGCAAATAAACATGTACCTTTTAGTTTACCTCTTGTCATTGTTCCATTTGATTTGTCTCCAATGATCTAATCAGGTGCATGATACCTTTTGACATATCTTGCTAACACAGGCTCTTTGATTTTTGAATGAGTTCCACCATCTTCATCTCGAATTCTAGTTTCATGATCAAGTCCTTCTATTTGTGACTCAGGTCCATCAGCCTCAGTCTAAACTAGCTTGGTAGCCTTTGACTCAAGTCCTTCAAACTGTAGCTCAAGTTGCATTGTCTACAAATTAGTAATTATAGGAGTTTCTAGGGACTCAAGAGATGGATCTTCTTTTCTCTCAAATAGATTTGGTAGGGTATCAGGTTCATAGTAAACAAATCTCTTGTAATATTCTAGCTCCTTGTTGCTTTCTTCTTCACTCTTTTCTACAAACTCATCAATTCTTACATGTGCACTTTCTATGATTTTGTGAGTAGAAAAATTCAAACATCTATGTGCTTTACTTATGTAGGAGTATCCTAGAAATATGCCTTCATCACCTTTGACATCAAATTTTCCTTTTCTAGATTCTTTCAATATATAACATTTGCTACCAAATACTTTCAAGTAACTTACATTAGGTTTGTAGCCATACCATAGCTGATAAGGTGTTTTGTTTGAATCTTTCTTCAACTGGACTCTATTCAAGGTATGAACTACAGTGTTGATAGCTTCCTTCCAGTATTTTAGAGCAACATTATTTTCAATCATTGGGGTTCTTGAACAATCCATGATAGATCTATTTCTTTTTTTTTCTATACCATTTTTCTATGGTGTACTAGGGGCTAATACTTGTCTTTTAATTCCTCTTTCAATGCAAAAATTATTGAATTCATGGGAGATGAATTCACCACCTCTATTTGATCTTAGGCATTTCAACCTCTTTCCAGTTTCCCTCTCCACTCCTGCTAGATACCACTTGAATTTTTGAAAGGCTTCTATTGTGGTTACACAATGCACGCCCCATTTCCTAATAACAATGAGGATCCCCTACTTTATTTTGGGATTTTAAACTCCTAAATCTGGGATCCGAGCCATTTTAAGGTCTCACATAATCCCCTAGGTCATGTCTAGGTCCTGTTGAAAAAACTAGAAGGTCAAAAATTTGAGAAAATTCAAGGAAAAAGGCTAAAAACCAAGAGTTTTAGTGCACTAGGTGCACCACATGAGGTGTGCTAGTGTGCCCAAAGTGCAAAAGGGACCCAGAGTTATGCAGTAGCACAGCTCCTCACCTGTGCTACCCTACTAAATTTTTGAAAATTATATTTAAAGGGGGGGTACCCCTCCCTTCTCACCTTATCTCTTGACTTTTGTTTCACATTTGGTGATCTCATTGTGTTTTGTGCACCTATCTCCTTCACCTGCACTTTTGCACCAAACTAGGTGTGCTACACTCGATACTCACCTCCCTTTTCCTTGCTTCCGCACCTTACACACACAAAGGAAAACAACCAAGTTAGATTGGTGTGCACTAGCACACCTAACTTGGTGCACAAGTGCACACCAAATATTCACAAAAAGACTCCCTTTCTTTTCAAAATCTAAGATCAAAATGTAAAGCAAATCATCTAATTGGGTGTGCAATAGTGCACCTATTCAGGTGTGCTATTGTGCACCCTATATAATTTAAAACATAAATCAAAATACCAAAAAACATAAAAATAAGAAACTTGAAGCATTTAAGGTGCGCACTCACACACCTCATGAGGTGTGCTAGTGCTCACCTTAAAAGGAAAAAAAAAACACAAAAAAAACACATTTAAAACAAACTAAGCCTGAAATCATAAGGTGCACATCAGTGCACCTCATGAGGTGCACGCTGTGTTAAATTCTGTAGTGCACCAATTTCTATATTTTAGGGCTCTAAATTAGGTTTTTTTGATTTTCAAAGCATTTAGATTTCTAGGTTTTGTTTGAGTTAGTACTAGGGGTTCATGAATTCTTTTTTTTCTAACCTTCGACTAATGGATGTCTTTTTTTTTTACAAATATTATGGCATCCTCTTCAGCTTCCTTGGGTGAGCAAATGGCACCAAAACCCATTGTCTACAAGTTCCAAGGTGTTCCTCCAACAAAATCAATGTTTCATGAAGATAACTCTGAGATCAAAGATACAGACTTGGGGCATACTGATTTGGGAGAATTCTATAAGATATGTATCAAACCCACTAAGAGATCTACTATAGTTTCCACTTTGATTCATTCAGGTTTAGTGAATGCAGCATCTCACCTAGTCTCAGTGTAATCTTCAAAGCTCATTATGACACTTGTACAACACTTTGTATCTAAAGAGAGGGTTGCTAAGAGTGTTATAAGAGATATCATTCTCAATCCATGACCCAACAACATTGAGAAATTATTCCACCTCCCAAGGGTAGATTAATTTATTAGGTTAACCTATGAGGCAGCAGAGAGATGGTATAGAGAGCATTTAGAAGAGGCTTCTGAGATCATCCAATCCTCTTATCTTATAGAGAAGAATCCTTTGGGGAAGACAACTAGTAAAGTGGACATAACAAGGGGATATATGAAGGAAGATATTGGGTACTCAATCATACTTTTGAGTAGAGTAATGGGTCTTCCGACGGTCGAACACCTAAATATCTTCATGGTACATTTTATTGAGGCTATAAATATCGCAAAGATGCCACTTGATTGGGCCACTACTTTGAGTGAAAATTTGTGTGAATAGTTGGAGATGACAAAGAACAAAAGGAAGCTCTACATGACATCTTTCCTGGTGTACTTATTAGTTGTAAGGGTGATAAACTATCCAGGGCTATACAAAAGAGGCAGCATGCAGGATCCAAATGCTTGGCCATATATTGTCTATCCATAATTGGTGAAGAAGAGACTCTCAAAGTAGAGCAAGGAATACATAATTTTTAATGATGCCTTCATATTTTCCATAACCAAATTCATAGAAGGAGATTATGTGAAAAGGTTATCAGATGCAAAGATAACGGCACTCAGAACATATTACATTCATTTTAGAACATTCACATAGCTAAGGGTGGTTGGTACCATAGTCAACCTGAAGAAGCTTCCAAGGTAACCTAGTGATAGACTTTTTCTCTTAGAGATTTCTCGAAAAATCTCATCTATATATGACCTAGTTAGAAAACAACTTAAATAGTGTTGGGAATGGCCTCTAACCATAGGACCTTTTCAAGTGAAATAGAAGCAAGATATTCCTTTTTTTGAGTGTGAATAGGACTAGTAACCCTGGGAAGATTACAATTCTCCACAACCATGTTTTGATAATATCAAGAGAGTACAGTATCTAGCAAGAAAAGCATTCACACATGAAGAATCTATTGAAGATCATTGGATGAATGTGACAAGTGACTACGATGTCTGTATCAGGGATTATTGTAGGATAACTTTGCATTAGGTAGAAAAGTCTTTTAAAATAAAGATTCCATTATAGATATTGCAACAAGACTCAGGGGAGTTGATTGACGCTTTGTTCAACAAAGATAAAATTGGAGAATAGCCCATTATGAATGTTGAGGTTGATAGGGAAGAGAATGATGATATTAACCATCGAGTGAGGCATGTCATCAAAATGATGTAGGATTGGATCAAGAAACCATTTAAACTTCATCCAATACCTAAGATTGTAATTTTCCATGCACAAACCCACCCAACCAAAGGTAGAGGGAAGAAAGTCACCATCCCTACCTTTGCAACTCAATCACCAATAAGGCTTGAAATGGTATACCAACTTGACTGACTAGTTGGATACTATCATCCTTAGGAGAGAAAAGGAAAGGGAAAAATAAAGATGAGTTCTCCTCAAAGAGTCGAGCTAGAGGACGGTGAAATCCCAACACCCCCACAACAAGAGGAAATAAATGTACAAGGATCTGAGGATACTGGGGCACCATAGGTTTAGATTGATCCCCAATTTCCACCAACTACTAAACCAATATAAATGGAGATGGAAGTTTAGATTCAAGAGGTTTCTCCACCTTGATAGATAGAATAATCATCCCCTTCTACCCCAAAGAAAGAAAGAAAGATCAAGACTCTGATTAAGAAGAGGCAAATGGTGATCAAGAGAATGGTTCCTATTCCTAAAGATGAAAAAGAGGAGGATGATGAGGATGATGTACCTTTGAATAGAACAACCTAGCTAGCAAGAGCCATAGAATAAGAAAGAAGAAGAAGTTCCACTATTACACCACCATTAATCCTAGAAGAACCTCTGCAAACAACTACATCAGAGGATGAAATGCAACAATAGATTGATGAGCAAGATGTAGAGGGTACTGACATATTTAACATGCCAAATTTTGATTTTATGACTTTAGGGATGAAATTAGTGAGAGAAAAAATTAAGGATACCTTGACAAATGAGCCCCAATAGGAAGACTAGACACAAATGCCAGCAAAGTCACAAGGTCCTGAGATAACTCCTTCATCCCCATTGCAAGTTTTAGCTATGGATAAAGGCTCTACTACTCCCCTACCTCTAAGTACCAAAGAAGAACAAATTCAAAAGGAGTAGGACGAAGAACCATAGAAAATATCAACTGATGAAGTGTATGGGGAAGGAAAAATGGTCGAATATCTTTAGCAAGCTCCTCGGGACACTAAGGTAAGAAATGTAGGCTCTACTAAAATAGAGATTATAGAGGAAGAGTCTTCACATAGGGAGAAGACCCTAGAAAGGGGTGATAAGGGAAAGGGGGTAGTAGAACAAACTCCTTCATCCTCAAGAGGTAGGCCTTCAATGGAATGGGTCCCAAGGTGGTTGCATAAAGAAGTGATGAGAAATAAAAAGCCACAATTCAACACTGATGAAGAGGACATGATTGAGTTGATTAAGGTTTTGAGAAAGCCCCAGTCTCCCTCAAGAGAGGCAGGAGCATTAATATTCATCAACAATTATCAGAATCAAGAGATGTCCACACAAGTGGCTATCCCTCCTAATTTTGAAATAGAAGATTTGGATCCACAAGATTATCAGATCAGAGAGGTTATTCTCAGGAAGCCCACATTGGATATAGCCAAGTTAATGGTTACAATGGGGATGAAGGAGGTGTTTAGGAGCTTGGAGTAGGAAGGGGTAGAACTAAGAACACTTTGAAGCTAAAATTAAATCTTGAAAGGATATTTAGCTAAAGTTGTCGATCCCTTGGATCCTGAGCACCCCAAAGATTCTCTAATTGTAGCACTTTAGAGCAAAGATAGGGGAGGAGTACAACTGGACCCATTTTTGAATGCCTATTAGCAATGGTGGAGAAGTTTTGAGGTAAAAGGTATGCTTATCATCTAAGGAAATCTAAAGCTACTTTGTTCTATGCAAGAAAATGTAGACAAAATGGTAACAATTTTGAAGTAGGATTTCAGTATTATGGATGAGGTACATGCATGGGGACAAGATTTACAGATACTATAGGCCATAAAGGGGTAGAGATATAGAATTCTTGTAGATGTATATATAGTAGAGGTGTTAGATTTAATTGATGATTGGATTGAAAAGATAGCAAATAGTAATAAATTAATGGAAACATTACATGCGGAGATCCATCAGCTCAAGGATGAAGCCCGAGAGCAGATTTTGCAGGCAGAGAAACATTATAGTGATGAATGTCTTGACATATTCAAAGATTATGCGTTGGAGAAATTAATGCTAGCAGAGGTAGTAGTAGAGAAATTTAGGAATATTTTTGAAGAAGCTTCTAGTGATGAGGATATCTGGCATGTGTTTAGAATAGAAGAAGCCTTGTTAGAGCTGGATACCAAACTTGGGGATTTTGTTGAGACCCGTATAGAGGTAGATAACTACAGATAAAAGATCAAGGATAAGTATGATGCTTTATATTTATAAAATGTAACCAAAATCAGTGAGATTATTAAGAAATTCAAGGGCAAGCATCCAGACATAGCTTTGTTATGAAAGGGGATGAAACCCAAAAGCCAAAATTTTAATCCTGACACTTGGTGAAATTTTTGCATTATTGGACCTTTGAGGTATGCTGCTGCACTTTTTGGTTACAAAGTGTTGGAATTTTTTTTTGAAGAAGTTAGAGGTGTGCAAGTATGCTATTGTGCTTCTTCTTAGGTGCACTTTTTCAGAGGTGCACCAATAGTTAACTACTAGTGTTAAAAACAAAGCTTTCCATGCATCAAAAAATATATTTTGATAGTAGTTTAACTCTGACAAACACCTAGTGAAGGAGGAACTTCTATTTTTGGCACTTCCAAACACTCATACATGGATTGAAGGCTCTCTTCTTCTTCTTCTCTCATAATTTCTCTATTTTATGACATGTAAAGGCTCATGCATCCAATTAATAAATATAAAAATGGATAGAGTCCTACTAAGCACCAGTTAGATTGTTAGTTTGTATATAATTAGTTTGTTTTATTAAATTAAAAGCATATTATGGCATGAAGATATCTCTCACACTCAACACAAATTGAGGAGGTGATTTCTTATAAATATAGGAATGTAATATGTAATCGAGGCCACCATTATTTTGCAATAATATTATGTTTTTGGTGGTTGCATTTGGAGTATAGTGATTCTTTCCTAAATGTGTCATTGTTTTGTGAATTTATGTTCATGGAATTATGATTGAGCCAAAAAATTATTGTGTTATTTCTAGTTGTGTGTTCTTTTAATTCTGGTCTTTTCTACAATTTGATGAATTCCACTAACATATCTAGCTTGAGAAGAAATCACCAAATTGTGCCTCCATAACTCTGTCTCACATGAGCACACTTTTTGTGGCCTGGAAATTTGATGAAGAGTGAAACATTATACAATTATCAAGTTTCCCATTGACGATTGCATCAGTGGAATGTTTTCATTGGTTACCTATTGATTTCTCTGAAACCTTAACTCGTAGATGTGTTGTTTCTATAGGTTATGTCCATTAGGATTTTGCTTTCATGTTATTTTCTTTAAAGTGCTTGTTATTTTCTTTAATAACTCCTTGTTAAATTAAGAATTCATATTTTTTGCATTGTTAGATTGCATTCATTGAAAAACATAAAAATACAAAAACATAGTTCTTTTGCATGTTTATTTTGAAGCAATGAATAGATTCTACACCTCATATGAAATCAAACAAACCAGCAAAGGCCTCCTCATGAATAAAAGCATTTATCTTCAACTGAGTGGATTTTGGTATGTTACAAGATCACCCAGAACCTTGGAGTTGATTCACAAGATTGACTTTTCAAGAGAGGAGTTCGAAAGAATTCATGTTGTTTAGCATTGTGCATAATGATAGCTTAACAAAAGTGGCACTAGAAGGAGGGCTTGTTAGATTTTTGAAATAGAAGAAAAATCTAATAAAGTTTCAAAATTCTATACTTTTTTAGAAAGTTCAAAAAAATTCTAAGTTTTTGAAAAATTCAAGTGCGCTGGTGCGCTACTGCACTGCTGCACTAAATTCTATGTTGCACCTCATTTTGTGAGAAAGTGTACTTCTACAGAGGTGCACTATTTCTAGAGTTGATGAAAATTGGAGGATTTTGATCCAATATCTCCATTTTAGCAAGTTTTAAGGTCTTCACCAAGTGCACATGAGTTTTTTGAGCTTACCCATTTTTGCAAACTACATAGTGACAAAGGAATATCTCAAATTCAACCACTTACATTCAACATTTCATCATCTTCTTCAACTCCCCCTCCACTTCAACCACCTATGGGAACACCAAATATTCCAACAGTTCCACCTCTACAAAAACCACCTTTAGGTCCACCAAATCCTCCAATGGCCTTTTTTGCAAATGTTCTAGATTCACCAATAAACTTGAGAGGTGCACTCCATGACCTTCCCAAGAATCTTGAGAAGTTTTTCCCAAGGTTCATTTATGGAGAAACAAAAACTACCAAAGATCACATCAAAGTATTCAAAGAAATTTACAACCAAAAATAGATTGCCAATGAGGATGTGGTTCTTCATTTATCCCCCTACTCTTTGGGGGAAATTTCCTTTAATTGGTACATTAATTTTCCACATGGATGTATTGGAGATTCGGATACTTTCAAAAAATTATTTGTGGAACAGTTCAAAACTTTTATCAACCTAGCCATGATACATCAATAGTTTATATCAATCAAAAGGGACCCAGCTGAGACAGTTTCACGCTTCAACCATCACTTTCACATGGCATATCGCAAGCTGGAAGTGCCATACACTATACCAATTGAAGCTACTATTCAGATTTATCTAAATGCAATCAATCATCTTACTGCTATTTTTTTAAGAAGACTTCCTGTAGCAAATATCAACACATTGGATAAAGTCTTTGCAAAAGCAATTACTTTCATTAAGCAAGTTAATCCTAACAGAGGAGGATTAATGCTTCCAACTCAAGCTATCACTACAATGCCAATATACCCTATCAGAGTACCCACAATGCCTAGTCAATTCATACCTATGAATCTAGTTCCATTACAACAAGCACCTGCTTTGCAAAACCTTGCTCTAACATATCCATGGTATGAACCTCCGAAAGTTGCCTTCTTTGAGCAAAAGGTAGCAATGCCCATCGAAGCAAATAATAGTTTTGTTTCTAAATTTGGTCAAATGAAAAAGACTATGTCACAAATGAACAATGGACTAACTCATCTAATATTTTTGTAAGGATAAAATAACAACTTCCAAAGGAACAAATTTGGTCCTTACAACAACAATTATGGCCAAAATTATAACAAGAATTTCAATGGAAACAACAACAATATTGGGAACAACAATGCAGGCAACAATAATGGAGGGAACAACTTTAATCTTCTTGATTGTAATAATGGCTTCCAAAGATAGAACCGACAGTGGAACACCCATCCAAATAATGGAAGCATTCCCATAGACAATAAAAACAACAATGTTCAGTATATAGATATTAATCAGTATGAAGATGGTCAAAACATGGCTAATCATGATGGTTCATACTATAATGGAAATCAAGAGATGGCTCAATGTTCACAAGTAAATGACAATGCTTCTCCTATACAGTTTAATGCTATGCTATTAGAATCCTACAATTCTAAACAAAATGCATAGGTAGAACTACCAACCAACAAAGAGTTCTCATTCCCATTTAGCCAAGAACCTAACCTTCAACCTGAAGAGATGTTTACTTTTCGCAATGACAATCAAAATACATACAATTTGAGAAGTAGAAAAGAACCTATGACAAAAAAAATTCCTCCAACTTTAAAACCAAATCCTCCTAATATGAGAGTGAGTAACAATTTGGCACCAATTAGGCCATCATATGGAGGACAACAAATTAGAACCAAGCAAATGTACCAACAATATTAAAAAATCTTACTTGGTCTACTAAAAAGTATAGTGCAGTAGAGGACTTGAAATGAACCAAGGCCAATATGTCCATGTTTGACATGTTGTAAAATTGTCCCCAACAACAAGAAGCATTGTTGAAGACTCTAGATCATACAAAGACTCCCCATAATACGAACATTGTCCCTCAAAAGACAGTATCTCAATATGTTAATGCTACGAAAGTAATGTCCACTATGTTTAAAGACAAGGTGGAGGTGCTAAAATTTTGCTCAGCATTAGGATATATGGAAAGAACCTTCATAGTTTCTTGATTGATTCAAGAGCCTCATGTAATGTCATGCCACTATCCATAGCACAAAGGTTAGGAGTCAGTCCTCAACCCTCCAATCAAATAGTGATACAATTAGACAAAATAGAGGTGAAATTCATTGGCATATTGAAAGATGTTTGGATACAATTGACAGTTGATCCCCATATTCAAGATGTCATTGATATGCATGTGGTTGATATTCTAGAGACATATGGGTTACTCCTAAGTAGAGAATGGATGAAATGCCTAAGAGGATGGTTTTCTATGGATTTCACCCAGTTATGGTTACCGTGGAAGGGATTGAACAATCCAATCAAGATAGATGTAGAACCCAAATTAAAAATAATGATTATAGAATCAAACACTCTAAATGAGGTGGTATTCCTACAATCAGATTTGGGATCATACAAAGTGATGGCATTTGATACGATACCCACCAAAATATAAAGTGATCAAGACAAAGAACTCAAGATACTGATCCTAAAGGATCAGATCATGACACAATTCATAGACAATATGGTGGCTAATTTACAATGCTTGGGAGAAGAAGTTGACCCTAGTATCTTAATCCCACCAAGATTTTGCCAATTACATAAAGTCAACCATTTAGAGTTTGAATGCTCATCATGCTAAGAATCAGTTGCCAACGTATTAACACACATGATGCAAGACAAGGATAATAAAATTCCATAAAAGGGACTCGTGGAAAATCAAAGCCATATAAGCTCATCTAAATTTTTCAAAAAGATTGAAGAAGAAATTGAAGATCTAAATTTTTCATATAGTGATACCTCTTTAGATGGTGGAGGTTTATCTTCTGCTCCCCTAGGAATGATCAAAGTTTAGAGAAGAAGATGGTATGTGAAAGGTCAAGGGTGGACTTCAGTAGTCATTCATCCTAGACCTAAAGTTGATGAAATCAAAGAACTAATAGGGGAAATTCAAGAAAAACAAGAAAAATATATGCTTCCTCTATCAAGAAGTTATAAAGGAGAATCATCAAGTCCACCTTGCGAAAAGTTGCAATGGGTCCCCAAGAAATAGTCATTCCAAGCTCAAGTGAAAGAGAAGTTAAGGAAAAGCAAACACAAGGTTTAAAAACCCAAGGAGGATCTAATTTGGACACTCTACTTTGATGGTTCCAAATGCAAATTAGGGGCTGGCATAAGTATCAAATTGGTCAACCCAAAAGGTAAGTATTTTTATGCAACATATTGATTATATTTTAAATGTACTAATAATGATGCAAAATATGAAGCATTGATCTGAGGACTTCTCTTTGTACTAGAGAAAGTAATTACAGCCCTCATAATTGAGGGAGATTCTCAATTGGTTATAAGACAAGTGAAATTGTTGTACTCTTGCAATGACAAAAGACTACTTTCTTACAAGAAGAGAGTGTGGGATTTATGAGATGACTTTAAATCTTTAAACATAAGGTCCATTCCAAGGAGGAAAAACATGGTAACAAATTCTCTTGTTATTTTAGCAAGTGCATTACAACTAGTCAAAAGAAAAAAATTGAAAAGATTTTCAATAGAGTTGGTTTTTGCTCCACCTATTCCAAACAATATTACAAACTTTCAAGTCTTTCAGGACAATCAACACATACTTGAGTTTATCATGTGCAATGACCACTTTAAGGGGCAAGAAATTGATGACACTCTAGATGAGAAACTTAAGGATGATGAACTTGAAGATGAAGATGGGATCCTAAACTTAAAAACCAACACTATTCCTAAGGGAACGGTGAGTTAGAGCACATCTTTGATCATGATGAATTGATGCTTAATAAAAGAATGACCCAAGAAAAGGGGATCGAGGAATGTGATGCATACAACTTGGGGATGGATGAAGATTCAAAAATGGTCTAGATAGGGAAAGCATGCAATGCATAGGAAAGGGAAGATATGCTCAAACTACTCACTGAGTATAAAGATGTTATTGCTTGGAGCTACAAAGAGCTAAATAAATATGACCCTGAGATTATAACCCATGATATCCCCTTGAAACCAAATGCCAAGTATTTCTAGCAAAGACAAAGACCTGCTGATCCTATCATTGAACCTCTAATAATGAAAGAAGTTAAGAAGTTACTGGATGCTAAGATCATCTTCCCCATTCATCATTCCACATGGGTGGCCAATTTGGTTCCTGTATAGAAGAAGATTGGAGAGATTCATCTTTGTATTGATTTTTTGTAACTTGAACTTGGAATCTCAAAAGGCTAATTATCCTTTACCCTCACTAGATGAGGTTCTACAAATTGTGAATGGTTTAAAGATGATGTCTTTGTTAGACAGATAGTCAAGATATAATCAAGTGATAGTCAATGAAGAAGATCGACTAATTAACATAGGTGCTACATTTTAGTGAGCCATGGATGAAGCTTTTAAGGGATTGGTCAATAAGTGTGTATTATCTACATGGATGATTTAACTGTCTTTTCAAAGGATTCAAGCACTCACATTGCTAATTTAAGGTGAGTAGATGTCATAAATATGACATATCCCTCAATCCCAAGAAATTTTCATTTGGAGTCACTAAAGGAAAGCTCTTGGGTAATATCATTTCTGAAGCCAAAATCTCAATCAATCCTAATAGAGTTGAGGCCATTCTGAAGTTATCACCTCATCACAGTCGAAAGGAACTCAAGTCTTTCTTTAGGAAGATAAATTTTGTGTAGAAATTCATAAGCGGATTTGCAGAAATAGTTTATCCCCTTAACAATTTACTCAAAAAGGGAGCTAAGATAGAATGGGTTTCAAAAATTAAAAAATCATTTGAGGATATCAAAGTGGCCATTTCCACGACTCCAATGCTAGTAAGTCCTGACTATGAGCTACCTTTCAACATATATTCCTTTGCTTCAGAACATTCATGCACTAGGATCTTAACACAAAAGAAAGAAAAGGAAGAAGAAAGACCTATTACTTTTATGAGTTGTCCCCTGAGAAATGTCGAGTTGAATTATTCCAACCTCAACAAACAGTCTTTCACTTTGATTAAGGTGGTAATGAAATTTTGTCATTACATACTAAGAAGTAAGGTGTATGCAATCATACCTAGTCTAGCTATAAAAACATTATTGAAGCAAAATGAACTTGGTGAAAGATGAGGGAAATAGATGGAAATACTTCAAGAATTTGTTTTAGAGATTCAACCCATGCTGCTGGTTAGAGGTCAAGGCTAATTGAAAATGATAGCTAATAACCAGGCTGGAGATGAAAAGAAATTTAGATTTGTCAATGAGACTGATACAAAAGATCACAAGAAAATGATCATATCTCGAGTTGATATTGGTCAAGGTGTGACAATAGATTTCTAGTATGAGGATATTGTTTACTAGCTTCTACAAAAGCAATGCCCTAGTTGGATGAATAGTTCATAGCATAGGGAACTCAAAATGAACTGGGAGTCCTACATGTTGCATGATAGAAAGTTGTACAAAAGGAATTATGAAGGAATCTACCTAAAATTCTTGGGACATGAGGAAGCAAAGGAAGTTTTATAACAGTTTCATGATAAGTATGGTACAGGGCATGATTTTGCAGAGGGGACTACTCATATGATTTTAAGATTAGGTTATTTTTGGCCCACAATATTCAAAGACACCTTTGAGCACGTATGTTCCTATCATATTTGTCAAATTAGTGCTAACAGAGAAAGACACTTGACAATGCCATTACAACCAATATACGAGGTGTGCCCCTTTGCAAAGTGGGGGTTGGATTTCATTGGTCCAATTAATCTACCATAATCTATTGGACATACTTATATTCTCATTGCCACAGATTATTGTACGAGATGGACAGAAGCAAAAACTTTCAGAAATTGCACTGCTAAAGTGGTAACAAACTTCTTGGAGGAACACATTCTTACTAGATTTGGGATGCCATTCACTTTAGTGTGCAATAAAAAATCAATTTTTGCATCAGTATTCTTGACTCTATGGGCATTTGAAAATTAGGTTAATATCAAGTTCTCTTCAAATTATTACTTGCAAGGAAATGGGGTAGTTGAGTCTACAAACAAGAACTTGATCATAGTAATAAGATGATTATTGAAGGAGAATCCTAAAGATTGGCATACTCAACTCAAATATGCTCTATTTATAGATCAAGTAAGGGTCGAGAACACTTTGGGGACTTCCCCATACTTGCTTTTTTATGGACAAGAGCCAATGTTCCCACTTAACTTCAAGATTCCTATTTTGAAATTCATGTGTGTATGTTGAAGATGCTAACAAAGTACAAATTAGATTAATGAATCTTTTAGAGATGGATGAGAAATGGATAGCTGCATTGGAGCACATGGCTAAACACCAAACTATCATGAAGAGATGGTTCGACAAGAGGGCCATGATAAAATCCTTTAGAATTTTTTACCTTATTCTACTTTAGGATAAGGCGAAAGAAAACTAAGTAGCCACACAAAGTTCCAATGCTTGTGGATTGGTCCTTATCAGATTGCAAAAATTCTCAAAGAAAATACTTTTAGGCTCAATTCCTTACAGGGGGAATTAGTTTCATTGCCAACCAATGGGCAATTTCTGAAACATTATTTTGAAACCTAAAAAAATAAAAAAATAAATTTTAGTTGGATTTTATTTCTGCAAGTGTGTTAATTTTCTGCAATTGTGTTTTCTTTCAGTTGCCTATTTGCTTTCAGTCATGTGTTTTCTTTCAAAGTTGTGTTAGTCTAGTGGGTAAGTGTACTCGAGATTTTATCTTGACATATCTAACTAACCACTCTTTTGGTTCTGATTTCAAGAAGAGGTACTTCTTTGTCATAACATTTTGACAATGGTATGTCTTATACCAACTAAGGATCGGATATTACTTGTAGTAATAGGGGGACTTTTAGTCTTGAATTTAGGATTCTAGACCAACAAGTTCTCAGCACTTTGGAAATTTAAAGATTAATCATCTCAAGTGTTGTCAAACCAAGGTTGAAAGCAATAAGGGATGGTCCAAACCCCAATTGGTTGAAATAGAGGGGTCTTCTTGAAGGATTGCTAAGATCATTGTTTGGCATGAGAGTTTCTAAATGCTAGAGTAAATAACTATTATTTATGGTTTACTTAAGTTTACTTAGTTAAATGCATTTATTTATTAGTTTTACTCTAAGAGTTGTTGATAACATGAGAGTTTGTTCCTATTTAGTCATACTTATCTTCTCACCTACATGGAGGATAATCCTCCTTTTGTAGATGTATTCTTAGTTGTCAACCTTATCTCCTAGCACTTTCTAGCTTGTTCTACAAGCTTCCTAGAGGCTTTTATAAATAAGCTCTCCCTTTGCATTTTTGTACTGCAATCTCATTTCTCATTGTTGCAATATACTTTCTCACTTTGTTGAGTTGCTTCAAGCTCTTGTTTCTTCCTTCTTCAATTTCTCTTAAGCAGGTTCTTGGCATGAAGGTGATCTTGGTGCACTATGAAGTTGGCTTTCATCTTCTACATGGTATCAGAGCCTCCCTACTGCTTCTTGGTTTGAAGGATTTTTGAAGCCACAATTTAGAGACACAAACCCTAGTTTGTTTGTGATTTTTTTCTTTAATTGGGGGGAAGAGCAATTTTTTGGGGTACTTTGGGCCTAAATGGATGCTACCATTGAGTTCAAAAGGCTCATTATAGTAAGGATCTATATAAAACTTTTCATTTTTGGTGACTATAGCTTTTGGAAAAAAATATCCCCTTGGGAGGTCGTACGGACTATATGGACATTTTTTGGCAAAAAAAAAAATTTAAAAAGGCATTGTCGCACCACCATGGCACTATCCTCATAGCACTATAGCCAATTGTGCCACTACAGAGACACTATGGCATTACCCACTCTCGGCCTTCACTATGCGGCCACACTACTGATCCACTACCCACCATCACATCACCACTAGAACTCTATGTTGGGTTGCAACCTCTGCCAATAGCACTGCCACCAAACCTTTGCAAAAGTTGATGTCACTTCCTAGTGTCTTGACATTGCTTTTCTAGCCTGCCACATCATCTTTTTTGATCGTGATGTTACCTTTTTCTAGTCTAACATCATCTTCTAACTAGCTAATGTCATCTACCTGAGACCCCCTGCTGATGTCACTTTCTAGTAGGCTGGCATCATTTCCCAACTACTGACATCATCATTCTAACAACCAAATTTTTTTTGGTGACATCTATTAGATGGCCATATGGTCGTCAAAATTTTTTTCGTGTCTATAATTTTCCAGTGAGCTTGTCTTTTGGAGCAACAATTCATTTTTTGGCCATAACTTGTGCATACAAAGGTATTTTTTCAATCCAAAAGAAGCACCAAAAAGCTGGTTCAAATATGGAGACAATGGTGATAGTTTCATTTCATTCTAAGTTCATTTGAGCTCCTATTTTTGGAATTGAAGTAGATGCTTTTATTTCCTCCTTTGTATCCAGAATCTAGGTTCTTTTCTTAGTTTTTGTGCTTTCTATAGTTGTTTTCTTTGGTATTTGAAGGATATCTTTATTAGTTGTGTGGCGAGGGTGGGGGGGGGGGGCGCATTTTCTTTTTTATAATTTACTTTAGAATAATACCCTTCTACTTATGTCTTCTTCTCTCAATGTCAGATCCTTTTGTGACCCGACTTATGCCAGACAACTATCACACCTGGAAAGCACAAATGACTAGGCTTCTCATGTCATGAGGCCTATGGTCATGTCTAGATGAGAACCAAAATATTTTGTAGTGCCCTTGAGGTTCTTCAACACACAAAAAAAATCGATGAAGCCATGAGATTCATTCCATTGAATATTTTAGATAGTCTATTGTTTCACTTGGATGGTTTGACCACTCCATGGGATATTTGGACCAAATTCCAGACTTTGTTTGGCATAGTAAATGAGTTCCAAGCACTTCAACTTGATATAGAGTTGATTTCTTTGTCATCATCTAGCTTCCCCACCATTGAAGACTTCTTAGTGAAGTTCAAATTTCTACATGTAATTTTGCAGGGATGGAAAAACAAAATAGATGATGAGTGTATTTTTTTGATACTCTCAAAGTTACAAGGATAGTATCAGATCTTCTCTTTCACTTTTTACTCCACTATGGATACCTTGGGTAACAGACATCAGATGCCTTTATATTGTGATCGGTTGACATGGGAACAAGCAAAGATCCAATAGGTGGATGTCTCTGGCTCTTCTAGCCAAGCATTGGTTGCTTAATCTTCTAAAGGTAAATCAAAGAAGAAATTCAAATCAAAGAAGGATACACTAAAAACTAATCATACACCTATAGCTAACCCTCCAAAGGGTAAAGATTCTTTGAATTATACTGAGTCTACCTTCAAGACCACAAATAAATCAAGTGAGACATGCAATTTTTGTGACAAGGATGGACATATAGTTTCTAGGTGTTGGAAGTGTTTGGAGGCTTTAGAGGAAGCAATGAAGGAGCATCATATTTCTACTCCTAAGTCTTCATCTCCCCTGTAGGAAAAATTCATGCTCTTTTTGAATGAGTTGCAACTTTAGGACCTACCTAGATTCTTGATTCCAATGCCTCTCACCATATGACAAACACTCTAAAGTTTCTTACATCACTTTCTCCTTGTGCTACCTCATAGATTTTTGTTGGGAACTCATCATAACTTTTAGTTATGGGTTTTGGTTATGTTGCACTAGCTAGGGGTTCTCTTTAGGATGTTCTTTGTGTCCCTGACTCTTTGATGAACCTATTGTCCATCTACCAGATTCATCACTCTAACTCTACTAAGATAGTTGGGTTCTCAACATATGATGTGGTTATTCAGGACCTACACAACTCTGAGATGATTGTGGCTACTAGGAGTGTTGACTTTACATCTCACCTCTACAAATTTGATGGATTTGAGTCTTCTAATGACACATGTTCATGTCTTTTTTCACATGTAGATTCAGTAAGTAGACTTTGGAATGAGTATTTTGGCCATGTTAATTATAGATGTCTTCAACAGATGAGTACATAGGCACTTGGTATTGGGCTTCCCTAGATTTCTTGTATAGATGGTGTTTGTCAGGGTTGTCCACTTGGCAAGCAACATAGGGATTCTTTTCCACATGGATGAGCCACTTGTGCTTTGGTGCCTTTGGAGCTGATTCATAGTGACCTCATGTCATTTCCTATTCCTTATTTTTTAGGTGCAAGATATGTGCTTATATTCATTGATGACTTATCCACATGCACATGGGTGTACTTTTTGAAGTACAAGTCTGATGTCTTTGATTCATTTTGAGTCTTCAAGACATCTATAGAGAAACATTCTGGTCTTTCTATTCGATAGATATGCATAGACAATGGGGGGTAGTATGTGAACCAAGATTTTAGGATTTTTACTCTGAACATGGTCTTCAACATCAGTTTTCAGTGCCCAACACTCCTTAGTAGAATGGTGTGGCCAAGAGAAAGAACAGAACACTGCAAGAGATGGCTAATTGTATGATTCAGTCTAGTCCATGGATTCATGTTTTTGGATAGAGATAGTCAATTATGCCAATTATATTCAGAATTAGATGTCTCATAAGGTAGTTTGACATATGACTCCTAAGGAGGCTTGGTCTCATATCAAGCCTAATTTATCGTTATTTTGAGTTTTTGGGAGTATAGCATGGGCATGTGTACATAATGCTCAAAGGAAAGCAATGGAATAGAAGGGTTGACCACTCATTTTTGTTGGCTACTATGAGAATTATAGTTTGTTTGATCTTGATTCTAGAAAGGTCCTATTTTTACGGGATGTCCAACTTGATGAGAGCCCTCTTGTAGTTCATTCCTTGCCTCTAGCACCTATTTCACCTCCCACTACTCCCTCTCTCTTCTAGTTTGTTTTATGGATGATGAGGATGATGGTCTTGGTGATCCCAATTTACCTCTACCATAGGATCCTCCCAAGATTCCTAAATGGGCTCAAGCTATAGTTGAGGCTACAAGATCTCTAGCTAGTGACCCTTCAACTTCCCATCACACCTATTCTCATACTATGGGTTTTAGTCTTCTCAGTCATGCTATTTGTGATGATTCTCAAACATTTACAGAAGCAATAGGACATTTTGAATGGGACAGTGCAATGGAGGAGGAATATTCTTCTTTGATGAAGAATCATACTTGGGATCTTTATACTCTTCCTAAGGGAAGAAATCTAGCGTGATGCAAATGGATCTATCATAATAAGTATGTTGTTGATGGTTCAATTGATAAGCACAAGGCTCATCTTGTTGTGAAGGGTTTTTCACAGGTTAAGGGTATTGACTACACCGAGAAATTTTCCCCTATCACCAAGATAAATTCTATCCACCTTGTCTTATCCCTCGCAACTTAACATGGATAGCCTATTTTTTAGATGGATGTGAAGAGTGCCTTCCTACATGGTGATATCACTAAGGAGATTTACATGGAGTAGCCTCCAAGATTTGTGTAGGATTCCTCCTTGGTTTGTAGACTTTGATGCTCATTGTATGGTCTCAAATAGGCCCCTCGGGCTTGGTATGAGAAGATGGACCCTTTTGTAGTTTCTATAGGCTTCACCCAATGCTATTTTGATCCTATAGTGTACATTGAGCATCTTGGAGATGAGATATTAATTATTGTCCTATATTTTGATGATCTTATCCTCATAGGTAGTTCATCCTCTATGCTTTAGGATGTTAAGTGTGCATTGATGGACTAGTTTGAGATGACTGATCTTGGTTTGCTACACAATTTTCTTCATCTCCATATTGTTCAGTCCTCTACTGGGATTTTTTTTTATTAGTAGAAGTATGCTCTTGACATGCTTTGATGCTTTGACATGCTTGATTTTAAGCATACTCCAACACCTTTTCAATTAGTTTTCACCTTATCTACCTCCCGCTCTTTGCCTTTTATGGATGCTACTTTGTATCAGCAATTAGTTGGCAGCTTGTTGTACCTGACACATACTCATCCTAATCTCTTCTTTGTAGTTGGCCTTGTTTCTTGGTTTTCTCAAGACCCTCATGAGAGTCACTAGTAAGCTACTAGGTGTATTTTGACATACATTCAAGGCACACTCATGTATGGCATTCATTACACCACGGGGACTCCTCACATAGTTGGCTACACTAACTCAGATTGGGCTTGTCATGTCGATGATCAAAAGTCTACTTTTGGCTTTGTGTTTTGTCTTAGCTCTAGTCCTATCACATGGTCATGCAAGAAGTAGGATGCTCATGCAATTTCATCTACAAAGGTTAATTATTGGGCCGTAGTACTTTCTTGTTAGGAGACTTTATGGCTTTGGCAGTTGATGATTGAGTTTGGATTTCCTCTAGATCGTCCCACTGTTTTTTGGTGCAATAATCAAAGTGCCATTCACATTTCTCACAACCCATTAGAGAATTAGCATACCAAGCACATTGATCAGCTAATTCAGGATGGTGTTATCGCATTGAAGTACATTCCTATAGATGCATAGGTTGTTCACATCTTCAATTAACCTTTTGCATCACCACACTATCTTCAGTTGTGGTCTATGCTTGGGGTTACAGAACTTGTCCTTAGGGGTCTTGTTGAGACCTTCCTTCCCTCATATTTTTTTTAGCATATTTTTACTTATCTCTTTTTAGGGGAGGGTTTTTCCCATGAGGTTTTCCCTCTTTCCCTATTTTTAAAGGTTGCATTTCTTTGCATTTGTACATGGGTACCTAACATGGCCTAGTTGTTGGGACCCATTTTTCATTTCATCTCAGCTTTTGTAAGCTTAAGTGCATTCCCCTAAGTTGCACTTAAGGGGGGGTATTAGAGTAAATAATTATTATTTACACTTTACTTAAGTTTACTTAGTTAAATGCATTTATTTATTAGTTGTAGTCTAGGAGTTGCTGACAACACAGGAGTTTGTTCCTACTTAGTCATATTTATCTTCTCACCTACATGGAGGATAATCCACCTTTTTTGGACATATGGTTAGTTGTCAACTGATGCAGAGCCCTCTGTATTTATCTTCAAGGAATCTTAGTTCAACTCAAGGGATTCACAATAGGCTGGTACACCCTCAAGGAACCAAGAACATCTCAAAGATTACAACAAAGAACCCTGACATTATACACCGATAAAGACAAAATCTTCACTCACACAATCAGATTGCTATGACTGATTCCATTGTTCATAACTTCTGTTCTAAACGTCTTCTTGAAAAACCCTTTGGAGGAATTGTTTCAAAATAGGCATAGTAAAAAATATTCAAATATGGTACCCATCCAATAAACCAATTACAAGTCATGGTCTTTTTATCAAGACCCATTTTCTCTGTCATAAACCAGAAACAAAACTGGTAACCCTGCCTAGGGCATCACATAACATTCACAAAATAAATTCAAATAACCCCAAACCAATTCCACATCATCCATTTGTGAGTCTAGTTTCCAAATCTGTAAGCCATTAATTTATCCAATACATAAATCAATGTATAAGCACAAATATTTGCCTGCAACACCATTGAAGGCATTTAAAAACCAATTTTCACTCAAATCTTCATAACTTTCACAAATATATATAAAAAAAACCCAAACCAAAAGGAAATGAAAGTTAATTCATGTATATTTCCAATGAATATTTTTAGAGGTCTTTATTTTCCAAAATATTCCTGTACCAAACATTTCAATCTGACTGTAGTTGGGCATTCTCAAATCTACAATTTACAAGCTCTGCCAAAACTCATTTCTAAATGAAAAAAATCCAAAACAAAGCCAAAAGAAAGTTTATTCACCTCTCTATCCAAATATACAAAATTTACATGGTTTCCAGGCTGTACATGGTCGTACAAAACCTGGAACCAACACTAACTGAAAACCAATCAAAATAACAACTTAGGATATTACAAAATTTCTTTCAAAATGTATCACTTCCTTTCCTCCATGCTTTGGTTCGACCTTACATACAGTTTTATAGATTTTTTGGTTGGTTATAACTTCCAAACCACCCTTTCAACCAACCCATTACATTCTTTTGACCCTTTTGCATTTTTGACAACATTTTATGCATTTTATGCATTTTATGCATTTTTACATTTCAACTTTCATACAAACCCAACCTAGACCAACATTATGACTCAAATGACTTTAGATGAATGTCAATAGATCCATTCACCAATTAAATAAATATTTTTACATTATTTATCATATTAAGACCTCCTTTGACAACTTATTACAAATGGCTTCTCTAGCTTTTATATCTTTGTCTTCTTGAAATTTAGGTGCCTCTGCACCATCAACCTTATCTCCTAGCACTTTCTATCTTGTTCTACGAGCTTCCTAGAGGCCTTTATAAATAGGATCTCCCTTTGCATTTTTTTACAAAAATTTTATTTATCATTGTTGCAATATACATTCTCAATTTGTAGAGTTTCTTTAAGGTCTTGTTTCTTGCTTCTTCGATTTCTCTTCAGTAGGTTATTTGCATGCAGGTGATCTTGGCGCACTATGAAGTTGGCTTTCATCAACTTCTACACTAAAAAGTTACAAAAGAGGAATGCAAGGGATGTTCACAAGATGATCAAATCCAAGAAATGACACCAATGTCCTAGCTACATAGTCCAAGCATAGTCAGGATACAAAATAAAATAAAAAATGAAAAAAAGAAAAAGAAAATAATAGTGTTAAGATTGAAGGATTCTAAAAGATCTAAAAGGGGTAATCTGATAAATAGATACAAAATGAGCTACCTAATATTAAAAAATTGCTTCATCCAAGAATCAAATAGCAACATCATAAACTACATGGAGCAATTATTAAAAGGATTACCAAGAAATTTGAAAGAAAAGTGACAGCCAGCTAAGAGCCCTTGAATTGATTCTCTCACCTAGTCAGACAAAGGATTGACAAGCAACATTCATGATGATTCCTAATGAATGAGCTAGGAGGGGTAGAATATTATTTCCAAGTTGGTAGAAGATTTTGATTGACCACATCCTAAGATGTTGAAGGAAATAAATACATGGAGTACACACTGAGCTTGGAGGTTTTAGATCCTAAAATTTTGACTATGAAGTCATTTGAAATATGCTCAGAATGTCCAAAATTTAGTTGGTGTTTGACATGCATTGAAAGAATGTTTTCTGATGAAGAAATGCCTTTGTCATTTCTTCCTTTTGTTGGGGCAATTTTTTATGGTTACACAATGCATGCCCCATTTCCTAATTGAAATGGGGACCCCCTACTTTATTTTTGGCTTTTAGACTCCTAAATCCAAGATCCGAGCCATTTTAAGGTCTCACATAATCCCCTAGGTCGTGTCCAAGTCCTATTGAAAAAACTATAAGGTTGAAAATTTGAGAAAATTCAAGGAAAAATGCTAAAACCCAAGAGTTTTGGCACACTAGGCACACCACATGAGGTGCACTAGTGTGCCCAAAGTGCAAAAGAAACCCGAAGTTGTGCAGTAGTGCAACTCCTCACCTATGCTACCCTACCAAAGTTTTCAAATTTCTATTTAAAGGGGAAGTATCCCTCCCTTCCCATCTTATCTCTTGGCTTTTGTTTTGCATTTGGTAATCTTTTTATGTTTTGCACACCTATCTCCTTCACCCACACTTTTGCACCAAACTAGGTGCACTATGCTCAACCCTCACCTCGCTTTGCCTTACTTCTATACCCTGCACACACAAAGGAAAAAAAACAAGATTGGTGTGCACTAGTGCACCTAACTTGGTGCACAAGTGCACACCAAATCTTTGCAAAAACACACCCTTTCTTTTCAAAATCTAAGATCAAAATATAAAGCAAATCATCTAATTGGGTGCACAGTAGTGCACCTGTCTATGTGCACTACTATGCACCAAATATAATTTACAACATAAATCAAAATACCAAAAAACATAAAAACAAGAAACTTGAAGCATTTAAGGTGTGCACTAGCGCACCTAATGAGGTGTGTTAGTGCTCACCTTAAAAGGGGAAAAAAACACAAACAAAACACATCTAAAACAAACTAAGCCTAAAATCATAAGGTGTGCATCAATGCACCTCATGAGGTGCGCCACTATGCTAAATTTTGTGGTGTGCCAATTTTTATGTTTCAAAGCTCTAAATTAGGCTTTTGTGATTTTTAGAGCATCTAGGTTTTTGGGTTTTTTTCGAGTTACTAGGGGGTCATCAATTCATTTATCTCTAACCTTTGACTAATGGATTTTTTTTTTTGCAGATATTATGGCATCCTCTTTAGCTTCCTTAGGCAAGAAAATGGCACCAAAACTCGTTGTCTTCAAGTTTCGAGGTGTTCCTCTAGAAAAATCAAGGTTTCATGATAATAACTTTGAGATCAAAGATATAGACTTGGGGCATACTGATTTGGGAGAATTCTTGAAGATATGTAACAAACCCACTGAGAGATCTACTATGGTTTTCAATTTGATTCATTAGGTTTAGTGAATACAGCATCTCACCCAGTGTTAGTGCAATCTTTAGAGCTCATTATGACACTTGCACAACACTTTGTCCCTAAAGAGAGGGTTGTTAAGAGTGTTACAAGAGAGATTTTTCTTGATCTATGACCCAAAAACATGGAGAAAGTATTCCACCTCCTAAGGGCAGATCAATTTATCAAGTTAACCTATGAGGCAGTAGGGAGATGGTATAGAGAGCACTTAGAAGAGGCTTCTGAGATCATCCAATCCTCTTATCTTATAGAGAAGACTCCTTTGGGGAAGACAACTAGTAAAGTGGACATGAAAAGGGGATATATGAAGGAAGATATTAGGTACTCAATCATACTTTTGAGTAGAGTACTGGGTCTACCAAAAGTCGGACAACTAAATATCTTCATGGTACATTTTATCGAGACTATTAAGACAATGAAGATGCCACTTGATTGGGCCACTACTTTGAGTGAAAATTTGTGTGAATAGTTGGAGATGACATAGAACAAAAGGAAGTTATACATGACATCTTACTTGGTGTTTTTATTATCCATAAGGGTGATAGACTATCTAGGGCTATAAAAAAGTGGCAACATGCAGAATCCTAATGCTCTACCATATATTGCCTATACACAATTGGTGAAAAAGAGACTCTTGGGGTAGAGTGAGGAATACAAAATTGTTAATTATGCCTTCATATTCACCATAATTAGATTCGTAGAAGGAGATTATGTGAAAAGGTTATCAGATGATTCAATGGTATAGATAACGGCACTTGGAGCATATTACATTCATTTTAGAACATTCACATATCTAAGGGTAGCTGGTACCATGGTCAACCTGAAGAAGCTTCCAAGGTATCCTAGTGATAGACTTGTTCTCTTAGAGATCACCTAACAACTCTCATTTGCATATGACCTAGTTAGAAAACAATGAAGTAGTGTTGGGAATGGCCTTTAACCATAGGATCTTCTCAAGTGAAATGGAAGAAATATTATCCTTATTTTGAGTGTGAATGGGACCAGTATCCCTTAGAATAGTAAAATTCTACATGGCCATGTTTTGATAATATTGAGAGAGTACAGTATCTAGCAAGAAAAGAATTCACACATGAAGAAGCTATTAACAACCATTGGATGAATGTGACAAATGACTACGATGTCCATATTAGAGATTATTGTAGGATGACTTTTTATTTGGTAGAAAATGCTTTAAAAATAAAGATTCCATTGCAAATATTGCAACAAGACTCTAGGGAGCTACTTGACCCTTTGTTCAACGAAGATAAAATTGGGGAATAGCCCATTATGAATGATGAGGTTGACAGGGAAGAGAATGATGATATTCACCATTGAGCAAGGTACATCATCAAAATGATGCAATATTGGATCAAGAAACCATTTAAACTTGATCCAATACCTGAGACAATTATTTTCCATGCACAAGCCCGCCCAACCAAAGATAGAGTGAAGAAAGTTACCATCCCTATATTTGTAG
Source organism: Cupressus sempervirens (assembly GCA_028749045.1). NCBI lineage: Eukaryota > Viridiplantae > Streptophyta > Pinopsida > Cupressales > Cupressaceae > Cupressus > Cupressus sempervirens. The sequence goes on along the minus strand of CM053791.1, from coordinate 588,498,404 downwards.
CTTAGTCACCAATAAGGCTTGAAATAGTATACCAACTCGACCAACCAGTTGGATACTATCATACTTAGGAGAGAAAAGGAAAGGGTAAAAGAAAGAGGAATTCTCCTCAAAGAGTCAAGCTAGAGGAAGGTGAAATCCTGGCAACCACATAACAAGAGGAAATAAATGTACAAGGGTTCAAGGATACTGGGGCACCATAGGTTCAAATTGACCTACAACTTCCACCAGTTGCTGCACCAAGCCAAATAGAGATAGAAATTGAGATTCAAGAGGTTTCTCCACCTTGACAGATAGAACAAGCATCCCCTTCTGCCCCAAAGAAAGGAACAAAGATCAAGACTCCAGTTAAGAAGAGGCAAATGGTTATCAAGAGAATGGTTCCTATCCCATCAATCCCCAAACCTATCCTTGAAGATGATGAAGAGGAGGATGATGAGGGTGATGCACCTTTGAATAAAACAAACCAACTAGCAAGAGCCACAAAACAAGAAAGAAGAAGTTCTACTGTTACACCACCATCAATCCTAGAAGAACCTTTGCAAACAACTACATTAGAGGATGAAATGAAACAATAGATTGATGAGCACAATGTGGAGGTTATTGACATATTTAAGATGTTAGATTTTTATTATATTCCCATAGGGATGGAATCAGTGGGAGACAAAATTAGGGATACCCCAACAAATGAGCCCCAATAAAAAGACTGGACACAAATGCCACTAGAGTTGTAGGGTCCCAAGATAACTCCTTCATCCCCATTGAAAGTTTGAGTTGTGGATAAATGCTCTACTACTCCCTTGCCTCCAAGTACGAAAGAAGAAAAAATTAAAAAGGAGTAGGAGGAATAATCACAACAAATATCAACTGATGAAGTGTCTAGGGAAGGAAAAATAGTCAAATATCCTTAGAAAGCTCCCCAAGACATCAAGGTAAGAATTTTGGGCTCCACTAAAACAAAGACTACAAAGGAAGAGCCTTCATAGAGGGAGAAGACCCTAGAAAGGAGAAACAAGCAAAAGGGGGTAGCAAAACAAACTCCTTCATCCTCAAGAGGTAGGACTTTAGTGGAATGGGTCGCAAGGTGGTTGTGTAAAGAAGTGATAAGAAATAAAAGGCCACAATTCAACATTGATGAAAAGGACATGATTGAGTTGATTGAGGTTTTGAGAAATCTTGAGTCTCCCTCAAGAGAGGCAAGAGCATTAACATTCATCAAAAATAATCAAAATCTAGATTTGTTTGCACAAGTGGCTATCCTTCCTCCTGATTCAAAAATAGAAGATTTGGATCCACAAGATTATCAGATTAGAGAGTTTATGCTCAGGAAGCCCACATTGTATACAACCAAGTTAATGGCTATAATGGGGATAAAGGAGGTGTTTAGGAGCTTGGAGCAGGAAGAGGCAAAACTAAGAATGCTTCAAAAGAAAAATGAAATCCTAAAAGGATATTTAGCCAAAGTTATCGATCCCTTAGATCCTAAGTATATATTTGAAGATGATGCACAGAGAAATTGATGCTAGTAGAGGTAGTAGTAGAGAAATTCAAGAAGATTTTTGAAGAAGCTTCTAGTGATGAGGATATTTGGCAAGCATTTAGAATAGAAGAAGCCTTATTAGAGCTAGATACCAAACTTGGGGATTTTTCTTAGACACGTATAAAAGTAGATAACTATAGATAAAAGATCAAGGATAAGTATGATGCCTTAGATTTACCAGATGTAGCAAAAATCACCAAGATTATTAAGAAATTCAAAGGAAATCATCCAAACATAGCTCTAGTATGAAGGGGGATGAAACCTAGAAGCTGGAATTTCAATTTTAACACTTGGTGAAATTTTTGCATTTTTGGACCTTTGAGGTGTGCTAGTGCACTAGTGCATTGGTGCACTTTTTGGTTACAAAGTGTTGGAATTTTTTTTGGAGAATTTAGAGGTGTGTAGGTGCACTGGTGTACTTCTTCCAATGTGCATTTTCCCATAGGTGCGCTGGCAGTTAACTACTAGTGTTAAAAATAGAGCTTTCCATGCATCAAAAATGCATTCTGACAGCAGTTTAACTCTGATAAACACCCAGTGAAGGAGGAACTTCTATTTTTGGCACTCCTAGACACTCCTACATGGACTAAAGGCTCTCTTCTTCTTATTCTCTCATAATTTCTTTGTTTTATGACATGTAAAGGCTCATGCATCCAATTAATAAATATAAAAATGGATGGAGTCCTACTAAGCACCAGTTAGATTGTTAGTTTGTATATAATTAGTTTATTTTATTAAATTAAAAACATATTATTGCATGAAGATATCTCTCACTCTCAACACAAATTGAGGAGATGATTTCTTATAAATATAGGAATGTAATATGTAATCAAGATCGCCATTATTTTGCAATAATGTTATGCTTTTGGTGCTCGCATTTAGAGTGTAGTGATTTTTGCCTGAATGTGCCATTATTTTGTGAATTTATGTTCATGGAATTGTGATTGAGACAAAATTTTATTGCATTATTTCTGGTTGTGCAATCTTTTAATTCTGGTGTTTGCTACAGATTGACAAATTTCATTGATGTATCTAGCTTGAGAAGAAATCACCAAATTGTGCTTGCATAACTCTTTGTCTCACATGAGCACACTTTCCATGGGCTTGCGATTTGATGATGAGTGAAATATCATATGATTATTAAGTTTCCCATCAACAATTGCATCAGTTTTGAATCAAGGGAGTGTTGCTCCTATTTTCATTGGTTTCCTATTGATTTCTTTGAAAGCTTAACTTGCAAACATGTTGTTTCCGTAGCTTATGTCCATTAGGATTTTACTTTCATGTTATTTTCTTTAAATTTCTTGTTATTTTCTCTACTAATATCTTTTTAAATTAGGAATTCATATTAGTTGCATTGTTAGATTACATTCATTGCAAAACATAAAAATACAAAAGCATAGTTCTTTTGCATGTTTATTTTGAAGCAACGAACAGATTCTACATCTTGTCTAAAACAAATGAACCAGCAAAGGACTCCTTGTGAACAAAAACATTTATCTTCAACTAAGTGGATTCCAATAGGTTGCAAGATCACTCAAAACCTTGGAGGTTATTCACAAGATTGACTTTTGAAGAGGGGAGTTCAAAAGAATTCTTGTCATTTAGCATCGTACATAATGACAGCTCAACAGCTTCTAATTTTTCTTTGAGATACATTATAGTCATCATTATAGAATAGTCATCAACAAAAAGAATGAAAAAATTTTCTCCACTATAGCTTTCTATTCTAATAGGTCCACATAAATCTGTATGAACAATTTTGAAGACTTCTTATGACCGATAATCTTTGATTTTGAAGCTAGTCTTTCCCATCTTACCAATTTGGCAATTCTTGCATAAGCCCATGTTAGGCTTCTTCAAACTAGGAATACCTCTTACTCTTTTATGTTTTCTTATCCTAACTAGATTATAAAAGTTCACATGACATAGCCTTTTGTGCCATGACTAACTTTCCTCTACTTGAGCAATAAAACATGAACAATCACTGAGATCAAGATAAAATAGATTACCTTTACTTTGCATGCTAGATCCAACCAAATTTCCTTTTTCATCCAAAATTTTGACATGTCCATTCATGAATTCTACCTTGAATCCAATGTTTTTCAATTGTGCCACACTGAGTAGATTATGCTTTAGTCCTTCAACCCAATAAGCATTGTCATATACAAGTTCTTTAGTCAACAAGATACATCCTTTTCCTTTTATGTTTCAAGGTTCATTGTTTCCAAATCTTACACTACATCCATCATAATATTCCATATGCTCAAATTTTGTTTTATCTCCAATCATATATGTGAGTAGCCACTAACAATAATCCATGTATCATTTTTGCTAACATGAGAGATAAGTGCCATCTTATCTCCTTCATCATCAAATTCATCTTTCACAGCAATATATACTATTTCATCTTCACTATTATCAAAATCTTTAGCTATAAAACAAGATTTCTTACCTTTGTCCTTGTAGTTCTTGGAGTCCTTCTAGTCTTTATGCTTATTATTTTTCTTCTCATCCTTGATATCCTTATTTGGACACCTAGCAGCAATGTGACCAACTTCTTCACAAGTAAAGTAGATAAGAGAAACTTTACCTTTGTACTTTCCTCTTTCTTTGGAATACTTTTGTGTAATTAGGTCTTCCACAACTTCAAGATCATTATCTAAACTTTCTTCTAATGATCCATCTTCTTCACTTCTTGATTTATTGGAATTAGATTTCTTACCCTTTTCTTTGAGTGAGAGTTTTGCTTTGAATGCAGATTCAATATTCTTTGAAGCAAGAACATAGTTATCATAGTTATCTAATTCAAAAGTTGTCAGTCTTCCAACTAAAGCATCCAAGCCTAATTTTTTATTTGGATCACATCTCATTTCTTGAATAGCAGACACTCTAATTGCATAAATAGGAAGAAGAGTTATGAGCACTTTACTTATAATAGTTTCCTTCTTAATGTCTCCTCCAAATGCTTTGATTGCACTTACACTAGCCTTGATCCTTTCCACATATTTTGCAATGTTTTCATCTTCTCCCATTCTCATTTGGTCAAATTTTCCTCTAAGGCTTCTTCTCTGGCTCTTCTTACATTTTCATCTCCTCCATAGATATCTTTCAGTTTGTTCTGTATTTCATAAGCAATTTTGTAATAATTTAGCTCATAAAATTCAACATAAGTGAGAGCAAATGCAATATCAATCATCATGATATTATGATACTTCTTTTCAACAATATCTTCAACAGATAATGTTCCAGTGGGAGTCTTGTATTCAGCATCAAAATACTTGCAACCTAAATCACTAATGGTAGCTAGATATAACCTCATAAGTCCTTACCATGCTACAAAGTTGTCTCTGTTCAACTTGGGAATCTCTCTTCTGTAAGACATCCCGATCTTTAGCTTAGGTCCTTAAAACCTTCTCTACAAGCACCAAAAGATTTGATACCAATTGTTGGAAATATAAGAGGAGTAACTGAGAGGGAAGAAGTGAATCAGTTACTACTAAAATAAATCCTAGATCCCTTAGATGTCAGTACAAAAATGTAAATTGTAAATTGAATATTGCTAAAGCTCAATAAACACACACATAATGTTGTAGCTCGGTAGTAACTAAATTAGCTTGGTAAGTGCTTAACATATAAACCTTTAGATGTTGTCTATTATTAATATTACTTTAACTAAGTTGCAAACATATATCAAAAAATAGCATAAACACAGTAGACACCAGGATTTAACATGAAAACTCAATTTGGGAAAAACCACCAATTGCAACTAGTTACTGTTTTTCACTCTTCTGAAGTGAGCCCTACTAGGAGCTAACCTTGTTAAAAGTTACAAAACACACTATTAGGTGTGACCCTATTAAAGGATTTAATCACCCTATTAGGAGTGGACTTATTAGAGGTTTTGAGACAATTCAATAGAACTACCACCTTGTTAGAGGATTTGCAAATGGTTGTTAAGCCAACTCTGCTAAGAGATTTAGATAACTGTTATAGTGGTTAAAGAGTAACAATGAGACAACATGATTTAATGAAACTAATTTTCTGATTTCATATCTATGTTTTGGCTTGTACTTGACCCTTCCTAATGGAATAAGGCTTTGCTGCTCCATAAGGATATTTTGCTTATCCTTCAAATTCACTTCCTCTACTTATCATTAGATCTTCAACAACATCTTCATGCCATGCATTCACACACTTTGAAATCACAACTTGACCTTATACTTATATCTTCCACTTTGTCAAGTTGGCTCAAATTCAACTTAGAATAAACAATATTCATCACCTTACTTAGCTAGAATCAATAGATAAATTAATTAAGTTTTGTTGGAATATTCGAATGGGAAGAATGCTTTTGAGAGGGGGGGTGAATTAGAAGTATTGCACTTTATCCATTAATACTTTTAACTGAAATTAAATTGCATGCATGTAAATATATGATATAAACATGAAGTAAACATGTTTTTCAACAACACATAACACTAGATTTTGGTAACCTGGAAACCCTCTACAAATAAGAAGGTAAAACTAGGGTGGGGATGATACCCAAAAAATCACTATAGCAATAATTGTTTTGACCACTTTTGATGGTCTTCCCTATGAAAGGCATGCCCTATTAAAGGCTTTACACTATATCAATAGTGACCTGGTTAAAGGATTTACAAACACTTTTCATTTAGTGACACCCTATTAAAGGATTTACAACCTAGCTGTTAAGCTAACCTATCAACATAGGATTTCATTTCTAATAAAATTTCTAGAGAGTATTAGGTATAATAAACCTGATAGCTTACAATCCTTAATTGCTGAATTTAGGCACTTGATCTGCTCTCTCTGATCTTGATTCTCTGAGATTTTATATCTGTTCATATCCCTTGCTTTGTTCTGATCAACTGAATATCTAATTGTTGCTTTCTTCCTCTAGGTCTTTTCACTCTTCACTCTGAATTTCACTATATTTTCCCCATACACTTCCGTTTTTCTTTTTTTTTTATCTTCCTTTTTTTTCATCTACTACACAATGAGATTTCATCTTCCTTATAAAGACTTTCGAAGACTTAAGGTTAGGTATGGATCTATGATCCATATTGAATCTTTATTTCTTGCTCATTCCTTGCACTTTTATTATTGGTTGCATGCAGGTTGCATAGGAAGTACAAAAGATTCAATCTAATCACTTAGATCCTTCAAGATTCATCATATGTTGGCCATAAAAATGGTTTACATCTGAGTTTGTTCCTTCTCAAACTCATATGTGCATTTTGTGTTACTCGACACTTTCTAATTCATGATGCTCGGCACATATAAGAAAACTAGCTCACTCAGCTCCTGTAGTGATTCTATCCTACTTGGCATCATCTATGACTCAACATCATCTGTGACTCAACACCTATATATTACTCTGCACTTGTATCATGCTTGGCACCTGAAGATCACTCGACACTTGTGGCTTGGAATACATAGTGTACTCAACTTCAATGTAGAAAGTAGTTAAGTGTGTTGGCACCCAAATGTCAAAACCATTCAAAGACTAACAATCTCCCCCTTTGACATGAGTGTCAAAAACACTTAACTAAGCATTATTTATCTGACCTTATAAGTACATCATTCATTATGTTCAGTGTATGCACAAAATCTCAAAAAAACTTGTTCAAAATTTTGCAAGGGATAGTATACCTTAAAATTCTTATAACTCCCCCTGAGTTGATTGTGCCATCCTTTCCTATAACTAAAATTATGATATATCTGATACTCTTTAGCTGTGCCCTATTTCTATACTCTATACTTGTGTTATACAATGTATCTCCCCCTTTGTTATATCTCCCTTATTATATCTTCCCCCTTTTATTTATCTCCCCCTTTTTGATAGAAATGTCAAAGGGTACTAAGAGGTAAGACCATATTTCACCAAAAATGCACTATTTACCTCCATAATCATCTTGAGAGCTGCATCCCAATTATGCAAAGCAATTTCCAATGACTTGTGTTGGATGGCAGTCTCTACAGCAAGGTGAACAAGTCCATCTAAAGTAGAAAGATTAGGATCTTTCTTGAGAATAGTTTTAGCATAGGCTTGTTCTTTATGGAGTACTTCCAAATGTGGGGTAATGGAAGATTGGCGTTGCATTAGTTTGGCCTTGATAGTGGCCTCTTCTACTGTCAACACAGCTACTTCCTTTTGGGTGTGAAGCGTTTGATTAAAGTTCTTCTCACTTTGAGCTAGATCTTTTGGTAGCTACATGCTTGAAATCTTTAGATTCCTCTCCAGGCTCTTTACTCTTTGGCTCGTCTCCTGTGCGAAGTATGAAAAGTCACATAGCTTTTTGTACAATGAGAATATATTCTCAAGTACCTTTTTCACTTTGTCAATCATCTTTGCCAATTCAACATGGGAAAGTGCAATTTCACTAGATATTTTTTGATTTACTTTCCCTTGGAATTTCCTTTCAGACCAGTCCATAAGTTTTACATTAGTTTCTTGGTCTTCATTTGTCATGTGGTCAACAATATCTAACAATTATTCCATTATATGCTTTGTCTCATTATGTTACTGCAAGATGAAAGCATCCATAAAGATGTCCTTAAACTCATGTAATACTTTTTATACTCCTTCCTGAGTATCTCTTGCCTCTTTCTTCTATTCAATGCTTCCTGCACCTCAGTTATTTGATCAATGCTTATTATTTTTGATTCATAACTAGGTATGACTATATCCTCATCTAATTCATGGTCTCCATAGTGAAGCACCCTTGCAAATTTTATAGTACTTGATCCTGGTGCTGACATTTGCAGTGGCATTGCATTATTGCTTGGTTGTTTTGGAGGAGTCCCTAAGGTAGGAAAATTTATCAATGTTTGTATTGCCTCCTACTTTTTAGGGATTTTCTCTGCTTCCTTCTTCTCCTGTCTATTACCTTGTTCAATTATAAAAATGTGAGGAGGTGCACCTTGTGTTTGTGTTGTTTTGCTCTTCTCTACTTAGCTTGTTGAAATCAATACTTTTCAAATCAATAAAATCTGCATTCTTAATATTTTCACAAATTTTATCTATTGCTGATTTGGGAGGATGACTTACCACTCTAAATTGGTTTTTATCTTCTGATTTTGTTCTCTCCTCCTCATCAGAATCTGGTTGTGCTACATATTTTCTTCTTTTCTTCTGCACTTCACCAATCTATTCAATGGCCTTCTTCTCTTTGATTTGTTCCTTAGCCTTTTGTGAAGATTCCCTTGTGGTAGCCCTTGTTACGAGTACCTATGGCTTGGCTTGGGTTGGCTTAGCAACTTTCTTTGCTTTAGGCTAGGCTGGAGGCTATACTATTGCCTCTCTTTTCTTTAGCTCGGCTTGGGTTGGTGCTTCCTCAGCTTCTTCTTCCTCAGCACCTTCCTCTTTATCTTCACCTAGGCCTTGAGTCAATTCCATTGGGCCTTGCCCTTGTTCATCCTCATAATCATCATCATCAACATCATCTTCTTCTTCTTTTGTTGCCACCTCAATTCCTTCACCAAATTTCTTCTTTATTTTCTTCACCAATTTATCTTTCTTCTTCATTATAGAGGCAATCTTTAACTCTATTTCAACTTTGGTCTTAACAACATCATATGTGCCAAAAGGCTTGGCTGCCTTGTCTATTTCTTCTGCAAGCAATGTAGTGATTGCTACTGATGCTTCATCCACATCTAGTTCATAACCCAATGGCCTTAGCCATCTCACCCTTGGAACTATTGCTTGGATATAGGTGAAATCAATATCAACTAAGAAGCATATGTCATTGATATATTTTTCCACTAAGGAAACTGGTATTCTTACCCTTTGCTTCATGGATTTCTTGAAGTCCTCAAAATAGCTTGTCATATGGGCTTCAAAGTTGTCACCCATTTGATCAATGAATTCATTGATTTGTGTAATTGCAGTTTTGTTAGGATTCCAATTCACCTTTCCTATAGAAGGAAACTCTTCCATAACATAAAAGAATATACACATAAGAAATGAACCAAATTTGTATTGAGCACCTTTTCATCTCCTTATTGCTCCTAATTTTTCATTTATCTGTTGCAACAAAAGTTCTGACAGAGCATATGTGTGATCTTTCTTTACCAGTTTGTAGGCTACATCAACAGCTATGCATGGCACACTGTTCAATCTACTGGATTGATAGAATTTGTGGTATATTATTCTCACAACAAAATTTAGAAGAGGATCAGTGATAGTATCAATATTCATGCCCCTCTTATTCCATTTTGCACCTGTATTCTTTTCAATGATCTCTTTGGAATCACTATGTAGGGTCTTAGTCTAATCTAGGGTTGGGAAACTCATAACACTATTCACTATCCTTTTTGTAATCTTTACTGGACCTTTTTCCAGCCAAAAACATCCATTTTAAATTCTTCTTAAAATAATCTGTATCCATTCAATTTTGAATCCTATAGGGTAAACTAGGGCATTGGTCAAACCCTTTTTGTCAACTATCTGGAATTCGTCCTTTACAATCTTGTTCTCGCATAGTTTTTCATAGGCTTGGAATATTTCAAGATCACCTATGGCACCAATTTTACATTTATAACACTTCCTTACATCCTACACCATGACTACTTTGGATGGGATAATGGATAATGCGCCAGCAGGGTCATTTCTGTATGTGACTTCTAGAATTGGCCTAAATTTGGGTTGTTTAACCTCATTACTGACCAACTAAACCTCATGACCTTCTTTTCCCTTACGGTTCTTAGAACTAGAAGCCATTATATCAATCTAGGGTTTTAAAAGATTAAAACTTTAACACTGCGTAGCTTGGCACTTGATAAATACCTTTGATCGGTGAAATTTATGTTGAATCGTTGTTGAAATCCATGCAAATGGCTTCAATGTAGTTCTTTGATCTCTCCTACACTCTTCTTGTCTTTGTTCTACGTTTGAATGGCAAGAAATGATCAAAAATTGACCTTATACCCTTCAAAACATAGCATTAAATGCTTAGTGCATGTACAGCTGTAAACTCTGCACTTGAAGGTTTCAACATGACTCGGCTTCAATTGACATTTCTCAACTTGGAATCAACCATCAACTTAGTTGCTTTTAGTAAATCAGCATGCATTGGAGCTTTACTCGGCATCTGAGGACGACTCGATAGTATTTGCAAGAACTTCAAATTTTGACTTGGCATCTTTACTTATGCTGATTTCTTCTTTGCAATACTTCTTTGTCTTGGGACTAATGTATGATATAACTTTGTATATCAGTCCCATACACCTATTCATGCTTAGTTTGATGAAGTGTGATCACTTGACCCATTGGGTGAAGTGATCCCTTCACTTGATGTCTTGCACTCACTTTTCTTCTTCCATGTCTTATTCATCTCTCCTTTGATGTGTTCAATGCCTGCCTTTGCCTTCCCTTTTTTGAACTTAGAACTTGGTGCCTTGGACCTTGTTGGGAAATTCCTACTGATATGACTAGTCTTCAAGCAACTGAAACATGTGGTTTGACTCAACCATCTGCTGTAGTTTCCTCTGAAATGTGTCCTTGTGCAAGTTTTAGGAACATATCCATATTCCTGATAGTAATGACAGCTATACCTGGTGTTGTAACCCCAATAGTAGTGATCTCAATTTCCTTTTGTGTTTGCTAGTTGATTTGAAGTCCACATGGGCTTTGATATGCATTCAAAGGCTCTATGTCCATACTTCTTGCAATTGTACCAGTGACCTTCAAATCTTGGTGTCTTGATAGTCCTAGTTCTGCATTCATGTACACTATGTCCTTGCTTCTTGCACTTATGAAAAAACCTTGCACTCTTAGGGTTATCATGTTGATGGGCATTATTTCTCCTACACACATTAGAAGTGTGTCCTTTCTTACCACAGAAATGATAGGTAGGTTTGGTGTTCTTACCTTTGTTTTTTCTTTAGGTTTGGTGTTCTTACCTTTGTTTTTTCTTTCTTTTGCAATCTTGGATGACTCTCCTTCTTTAGTGCTGGTATATCCTAATCCTTGAGTGTCATTGCTAGACCTTGGGGATTTTAGTACTTGCTCAAAGTACTTGATGGCTTTGTTAGGTTTGTTGAAGCTCTCTGAAATTTCCTTTTCTCTTCTCAATTCATTCTGCAAGTGTTCATTTTGCATCTTGAGTGTAGAAATCTCAATGTCCTTCATATTCAGCTCATGATGTGCATTCATCATCTGGCTTAAGGTTTCTAGCTGCATGTTTGAGATTCTTTCAAACTCAATTGTCTTTTCCTCCAATCTATTTGTGAGATTTCTCTTGTCATCTTCTATCATGGCTTTTTCTTCAATAGCCCTTTTCTTTTGTTCAGTCACTTCACAAAGCATTATGGCTTGTGATTCTTGTTCAATCTTCAAGGTTCTAATTTCTTCTACTTGAGATCCATTCATTTTCATCAGTTTTTATATTGTTTTATCAAACTCTTTAGTATCACCATTGGCAAACACTTTTGTGGTATCAATCTCCTTGTAGTTTATATCATTTTCAGCTATGGCTATATCCTTCCTTCTTTTCAAGAATTTTTGTAATTCTTCTCTGGCTTCCTCCAATTTGTGTAGAGCGAGTTGAACATCAATCACTTGATTTTCTATTATCTTCCCAAGTTTGAAGACCTCCATCTTCTAACATTTTTCTCCAAGCTGTTAGGCTTCTCCTTGTGAGAACCTAGCTCTGATACCAATTGTTGGAATATTCAAATGGGAAGAATGCTTCTGAGAGTGGGGGGGGTGAATCAAAAGTATTACACTTTATCCATTAAAAATTTTAACTAAAAGTAAATTGCATGCATGTAAACATATGATATAAACATGAAGTAAACACATGCATCAACAACACATAACACTAGATTTTGGTAACCCAAAAACCCTCCAGGAATAAGAAGGTAAAACTGGGGTGAGGATGATACCCACAAAATCATTGTAGCAATAATTGTTTTGACCACTTCTAATTGTTTGCCCTGTTAAAGGCTTTACACTATATCAATAGTGACGTAGTTAAAAGATTTAAAAACACTTTTCATTAAGTGTCACTCTATTAAAGAATTTAAAACCTAGCTATTAAGCTAACCTATCAACATAGGATTTCATTTCTAATACAATTGCTAGAGAGTATTAGGTATAATAAACCTGATAGCTTATAGTCCTTAATTGCTGAATTTAGACACTTAATCTACTCTCTTTGATCTTGATTCTCTAAGATCTAATATTTGTTCATATCCCTTGCTTTGTTTTGATCAACTGAATATCTAATTGTTGCTTTCTTCCTCTAGGTCTTTTCACTCTTCACTCTGAATTTCACTATATTATCCCCATACACTTCCCTTTTTTTTTATCTTCTTTTTTTTTCATCTACTACACAATGAGATTTCATCTTCCTTATAAAGACTTTTGAAGACTTAAGGTTAGGTATGGATCTACGATCCATATTGAATCTTTATTTCTCGCTCATTCCTTGCACTTTTATTATTAGTTGCATGCAGATTGCATAGGAAGTACAAAAGATTCAATCTAATCACTTAGATCCTTCAAGATTCATCATATGTTGGCCATAAAAATGGTTTACATCTGAGTTTGTGCCTTCTCAAACTCATATGTGCATTTTTTGTTACTCAAACTTTCTAATTCATGATGCTCGGCACATATAAGAAAACTAGCTCACTCGGCTCCTATAGTGATTCTATCCTACTTGGGATCATCTGTGACTCGGCATCATCTGTGACTCGACACCTATATATTACTTGACACTTGTATCATGCTCGGCACCTGAAGACCACTCGGCATACATAGTGTACTCGGCTTCAATGTAGAAAGTAGTTAAGTGTGTTGGCACCCAAATGTCAAAACCATTCTGAGACTAACAAGTTTAATATAATAAAATAAGAAAATCCTTCATTAGCTGACCCAACTTGGTAGATATTGACTTAGAAATAATTTTCTTTGTTAACCAACAGAAGATCAATTAACACTACAAACTTGCAAAAATCCTTTAGCAACCGAGTGAGCTTCGTTAGCACTGGTTCTATCCAACTTTCCTTCATTAACCAAGTGAGCTCAGTTAACACTCACTTTCTGCAACTTTTTCTTGACACCTAAGTGAACTCGGTAGACACTGCCTGTTGAACTAGGCAAGCACAAAAATGCTTGGTAGACACCAAGAACTGTCTTGACTACCTGAGTAATTCAAAATATATACTAACTAATAATGATATGACATTTGTGTAACATCAAATAAAACACACAATTAATCAAGTATACATAAGCAATTACAAATATAGTTTTTTATTCCTCATGGGTTCCTTTGCATTGAGTCACATTTAAGAATTTTTATTAATAAGTTTATGTATTTAGTACATGTTTCTGAATCATAAGGAAATAAAAGATGCATTATCTCATAAGAAAATGCTTAAGTATAAATAATATAATGAAAATGCATACAATGAATGACATCCAATGCACATGCCACGCAGTATGTGAGAATATATATGAGTACATCAAAATATAAAATACATGATAACATACACGCATCAACTGAATAGAACTCTCTGAGATAAGAATATGAATGATACTGGTACAACTGCATTCACAAACATCCAACATCTTTCAAACTGAGAGCGACCCCAATGGTAAGACAACACTACCTATTGACTGCTTGGTCAACTAGTCAAGCTTCCACTCCCACCATTCAAGGAAGATAATGAATGATCCACAAATGACTAATCAATCATAAAACATTCCTAGGAAAGAAATTCTAATAGCCAAAACTACCTCAAAGATAACACAAACTACTTAAGAAGAAGAGATTTAATCAAAATTAAAAAGACACTCTATCCAATACCAACACCATATACCAAGTCAACATACAAATAACAAATATAAATCAAGTATAAAAAATTAAGAGATAACATCAACGAAAGATATCCACTCCAAGTCAAAAGTACAACCAAAAAATCACCAACTATTATCAATGAAAGTAAATCATCAACAATAAATACATCCAGCAATAAGTACACCACCAATAACTACACCATTGGAGGAAAAATTAAAAAAATCATGAAGGAGGCTCAAGCTACATACTAGGGAGTATCATTGCATGGTCATACTTGAGTTACCCTGGACTAGTCTCTTATTAGACCCTGGACCCTTTAGTGTTGAGTTACCCTAGACTAGTCACTCTAAACCCCAAACCCTCAACGTGACACATGAAAAACTAGAATACCCTCTCATGAAGATGAGGAAAACCAGTCATACCTCTCACTAGGTATAATCACATTCCCATCCTTAGCGTATACAATCACTCAAGGCATGGGCAAGGAAAAATCTGTAACTTATATTTTTAATGTTTTCTAAATATTTTAATTATCATGTTATCACTTGTTACATAACTTACAATGAGTTACCTTAGTAGCCACTTTGGGCCCTAGCCCCCATTGCAAGCCACTCCCATGGATATGCACCTAGACTACCTTCTCAAAACTAACAAATCACAATTGTGTCCTAGTACTGATCAAATATGGTTTCTTAATAGGCAACCCAAAAATAACATTGGTTCTCAAAACCTAAGTTCTCATAAATGCTCAATAACATAAAGCTCATAAAACATAAATCTCAATATCATGACATCAAGTCAAATAATTATAAAAGAAGTCTCAAAAACACCTCTGGCGCACATCCTAACTTGGCCAAGTAAACAACCCACAAAGAAAACTATCACAAAAATAAACATCACAAGACTATAAATAGAATATTTAGGAAAACACATAGTTTTCAACCATATGATTTAATTCCATCAATTTCTCTTGTTTAATTTGGGTCATAAGAATGTGTTTAGAAATAATGTAAGAATATACATGTTAATATAAAATGTTATCATAATATACTTATTTAAATCAATAAGTATTTAAATGTCAAATCTCTTTGTGCATATAAAATATCTTGCAACATAAACATGTTATTAATATAAATAATCTTAAATGATTTAATTAATAACATAAATGTATATTATTAGATTAAATATTAATATCAATTTCATTTTTGAAATATTAATTTGACTTCTATTTAAGTCCAATATTAATATTTACATTTCACTTAATTCATAAGGCAACTAGAGATAATTCAAGCTTGAAATTATAATTTTAATTAAGCTATCTACAATTTCTCTCATAATACTAAATATTCATAAGTAGATGATTATATAGTGAACTCTACTATAACTTCTCTTAAAATGTAACTAAATTATAATTATATATTTATTAATTTATAACTCCACTTGCATTAATAAATATATAATAAGTTATAACCTAGTAAAGTTCTAAAAAGAGTTAATATTAAAAATCTACTTATAAGAATATAAGTAGTATTTTTATTTTATTTTTTTTAAAATAATTTAATTTCTAAATAATTTTTTTAAAATTTTGATATAATAATTAATCATTTTTTAAAGTTTTTTTTTAATAAAAATAAATTTAAAAAATAAATTTATTTTTTTTAAATAAAAATAAAAATGCAATTAGTATTTTTGCATGTCTTTGATCTCTCAAACCATGTAGCCATAATATACTTAGTTTTCTATCTTAAATATATTTGTTTACACATGCATATATAAGTTTAGTTACAACATGTTTTCCTCTCAATTAATCCTTTGTGTTTCCAATAAATTTTGCAACCAAATTATTATAGATATAAGAAAAATATTTATCTTTATTTAGAAAATTCATGATAATTGCATGGCTCCAATGGAAAATTTAAAGTTGAAACCCTAGCTATACAATTCGTTATTTCTTCCAATTTTCTATAATCAAATTTTCCCTATATTCAAAAGGGTTTTAAGAGAATGCAATCATAATAATAATTTTTTAGATTTTTCTACAATTTTCTTCAGTCAAGTTTTCTTAAATCAATATAATAAATTAATGAGCATTATGCAAGCACGTAGGAACATGCAAAGTAGACAGACCTTTAATAAAATTCTACAATGGGTTCTCAAACCTTGCCTTGAAATAATAGCTAAAATGTGAGACAATCTATGAATGCATGCAAATCCAAACCCTCTAAAACTTTCAATAATTCTTTTGGTCCAATTCTGAATTTTGCTCCCCAAAACTTGTGTGTCTCTCAAATGAACTACAAACCTTCTAATAAATAACCATAACCTTCACTAGGGTTTATGATCTCCCATTACTAAAAGTCAATAACTTTATTAAATAATATTACTTTAATTATTTAATCCTTTCATGCACACTTTGAACTTTTTTCAATAAAATATCATTTTATTTTAATTTCATCCACTTTAATAATTAGTGCAAGTACTATTTAAAGTGTAATCTATTATTTAAATTAATAATAATAATTAAAGCTCATTATTTAAATTCAACTCTAATTTAATTATTAATAACTCAATAATTATAATAAAGCAATATTAAATTTTTAATCTTTATTTTTTTTAATCAAACTTCTTAAATTAGAATTTTTAATCAAATCTTTTAAACTAGAACACATATTTAATTAATTTTTAATTAATTAAATATCATCATATTTTAACTTCTCTTTAACCAATTTTATTAATTGGACTTCTAAATTAAGTCTTTTAAATTAAAGAGCATATTGTTGAAAGGAAATTGATGAAGTGAAGAAGATTGATGAAACCTATCATGGAACAATCACTATTTTGTCACTGATGTCAAACCTGCTACTTGTTGGTGAGACAATTACTTACTTTGGTCTGAATGATATCATTTGATTGATTGATGAAGAGGATTTGAAAAGAAAAGATAACAAGAGAACGTAGAGAAAGGTTGAGCTATATGATGTATAAAAGAAGCACTAAGACCAAGCAAGATATTGATGATATAGTGTATTGTTTATCTACTTAAGGATATAATAAAAGGATGCTTAAGTAAAGAAAGGTGTCTGCCAAGCCTAACTGAGAAAATAGTGGAAGCCAAGAAAGTTAGTGCAAGCCAAGTAGAAAGTTAGTTGAAGCCGAGCAGTAAGTTCAACATGTGTCAACAAAAGTGACACCTATTTGGTGTCAAGTGAAGAAAGTTCAGTACATGTGTTGAGCATCAGTAAAGACTTAGTGTATGTTGAGTAACCCAGTGTTGGCTGAGCATCAGAAGACAGTGTTTGCCAAGAAAATGGCTTGTAATTACCGAGTGCCAGTAAAATGTGTTGAAATAAAGATTTGACAAATCTGAGCTAACAAAGTTGATTTATTGAATTGTGTGAAGCATGTGGAAGATAACTATCATGAGTTGGTGGCACAAAATTTAAGACAAATTATTTTGAGATGAATTCAAAGAGGATTGTAAGAGAAGTTTCTAGAGGGAATAAAATGGAAAAGTGGGTAGATTCAATGAATCTGATCTAACCCTAAAATGGATGATAATGGTTAAGTGGAAAAAGACCTAAATTCTCTATATAAGGAGATAGCAGGCCAAAAGCAACTTATCATGTGTGATAACCTGTGAAAGAAAAGAAATTTAGGGTGTTGCTTCATATGGTGGCTAAATGAAAGAGTGTGTAATTGGCATATTAAAAAAGAAGGATTAAGGAGATGAAGGCTTGAAGGGTGAACAAGCTATTAGAGAGGAAGATGATGAATGCCAAGTAGAATGGAGGACTAAATGTGAGATCTATAATCTACAAGTGAGTTTTATTTATTATTAGATCAAGTCCTTTTGTTACTCTCTAACAATTGTATCATTCTGGATAAATCCTTTGGACTAAGGTTGACTTAATAGTCATAAGTAAATCCTTTAACAAGGTGAAATTCTAATGGAATGTTTTAAAGTCCTCTAATAAGGCTCACTCCTAATAGGGTGATTGAAATCCTTTAACTAGGTCACATTTAACAGTGTGCATTGTAACCTTTAACATGGTTGGCTCCTCAGAGGGCTCACTTTAGAAGAGTGAAAATTGGTAGTATGTTAATAACGGTTTTTCCCAAATTGAATTTTCATCTAAAATCCTTGTGTCAAAATGTGTAATTGATTTTTTGATATTGCATGTTTACATTTTTACACAGTTATTTTGACCTAGGACAACAACATGCAAATGTTTAAGATATTGAATGATCAATGCATGCATAAGTATAAGTTGAAGTACTAAAATGTTTTATTTTTACACTTAGACCTTGGATAACTAATTTACCCCACCCCCCTCTTAGTTATTCTAAAAATTCCAATAATTGGTATCAGAGTACCAACTGCTTGTGAAGAAAAATTTTGAAGGTACTTAAAGTGAAAGACCAAGATGTACATAAAGAGGTGCCCAAGTTAAATAGGAAAAACTTTCCTGCATGAAAAAGTTTGATGAAGCTACATCTAGGAGGTCTTGGAGATTATGCACAATCAACTATCACCACTAAGCATATTGATCCAATTGGAGCCCCAACTATTGAACAATTGAAATAAAAGAAGGAACTCAATCAGGGAATGTTGGAGATTGCATCTACCCTAAGCTATTCAGAGTTTGATGACATCAAAGGATGTGATTTCTACAAAGAAGATGTGGGATGCCCTACAGAAGATCAAAAGATCTATGGAGGAGACAAGAATGTGCAGAGAGCTAAAGCTAAAAGTCTTAGAGGAAAATTTGATGAAATGAGAATGCAAGAAGGTAAGATTATATTCCAGTATTATGCAAGAATAAAAGATGGTGTTAATAAAATTCAAGGATCTAATGGGTAGATTAAATATGAGACTATGATTAGCAAATTATTTAGAACCCTACTGCCTATCTATGATATCAAACTCTCTACTATTCAAGAGTTGAGGTGTACTCCTAGTAGTAATCTGACCCTTGAAGGGCTAGTTGGTAGACTCACTACTATGTAGTGACAAATGGATCATTGACAATGGATGTTCACATCACATGAATAGAGACAAAATTAAGTTCATTACCCTTGAGTATTACAATGGAAATAGTGTTAGATTGGGTATTGATGCACCCTACCTAATAAAAGGAAAAGGATCAATAAGATTGATAAACAAGATCATGTGTGACAATGCTTATTATGTGGAAGGACTTAACTATAATCTATTAAGTGTGTCACAATTGAATAGTTAAGGATAAAAAATTGAATTTGATAATAGGAAGGCTAAGATCTATTACACTAATGGAAAACTAATTAGAAGTAGAGATCAGACTAGAGGTAATATATTTTATCTTGATATGAATGATACTACTTGTCTTGTTGTAAAATTTGATGATGTTTGGCTATGGTACAAAAGGTTATGTCATGTAAATTTTGACAATTTGGTCAGTATTAGTAAGATGAAAATAGTAAAAGGCTTGCCAAAATTGAAGAAACATGGTAATGTGATTTGCAAACACTGTCAGTAAGGCAAGATGACAAAGTCTATTTTTAAAATTAATATTCATACTTTAAAAGAAATTCTAGAATTAGTTCATACTTATTTATGTGGACCAATTGATGTGCAAAGCTACAAAGGTGACAAGTACATTATCCTATTCGTTGATGATTCCTCAAGAATAATGATAGTAATTTTTTTAAAAGAAACATTTGATGCTTTTCAAATGCTTAAATGGTATTTGGAAAGGTTTAAAAAGGAAAGTAGTAAGAGCTTGAAATGTGTGAGATCACACAGAGGTGGAGAGTTTACATCAAATGAGTTTGAAAATTCATGCAATGACAAAGGAATCAAGAGACACACTTTTGCACCTAGGACCACTCCACAAAATGGGATTTTTGAAAGGAGGAATAGATATGTAATAGATTGCACTAGAATGTTGATGATGGAGATGAATTTTTCTTTGAAATACTGGAGAGAAGTTGTCGATACAATTGTCTATACCTTGAACAAAGTACAACTCAAGAAAGGTATAAATTCCACACCTTTTGAATTATGGTATGGTTACTCACCTAGTGTAGAGCACCTTTCTTTTTGATGTTTTTTAATGTTTTTGGATGTGTGGAATAAATTACAATGGATTTTGATCTATGGTGGATTAACAATATGTTGTAAGAGTCTATAGTGCTCACTAGGGGAAAAGTTGCTAAAAGTCACCATTTAGGCTTAGAATAGAGGAATAGTATTATTTTGGGGTGGGATGAGTTTGAGGGGTGATTTAGGACTCTATATATGTTTCCTAGAGTCAAGGTGCTCACACTCATCCATTGAGTTGTCAATATGGGCTAAAATACTCATTGTACAAAAAGTTGCTAAGCAATTTTGAAAAGTTACTCAAGCAACTTTGACAACTTTTGCAACAATGGAGAAAATTTTGGTTAGATCACTTATAACTACCCATTCTTGGGATATAAGTAGGGATTTAAGACTTGGAGAAGGTTAATGGAAATTTGAATTACAAATATAGTTTTTGTACTTTTTATAGACATTTGTGGTAGAATTTTGCTAAAACTATATTGTTTTCTTGTGGTTGTAGGGCTAGTACAGATTGGTAGAGTAGATTAGATTCTATGGAAATATCAAGGGTTTAATTACATTTAATTTAAATTAGATAGGTTTTCTTTAAGTTATTAGTGTGCAAAGTTAAATCATTTTGAAGGTCATTGGTCTACAGTCCATTTGACAGTGTTGTTTACCAAGAAAATGGCTCTAACCTAAGAACCCACTGGTGGAATTGATTAAAACCATGGGGGAAGTAGGGTTAGAGCTTGTAAATAAATTTTTATTTTTTTATTTTTTGGAAATGGTTTTCCTTGGCCAAATCATAAGCCCTATGGCTAATTGTTGAGAACAGGTGAACCAAGACAGGGACAACAGTGCCTTGGCACGTGCACCCATAGCCTTGAGGAAAAGGTTAAAAGCTATTCAAGGAAGCCCTAGATGGTCTCATATTAGGATGTAGAGGTGGAAGGAGTAGAATTTAATATTGAGGGGCATTTTGACAATTGTTTGTGCTCACTAGTCTAGAGGCCTAATTAATAGGCTTAAAACTAGGGCCTGGCTGAAATTGGGGTTATGGGTGCAATTAGAAGTCAAATTTTTGGAATCTAATAGTGTTCACAAGTAACTTAGAGTTCTCAAGGTCTTGTGTCAGGTCATTTGGAGAAATTGGGACTTTTATCATCAATTGTGAAAATGGGCCTGATAGGTCTTGGAACAATTAGGTCCCTGAATCAATTTGAAACTAATTAGGTTGGTGAAGGGCCCAGAAGTGTGGGTGAAGGTTTAGAGGGAATCTAAATGGTTGAATAGACTAATAATCTTCTAAGGAAGTATGTGGAGAGATCCTAGGAAGAAGATTTGTCATTCTAGGAGGGGAACCTAGCAAAGAAGACTAGGTATTTGAGGACTAGTTGGACTAGTTCCACCTTGTAAGCTTGGAATCTTACAAAGATCAGCTATACCTTGGAGGATAATTTGATCCCAAGGATCTCGTAGATCCTAATTAAGGAAAGGTTCAAAACCATTGGATGGTTAGAGAAAAAAAAGGAGTATTTGGACTGAAGAAACCCTAGTCCTCTACATCAAAGTGGTAGTAGAGCCAACTTTAGTTGGTACATGTCTGACAAAGAAGGAATTCAAGGGAGACAACAAGATGATAGTATGACACCCAAGGCAATGAGAAATGGTGCCATTGTAGACTTGTTCAAAGACCTATTGGCCAAGGCTAATTAGGCAGAGACAAAGAGTAAGGAAAATATTACAAAATGGGGAGATGAAAGTGATGAGGAAGATGAAGAAGGCCTCATAGGGGAGACAACAGAAAGTAAAGAGGAGGTGGACCAAGACAAGAATGTTTTCTTTGAATCCTTCACATCTCTCAGCAAGGACAATATGGAACACATCCCTTACTATAGTGGTAGCCTAAATGGGGATGAATTGTTAGATTGGATAGAAGCCATTGATAATCAATTTGACTACAAGGAAGTGCAAGAGGAAAAAAGAGTTAGTTTTACTAAGGCTAGACTCAAGTGCTCAATATTGGTGTGGTGGAACATGATGCAAGATGATAGGGTAGTATTAGGGAAGAAGAAGATAGTAGCTTGGGAGAGAATGAAGATCAAAATTGAGGATCAGTTCTTGCCCACTGATTATGAGATTCAGATGTATCAAAAGTTGTAGAATCAAAGGTAGAGGGACATCATAGTAAGTGCCTACACTAAGGAGTTCAATAGGTTTAGTATTAGGGCTAGAAGACAAGAAGAAGTGGAGAAGGTAGCAGAACCCTCAATGGATTAAGGCAGGGGATCCAAGATGAAATCACTATGTTGGACCTTGATAGCATACACAAGTGTTTCCAAATGGAACTAAGAAAAGAGGATAAATCTAGGAGAAGGAATGAGTCATATTAGAGGGGGGAAAGCAATAACAACAAAGGATTTAGAGGAAGAGACAACTTTGGAAGGGGGCAAGGTCCTAATAAGCCTGATGAAGGACAGTTAGCTAAAAGTAGTGGTGGTAACTAGTATAGGGGATCCTTCCAAAGGGGGGGATATAGAGGAAGAGGGCCTCTAAGAGGTAGATTTTAGTCACAAAGAAGATCTAACTTAGTCTTTATTGTCTAGATTTATAATTGTAACCAAGTAGAACATACAATGGGAAGATGTCTTGAAAAGGCTAGTTCTTCTTCAATGGGGGAAAAGAGAAATCAACAAGTTCAAGAGGATGACACACTATTAGTTCTCTCATTTCCAAGGTAGGGCTAGTAGTGGATGGAGAGAACCTAATTCTAAGGAGAACTTTGTTAAAGATGCCAAGTGTTGCAGAGCCTCCAAGAAGGAAGAATCTATTCAAGACAACTTCTAGGTCTTATGGGAAGATTTGCAAGGTAATAGTGGACTTTGGTTCCACTAAAAATATAGTTTCTACTAAGATGGTGGATAAACTAAATTTATGAAGGATACCTCATGACACTCACTATAAAGTCTCATGGTTGAATTAGGGACAAAAAATAATGGTAGATGAGAAAAGTATGGTTGAATTTGAGATTGGTGAATATAAGGACAAGGTCTAATGTGACATCATGCCAATAGATGCATTCCACCTACTCTTAGGATTTCCATGGAAGTATGATGTCAAAGCTATCCATGATGTTGATCACAATACCTATGTGATCACAAAATAGGGCAAGAAATTCCAAATAAATCCATTGCAAGAACATAGTGAGGACAAGCATGTAGGAAGTAGTGTGATTTTATTGAGTAGGAAAGAGTTTTTTAAGGTTATGAAGAAGGAGGAAGGGTTTTTTTGTGTAGTGATATTGAAACCAAAGGAGGAGACTAAGGAGAAAGCCAATATGCCACCAGAGGTAAAAGCATTGTTGGAAAGATACCATTACATAGTGGATAATGGGTTGCTAAGTGCATTACCATCAATGAGGAGTGTGAGCCATCAAATTAACCTTATACCTAGAGCAAGTTTTACAAACAAAGTAGCCTATAAGATGACACCAAGTCAAAATGTAGAAATAGCAAGGTAGATTCAAGATTTATAGGATAAAGGCTTGATAAGGAAGAGTTTAAGCCCATGTGTTGTACCTACAGTACTTGCACCTAAAAAGGATGGGAAATGGAGGATGTGTACAAACTCTGGGGCCATAAACATAATCACAATCAAATGTAGGTTCCCAATGCCTCGAATAGAAGATTTGATGGAAAATTTAGGAGGTTCTTGTTACTTTTATAGGGTGGATTTGAAATTAGGATATCAAAAAATAAGAGTAAGACCTAGTGATGAGTGGAAGATAACATTTTTAAAAAATGGACTCTGTGAATGGCTTTTTATGCCTTTTGGCTTAACAAATGCAACTAGCACATTCATGAGGCTCATGAATGAAGTGTTAGCATATTTCATTGGTAAGTTTGTAATTTATTACCTTGATGACATTTTGATATTTAGCAGGTTCAAGGTGGAGCACCTAAAGCATTAGGAGATGGTCTTGAGGAGACTACATAAAGAGAAGTTGATAATCAATCAAGAAAAGTGTGAGTTTATGAAAATTGAACTAGTTTATCTTGGTTTTGTAGTAGCTAATAGATGTATTAAGATGGACCTTGGTAAAGTTAAGTCAATCTTGGAATGGCCTACACCTAGTTCCATAGGAGATGTTAGGAGTTTCCATGTTTTGGCCTCTTATTATAGGAAATTTGTAAGGAACTTTAGTCATGTATGTGCCCCTATCCTCAACACTATAAAAGGTGGGATCAAATGTCAACTTAAATGGATAGTAGCAGCATATTAAGGATTTGAGATGTTGAAAAATATAATTGTAGAGCTACCTACCCATAGATTTACTAACTTTAACCAGTTGTTTATGGTGGAGTGTGATGCCAGAAAGTTGGCAATTGGAGCTATGCTAAGCCAAGGACACCCTATGGAATTTTTCTCAGAGAAGTTGAATGAGACTAAACAAAAATATTCAACCTATGAGTTAGAATTGTGTGCTTTGGTGCAAGCTCTCAAAAAATGGAGACACTACCTCTTTCCTAGAGAATTCGTGGTCTACACTAATAATCATGCTCTAAGTTTCTTAAATGGATAGGACAAACTAAATCAAAGGGACCTAAAGTGGGTAGAATCATTTCAAGCCTATACATTTTTTGTCAAGCATAAGAAATGAGTTAGTAACAAGGTAGTAGATGCTCTAAGTAGAAGGGTCTTAGCCATATAAGAAATCCAACTACAGAGCATAAGGATGCATGATTTGAAGGACCTCTACAAAGAGGACAAGGATTTCATAGAAGCCTATGAGGCATGTGTGCAATTCCAACAGGGATTCAAGGTGGATTTCAGTGAATTTATATTGTAGGAGTTTTATTGTTTAAAGGAAACCTCATGTGTATACCCCAATGCTCGATGAGGGAGAACATTGTGAAGGAGAAACACCAAGGTAGTTTAGGACGACACTTTGGAGTGGGTAAAACTATAGAGAAAGTTAATAGGCATTACTATTAGCCTAAGATGCAATCTAATATTAGAAGGCTTGTAGAACAATGTCAAATCTACTAAAGAGAAAAAGGAAAAAGTAGCAATAGTGGATTACATCAACCACTTACCATACCCCAAAGGCCTTGGGAGTGCCTTAGTATGGATTTTGTGTTGGGTTTGCCAAAGAAAACAAGGGGAAATGATAGTGTTTTTGTGGTAGTGGACTTTTTTAGCAAGATGGCACTTTTTATTCCATGTAAGAAAACCAATGATGCTTCTCAAATTGTAGGCCTATTCTTTAGGTATATTGTGAGAATTCATCGATTACCTCTTAATATTATAAGTGATAGAGGTAGTAAGCTTGTAGGTTATTTTTGGAGGACCTTATGGAAAAATCTTTGCATAAATTTGTCTTTCTCTTTAGCCTACTGTCCTTAATTATATGGTCAAATAGAGGTGGTGAATAGGTCACTTGAGAAACTCCTAAGATGTTTAACTAAGAAACATGGCCAATCATGGGATCACATCATAGGGCAAGCTGAATTTGCCTATAATGACTCCATCAATAGGAGCACTGGAAAAATCCCTTTTGAAATAGTATATAGTGCTCATCCTAAAGGGATCTTAGATCCCAAAGATCTCAACTTATTAGAAAAAATGAGTGCACAAGGGGATTCATTTTCTGAAAAAATGAAGGAACTTCATGATCAAGTCACCAAAAAATTACAAAGACAAGTGGAGAAATACAAGGCCAAAGCTGATCAAACAAGAAGAGATTTGTAGTTCAAGGTAGCGGATCTAGTCCTTGCTTACATCAGGAAGGAGAGGCTACCCAAGGGTTAGTCAACTTAATTACTCATGAAGAAGATAGTCCCATTGAATATTTTTTATAAATATGGAAAGAATGCTTATGAGGTGGAGTTACCTCCTAATTTAGGAAACTCACCAATCTTCAATGTTTGTGATTTATATCCCTAAAAGGGGTGACACTTAGATTCAAGTTAGTCCTCTCTTGGAGTTTTGGAGGATGGTGACTGGGTGAAAGACTTGACTAACCTAACACCTATGAAGTTGAATAATATCTTAGATTCTAAAGTCCTCAAGAAGACTAGAAAGGGTAACTACAAAGAGTACCTCATCAAGTGGTAGGGACTACCTGATTCTAACATTATTTGGATGATAGAGGTAGACATTTTGATTCCATATAAATATAGAGAGTTTAATTACATTTCATTTCAATTATATAGTTTGTCTTTAAGTTATTAGTGTGCAAAGTTAAAGCATTTTGAAGGTCATTGGTCTACAATCCATTTGACAGTGTTATTTAGCAAGAAATGGCTCTAACCTAAGAACCCACTAGTGGAATTGACTAAAACCATGGGGGAAGTAGGGTTAGAGCTTGTAAATAATTATTGTTTTTTTTGTTTTTTTTTTGCAATGGTTTTCCTTGGCCAAATTGGAAGCCCTATGGCTGACTGTTGAGAATAGGTGAGCCAAGACAAGGACAATAGTGCTTTGGCATGTGCACCCATGGCCTTATGGAAAAGATTAAAAGATATTTGAGGAATTACTAGATGGCCCCCTATTAGGATGTGGAGGTGGAAGGAGTAGAGCTTAATATTGAGGAGCATTTTGACAATTATTTGTGCTCATTGATCTAGAGGCCTAATTAATAGGCTTAAAACTAGGGTTTGGCTGAAATTGGGGTGATGGGTGCAATTAGAAGTCAAGATTTTGGAATATGCTAGGGTTCATAAGTAACTTAGATATTCTCAAGGTCTTTTGTGGGGTCATTTGGAGAAATTGGGACTTTTATCATCAAACGATGAAAATAGGCCTAATAGGCCTTGGAGCAATTAGGTCTTCAAATGAATTTGAAACCAATTAGGTTGGTGAAGGGTCTAGAAATGTGGGTGAAGGTTAAAAGGGACTCTAAATGGTTTAATAGACTAATAAGTGTCTAAGGAAGTATGTGGAGAGATCCTAGGAAGGAGATTTGGCATTCTAGGAGGGAAATCTAGCAAAGAAGACTAGTTAGGTATTTGAGGACTAGTTGGACTAATTCCACCTTGTAAGCTTGGAATCTTACAAAGATTAGATATACCTTGGAGGAGAAGTTTATCCCAAGGATCTTGTAGATCCTAATTAAGGAAAGGTTCTAAACCATTGGATGGTTAAAGAAAATAAAGGAGTATTTAGAGTGAAGAAATCCTAGGATAGCCAAGTCCTCTGCATCATCACCCAATGTCAAATATTTTAAGGTATTTGGAAGGAAGTGTTATATTCTTAAGGACAATAAAATGGTAAATTTGATGAAAAAAGTAAAGAAGGTGTGTTTATAGGTTATTCCACAAGATGTAAAGCTTATAAGTGTTTAAATACTAATACTAACAAAGTTGTGCAAAGTACAAATATAAAGTTTGATGAATATACATAAGCGCATGAAGATGAACCAAAGAATAAACCTAAAAATTATAGAATGTTTATGTACTACTATGAAGACATGTCTAATAATGTTGATAATTCTGGAGTTGCATTTAGGAGTCCAATTGCACTCAGGAGCTAAGTTAAAATTAGAAGTTGAGGTACAGTCTAATACTGAGATTAGTTTACATGAAAGGAATGCCAAGTTACCTGATAGAGAAGTGCACAATGAATCTACAATTGAACCTCATGAAAGGCCCATTTTAGAAAGGAGAACTAAGCCAAGGTTTGTAAAGTATGTCAAAAGACATCACCTTGCTGGACAAATTATTGGAGATAAAAAAGAAAAAACAATGAGAAGAAATAGATTAAGAAATGACACATATTTTTTAAGCATACATGATCCTAAATCAGTGAAGGATGCATTAGAGAATGAAGACTACAATAAAGCCATGAAATAAGAAATTGATCAGATTGAGAAGAACAAAACTTGGACACTTGTACCCAGACTTGGGAGCAAGAATGTTATTGGAATCAAGTGGGTGTACAAAAACAAACTGGATGAGAATTGTGAAGTCATAAGGAATAAGGCAAGATTAGTTTGCAAAGGATATGCACAAGAAAATGGAATTGACTATGGAGATACATTTTCCCTAGTTGCAAGATTGGAAGGAGTAAGAACTTTGCTTTCTTACTCTACTTACAAAGGATTTAAAGTTTATTAAATGGATGTTAAGTCAGCATTTATGAATGGTATATTAGAAGAAGAGGTTTACATTGAACAACTTGAAGGATTTGTTAATCTAAACAATAAGAACATGGTGCATAGACTATACAAAGCTTTATATGGTTTGAAAAAATCTCCTAGAACATGGTATGAAATATTACATAACTATGTTGTGAAGACTGGTTTTGAGAAAACTGATGACAACAACAATCTATATTTGAAGACAAGAGGAGGTAAAGGAATATTACTAGATGAAATATTTCTTGATAATATCATATTTGGAGAGCATAATAAATTGTATAAGACATTTGCGAATGAAATGATGAAAGAATTTGAGATGTCTATGTTTGGAGAAATAAAGTTATTTGTTAAATTGCAAGTATATTAGATGAAATATGGTATTTACATCACTCAATCCAAGTATGTGAAGGAAGAGTTGAAAAATTTTGGTATGGAAGATTCAAAATTAGTTAGAACTCCTATGCTAACGAGACATAAACTATCCAAAATTAATGACTCTAATGAAGTAAATCAAACATTGTATGGTTCTATAATTGGAAAATTGCAATATGTCTAGTTCATAGAAGACCTCATATTACACTAGATGTTGAGATTGTTGTAAGGTTTTCTATAAATCCTAAGGAGAATCATTTAATGGATGTTAAAATGATTATGAGATACTTGAAAGGAACATAAGATTATGGTCTATACTACAATAAAAATGACAAGTTTGAATTGAGAGCCTACATAGATGTTGATTGGGCTAGAAACATTGATGATAGAAAAAGTAAAAGTGGTGGAGCATTTTTCTTAGGAAAAAGATTGGCTACTTGGACCAAAAAGAAACAAATTTTTATTTCGCAATCTACTAATGAAGTTGAATTTGTGGTTGTTGCAGTGAATTGCACACAAATGTGGCATGTATCAAATAGTTACTCAAAGGAATAAAGGAGGAAATTATTGAACCTATGGTACTTTACTGTGACAATACAAGTGTTATAAAAATATCTAAGAACCCTATGATGCATACAAGGACAAAACACATTTCAATCAAGTATCATTACTTGACAGAATTAGTTCAAGACAAATAATTGAGAATGGAATATGTGAATACAAAAGAATAGACAGTTGATAAATTAAAAAAGGCTTTACCTAAGGATGCACATGAATATCTTAGAGGTAAACTAGGGGTGATACCCCTATCCAAAGCTACTTGAGAAGAAAGAGTAGAGCCCTGCATCAACTAAGTTGAATGACATCTTTTACAATTTGATGCAATGGATCTTACTTTAGGACTTGCCTAAAGTAAAGAAGGAGCTTCAAAAAAAGATTTATAGTAACATGCAAGGTGACAAAGGGAGAAACTAGATTGATTATATCTCCATGTATATATTTCAAGTCTTTGGAATTGTTGTCAAAGAGGGAGATATCAAAGAAAAAAGGAGAATATATAGAGAGTTATACCAAAAGAATATATTGAGGGAGATATCAAAGATATCAAAGAGATCAGATCAGAGAAGGAAGGAGAAAGATTGTTAAAGAGGGACAAGACCAAATGAGGGAGATATTAGAGTATATAGAGAAAGGCACACATATTGATAGAGGGAGATATTTCAATAAAAGGTATTAAGTTTCTTTTTGGTATTGTTTTTGGTATCAGTTTGCCATAAATGCCAAAGAGGGAGATTGTTGAAGTGAAGAAGATTAATGAAACCTATCATGGAACAATCACTATTTTGTCACTGATGTCAAACCTGCTACTTGTTGGTGAGAAAATTTCTTACTTTGGTCTAAATACTATCATTTGATTGAGTGATGAAGAGGATTTAAAAAGAACTAATAACAAGAGAACCTAGAGAAAGGTTGAGTTATGTGGTGTATAAAAGAAGCACTAAGACCAAGCAAGGCATTGATGATATAGTGTATTATATATCTACTTAAGGCTATAATGAAAAGATACTTGAGAAAAGACTAGATGAAGGCTAAGTAAAGAAATGTGTCTATCAAGCTTGACTGATCAAATAGTAGAAGTCGAGCAAGTCAATGTAGGCCAAACAGAAATTTAGTTGAAGCCAAGCAGTAAGTTCAAGATGTGCTAAGAAAAGTGAAATCTAGTTGGTACCAAGTGAAGAAAGTTTAGTATGTGCCAAGCACTAGTAAAGACTTAGTGTATGTTGAGAAACCTAGTGTTGGCCAAGCATCAGAAGACAATGTTTGCCAAGAAAATAGCTTGTTATTTCCAAGTGCCAGTAAAATGTGATGAATCTAAGATTTGATGAATCTAAGATGAAAAGTTGATTTCTTGAATTGTGTGAAGCATGTGGAAGATAACTATGATGAGCTGGTGGCACAAAATTCAAGATAAAACCCAACCCTAAAATGGATGATTGTGGTTAAGTTTCAAAAGACCTAAATTCTCTATATAAGTAGATAGCAGGCTAGAAGCAACTTGTCAGGTGTGAGAACCTGTGAAAGACAAGAAGTCTAGGGTGTTTCTTCATATGGTGGTTGAATCAAAGAGTTTGTATTTGTCATACTAAGCAAGAAGGATTAAGGAGATGAAAGCTTGAAGGGTTACAAGCTATTAGAGAGGAATAGGATGAATACCAAGTAGAATGGAGGACTGATTGTGAGATCTATAATCTACAAGTGAGTTGCATTTATTATCAAATCAACTCCTAATGTTACTCTCTAACAATTATATCGGTCTAGATAAACCTTTTGGACTAAGGTTGACCTAATAGTCATAAATAAATCCTTTAATAGGGTGACATTCTAATGGAATGTTCTAAAGTCCTTTAACAAGGCTCACTCCTAATAGGGTGATTGAAATCCTTTAACCAAGTCACATTTAATAGTGTGCATTGCAACCTTTAATAGGCTTGGCTCCTCACAGGGATCACTTTAGAAGAGTAAAAATTGGTAGCATGTTACTAGTGGTTTTTCCCAAATTGGGTTTCCACATAAAATCCTTGAGTCAAAATGTGTGATTGATTTTGTGGTATTGCATGTTTACATTTCTACGAAATTATTTTGGCCTAAGACAACAATATGTAAATGTTTAAGATATTGAATGATCAATGCATGCATAAGTATAAGTTGAAGTACTAAAAAAAATTATTTTTATATTTGGACCTTGGATAACTAATTCATCCCCCCCCCACCCTCATTTTCTAAAAAACCCAACAATTTAATTAGTTTTCAATTAATATACTCTCATATTTTAATATTTTCTTTTTTATTAAATAATACTTAATAATTCTCAATATTATATGATTAATTCAAATATTATAATTAAATCATGTACCAAATAACTTGCATATCCAAATCTACATAAAAACAACATTACCGAAACTAAAAATTAAACAAAATAGGCAAAGATAAACTCATAGGTTTAAAAGGGGTGGAAAGTTAGATACATGTCTTAATTCTTAGGACAAGTACTTAGGCTATGGATGGAATTGGGCCTGAACATTACCTCCCCATTCTTGCCATTGAGTTATTCAAATAGGGCACATTCATTCTGGCAATTTAGGGAAGTCGATGCCCAATGTCTACAAATTTGTATTAAAGACGAGCATGTACATGTGCATATATATCTAAGCTAAATAGGTAATGGCAGTGAGTGGTACATCTTGTAGATCCTAGGTAGAAGGTGACTATGACTCCCTCCCTCAACCATATCAGACATGTTAAACATAAATGTAAAACTCACACAAATCATACACATGCAACTATGAGGTAAGTATAATAGTAAATCCTAAATATAAATAACATCATAATCTAACATGAACATCTCATCACCATGAGGACGTAATAAGCATCTTTCCAAGACACACCATATGATATCATCATTAAGGTAATTTTATTTAACTAACTAAGAGAAAATAAAGAATCATCATTGCAAGTAGGAATTTGTTACAACCTGACATAATCAATTACTAAACATATCAAAGTATTGCATTTCAAATATCAATTAAGGGATAACACATCTATAGAAGAGTCATATAAAAATTTAACAACTAAGTCTATAGTGATAGCAAAGGAGGGGTATTAAACCTCTTGTTATTATTCACATGCCTTTCAGATCAATGAACTTTTAACTGTTGAACCATGGGAAAGGTTAAAGGTCCAAATTCAATAATCTTAGAATATTTGAATATGGTGCTTATGTAATGACTTGATATGGTCAAAAGATTCCATTTTAATGCTGAACTTTTAAATTGAACTTTAATAGTTCAATGTTCAAGTACAAGAAAAGGATCAAGATCCACTTGAAACCATGACTGTTGTTGGGACTTACTCACACCACCAAAATCTGAACTCTTGAACTTTAGATGTTGAATTGACAATTCAAGAGTTCAAGCTCAAGGTTCAAACTTGGGAAGAACATGACTTGAAGCCAAAAACAAAGGGATACATTCTCAAAGTTCTTGGGTGACATTTGAACTTTAAAGGTTCAAGTTCAAGGTTCAAACTCAAACTTAATTTTTCACAAAAGACTCTAAAATGTGTTTGAAAGGTTGAAACTTAGAATGCAAATAACAGTTGGCTCCAACTGGGGATTTAGACTCTAAGGGATTGAAAATGGATTCAAACTCTTTGGTTTCACAAAAACACTAAAATAGGAACCTAAAATGGATAAAGAAAAATAAAGGAAACCTAGACCAAAAACACAATTATATAAGAGAGAAAAGGAAATATTACTACAGTTGATAAAGCTTAAGGTCTTGCCTATTGTATGATAAGGGTGATTTAGTTCCATCCAAATACATTAGGTTGAAGGATTTTGGTCCGAGTACCTAGTTGGTTTCAAAAGGTCCTTTCCAAAGTGACTCAAATTTTCCATGTGCACCTTTAGGTTCTCTTCTTTTTTCCCATAACAAAGTTTTGTCATTCTCCATAAACTTACTAGGCCTAGCTCTATGATCAAAGATATTTTTAACCTAAGCCTAATGCTCTATGATGTGATCTACCATCTTTTCTTGTTCTTCTTCATCTTTCATCAAGTAGGAAATTGTCTTTTCTAGGGTATCATTAAAAGTCACATCTTCTAGTATCTTCTTAAGCTTGGCTTCAACTAGCTCAAGTGGAAGTGATAACTATGCTTCTACACCATACACCAACTTAAAAGGTGTAATTCCAATCACCCTCTTACTTCTTAGGAGTAGTTTTGTCTTCCCACAAGGCTTCATACAACTTTTTATGCCAGTCCTTTGAATTTTTGTTGACCAACTTCTTCATGATAGAGATAAGATTCTTATTAGAAGATTCAACCTGACCATTCCCTTGTGGAAAGTAATTGAAAGCATGCAAAAGTTGTATCTTATTATCATAATAAAAGAGGTGTAATTCATTTGAAGAATTTTTTTGGGCATTTTCTGTTACCACCTTTTTCGGTAATCCAAATCTAACTAAAATATTCTCCTTCATGAAGTTGCACACAATTGATTGGTATTGCTTCCACCCCATTTTTGAAAGTTTCTTCTATTACCATAGTCCTTAAAGGAAGAGATGTTAGCTTAGGCTTTCCAAAGAATATTTTACATTTCTCACATCTTCCAACCCACCTATAAGCATCAAAAAACATACCTGACCAATAATATCGATTCCAAAGTATTTTGAAGGGAGTGTTTATGGATGAGTAATGCCCTCTACATGTGTCATTATGAGAAGTAAGAAGAAACCTTTCCTACTGATCCTTATCAACACATCATAAGAATATGCCATCTAGCCCCTTTTTGTATAGAATATCATCCACAATTACATACTTAGTAGATTTCAACTTCAAGGTTCTTTTAGCTTTGCCTATCAAGTGTTTATGATATTCATTGTAGGTAAGGTAATAAGTGATGTCTAAAAACAAACTATCTATTAGGCTTACAAATAATACTAATGTTCATCTTCCCTCATCTCTTCTTGATTCTTAGTTATCAATCTACACAGGCCTTGTCCTCTTACAAGTTTAGTTGGTTTAACTTTTAGATCAAACTCTTGCACTTTTGATACCCATGTTGCTATGTTGTTCACTACTACTTCTTGTTGACTCAGGATTCTTTTTACGGCTACATTTGGAACAAAGACTATAGAGGGGGAGTGGAGAATGTAGTAATGGAATTGCTTAACATATTTTACCACTGAATATGCTTGTTTTTCAATGAGAAAGTACCTTAAATCTATTAATCTTAGATTGGTTTTGATATATGAGTGACAATATAATTAAGTTATTGACTTAGTTCATGCCAAACAAGCAATACATGTCGAGCATAAGTTGTCAGATAGTATATGTTGAGTAACAAATACTTAGTGTGAGTTGAGTAACTAGTAAGTGTCAAGTAGAATATGTGCTGAGCTATTTAGATGTCAAGTGATCAGTGGATGTCGAGTCATTTAGAGGTTGAGTTATAGCATTGAAGTTGTTTTTGATGCCAAGCATCAAGGATTTCAAGTTTCAAGTTAAACAGTATTGACATAGTTGTTTGTAATGTCACAAACTTCTATGTATACCATTTTTGGGCCAACTTAAGGATTGATTTATGATCTTTGTTGATAAGGATGAATCTTAATTTTGAATCCCTATGCATTACATGCATCCAATCAGAAAAAGGGAATGTTTAAGTGGAAATATGGGTGAATCACTACTGTTGATTCATACCTAACCCTAAGTCGCCTAGGTCTTTTTAAGGAAGACAAACCCTAAACTTTCTAATGAATGCTAAGGAGAATTGAAGTGGTTTTTCATGCACAAATAGAGCATTCATGGTGATTAAGGTGTTATGAATTGAGTTACATTGCGAAATCAGTTAAAGGAGAAAAAAAGAAAGGAATTAGGGGATAGTAGAGATACATCTAATCAAAAAAGATCAAGTACACATCCATATAGAGGTGATCTGACATCAAGCTTGGTGTAAAAGTACAAAACTATGTCACCTTTTAGGCTGACTTATTAGAACGATTAAATTTGAGTATTTATATCTAAAAATCAATTTTGTTCAAACATATGATCTAGGTAAATTCATTCTAGCTAAGTTATAATGATCTCACAATTTTCCAATTGAAAATGTTTATTAAATGCATGTTTTATACTAGTTTGTATCTAATTATTAAATAAATATAATTATTTTAGAAAACTAATGTTTCAATAACTCTTACTATTTTTTATGATATATTTTTAATAAATTATAAACACCATTTTATAGTTCTCAAATTCAAGAATATTCTCATATTGAGTTTATAGTTTTTTAATTAGATATAGTATATTATATTTATAAAATTCTACAAGCACATATTTTAACATTCAAAAAGGTGTCTACTTTGAGAAAGAAAAAATATTTAATCATATCAAGAAAAATTGAAACTTATGTGAAGTTATAGAGGAGAGAGTCCTCTTCTAGAATGTATAATTTTTATTCTATTCAAAATAAATTTGTTTTGAAAAATGTGGTGGGAGATGAAAACTATCGATTTTAGGCGAGTTGAAATTTGAATCATTATAAAAGAGAAAATATAGGTCTAAAGCCAATTTTTATTTTTGAATGTTCTAGATATATCTATTATCTATAACTTAGTCTAAGATCAAAGGGAAATAAGTTTATTTCCATATAGTTTTTTGGTGGGAACTAAACCCCTAATTTTTAGCATTTTTTAGCAACTAAAAAATTGTCTATAAAAATTATGAAAATATATCAATTATTATTCCAAATAAATGTTAAAAATTATAATCTTAAACTTGATCAATTTCTATACATTTCATTAGTTTACTTAATTTTCAAATTCTAAATAATAATACTAGTTTTGTATCATTGAAGGTGAACAATTATACTTTTCTTAGCCTTTTCCTTTACAAAAGGGTGACACAGGTTTGTTCTTTTACTCGCAATAGAGTGTTAACCAAAGGATCATTGTTGAGACATTCTAATAGGTGAATCAGTTAAATCTCTTAACAAAGTAGTCTTAATAGGTTGTTGTAAATCCTTTAACAGAGTGCTTACTTCATTGTAGTTAAAGTCCTTTTACTAGGAACACTTTTGGTAGGGTGTTTAAATCCTTTAATAGGATAAGATCTAACAATTTTGTAAATCACTAATAGGGTAGACCTTTCACAAGGTAGATCATGTTTCATGGTCAAACATTGTAACCTTCATTGGATACACTTTATTACTGTAGTAGTGAAGATTTGTGGGTGTCATTCCCTCCCTAGTTTTACCTTCTCGTTGGAGGTTTCTAGGTAACCAAATATCTTGTGTCATACATGTGTTGAATATTTTACTTTTATGCTATGGATGTATATGCTTAATTTGGTATTTCAGTTTATATGCATAGATTGTGAGATAGATGTGCGGTGAATAGTTTTAGAGGTTGAAAGTTTTAAGTGTTGATTCACCACCTGCACCCCCCACCCCCCCCCCCCCCCCCCCCCCCACCACCCCCCCCCCCCCCCCCTCCTAGAGTTTACATCCTTATTAGATTTCTAACAATTGGAATTAGAATTGAGTTCTCTGAAAGTAAAGCTTTGTAGCTTTGAGGAAAGATCTCAAAGATGGAAGTGTACATATTGGGACTGACTATTAAGAATCGGAAGATTGAAATACAACTTTCCTTACATCAACTAAATGAAGTAAGAAATGATTTAAAGATGTCACTGAAGAGAAGGAAGGAAATTTCTATTGAAGAGAATGACACACAATACCAAGAGATTGACACTACTGAATTGTTTGTTGATGGAAACACAAATAAATTTGATGTAGCAGTTGTAGATCTGATGAAAAACAATGGAATCTTAATTGAAGAAGCTAGAAACCTAAAGAGAGAACAAGAAGTCTAATCAGTATTACTATGTGAGGTGACTAAGCAAAAAAAAAAAAAAGCTAAAGAGAAAAAAGTCATGATTGAAGATGACAAAAGGATTTTGACCAATAGACTAGAAGATAAAATAGTAGAGGTAACTAGGATTTCTAACATGCAATTGGAAACTTTGGGTCAAATGATGATTGCAAATCATGAACTAAATACAAAGGATATTGAAATTACAACACTGAAGTTGTAGAATGAACAACTAAGAAATGATCTAAAAAGAGAAAGGGAGTTTGTTGATAGTTTCAAAAAACCTAGTGAAGTTATCAAATACTTTAAAAAATTGATGAGATCCCCTAGATCCAATAGTAATACTTCTAGATTGGGATAAACTAGTACTGAAGAAGGAATATCATCCAAAAGTGGTGAAGAAAGAAGTAACAAAGGTAAGAATTCGAAACCTAGTTGTTATAATTGTGTTAAGATAGGTCATACTCGTAATGTTTTCAAGAGAAAGATTGCAAATCATAATCTTAAGTAGAATTTCATGGATCACTGCTATAAATGCAACAAACAAGGACATCAAGCATATGAATGTAGAACCAAGACCACAAGCACACAAAGATTTGAAGGACACTATTATAACTATCAAAAGTATGGACATAAAGCATATGAGTGTAGCTCCAAGCATAAATGATCATCAAACAAGTAGACAAAGGTAAAGAAAAATGGAAACTTTTATAATTGGGATTATAATACAAGGTATAATTATCACTATTGTCAAGAGT
This sequence comes from Cupressus sempervirens, assembly GCA_028749045.1. Taxonomy (NCBI): domain Eukaryota; kingdom Viridiplantae; phylum Streptophyta; class Pinopsida; order Cupressales; family Cupressaceae; genus Cupressus; species Cupressus sempervirens. The sequence goes on along the minus strand of CM053791.1, from coordinate 588,460,273 downwards.
ATGGACATGTTGCTGAATATTTCATAAGAACACACTTTAGAAGTGACTACAATAGATGGTTAACTCAAACCACATGTTTTAGCTATTTGAAAACTAGTCACATAAGTAGAAATCATCCAACAAGGTCAAAGGCACCAAGCAGCAAGTTTAATAAAGGAAAAGGAAATGAAGATGTTGAGAATGTCAGAGATGAGATGAACAGGACATGGGAGAGAAAGGAAGATTGCAACACATCAAGTTTAGAAGGGATCACTTCACCCAATGGGTTAGGTGATCACACCTCCTCCAATTAAGCAATCAAGAGTTATGTGTGAGTGATATCTAAAAGATATACTATACATTAGTTCCAAGGATTTAGTTATGAAAAGATTACATAGGCATGAATAAAGATGCAAAGTGTTGTTAAGAATCTAGAAGAAATTTTTAAGTTTTGCTAGTTTTCATGGTACTGTCAAGCATGAAAAGTTTCACTGTGGTTGCCAAGTAAAATATTAGTTGATGTCGAGCTATCAAATTTGTTAGTGCTGACTGAGCTCATAGTGGTTTCTGAGTGGAATGGGAACTTCATGGAGTCAAGTGAGTCAAAATATTTATTGAAGCCAAACTTATAGCTATGCAAGAACTAAACATTAAATGCAAGGTTTTGAGGTCTATATGAATGATTTCTACTCATTTGACATCATTTGAATTTAAAGAAGACAATGAAGAGTGAAAGGAAAAATTAAAAGAGATCATACCAGTATTTTCAAGTCAAAGTCAATAGTCACTCAACACCATCACAATAGATTCACAAAAGTATTTATCATGTGCCAAGCTACACAATTTGAATTTTTGCAAACCCTAGTTTACATTATGGCATCTAGTTCTTCATCTACTAAGGTTAAAGAGGGTAAATAAGTTTTGAATGTACAATTGATAAGTAATGAGATCAAACAACCAAACATTAGAGCCATACCTAATATCGCTTACAAGAAAGATCCATCTGGTGTGTTGTCGATGGTAGTGATACCACTAAGAGTTTTGATGATTCAAGATGTAAGATATTGCTATACATGTAAGGTTGGTAGCATAGGAGACATGGAAATTAGGGAAACCTATGGAAATTTATGTGAAAATGGAGCATCAAAGGATGAATTCAAAATCATAGAAAGGAAAGGGTTGACATATGCCTTATATTTTCCAAATGTTTTCAAGACTAAATGGATTAAGATGGTCTTGAGTAGAATTCATGATAATTCTATATGGTTGGATAATGGACTGGTGAAAATCACCAAGAAAATTGTACATAGAGTAACAAGGTATCCAACACTTGACCAACCTAAAACAATGAGAAGTGAATCTAAAGAGGTCATTGAGAAGAATATAGGGGCAGTGTAGAAAAAAAAAGGGATGATAATTGATACTATTTTAGATCCCCTAATTACATTTGTAGTGAGGATAATATCACATGAATTCTATCAATAAAGTAGACTCAATATTGTACCATATATTGTTGTTGACATGGGCTATAAGATAGTCATGAAGGATCATACCTATGACCTTGCTAAGTTGCAAATGCAACAATTTTCAAAAAATTTGGAACCTATAAGGAAGAGCAAAAGTGCACAATATAAATTTTGCTTAATTCTTTTATGTATGTTCTTTTATGTATAGAACACTTTCCCCACTTTTCTTAAGGTCACCTAGAAAACAAACAGATCTATTGCAGTGCAAATAGGTGAGTTTATTGAGAAACTCGGGAACAATTTTGAGTTGGTTATGACAAGCTAGTTTGAGGACTTCAAATAATCAATGAAGAAGAGACTAAGGATACTAGTTTCACTAGTTGAGAAACATTTCAATGATGTTTTCATTCTAGTTGACACTAATTTTACATATGTTCAAGTTTTTGTTCCAGGTGTTAGGTGGCTAAGGCCACTAGGCTATGAAATCAATATCGATGAAGCCTCTATAGCAATAACAACATTACTTGTAGAAGATGTAGATGCTAATGCTACTACCTTTGGAAACTATGATATGGCCAAATCTAAGATAACAATAGATTTGAATATTGCCTCAGTCATCAGGAAGAAGAACAAAATTGTGAAGAAGTTAAAAGAGAAATTTGGTGAAGGAGCAAATGAAGAAAAAGAGGAGGAAGAAGATGAAGAAGAAAAGGATATACCAAGTCAAGCACCATTAGCCTTAACTCAAGTTCAAGAAGAAGATCAAGTAGGAGAGTGAAAATTGAAGAAGGTGTCAAGGGAGAACAAGCCAATGAAGCACCTGAGCAAAAGAAGAGGAAAGATAAGACACCAACTGCTAGCAAACCAAGAAAGGTTGCAAAACCTAAACCTATAGTTCCTTCTACAATAGCAAGCATAAGGGATACTATAAAGAAGGCTCAAGAAGTAGTCAAGCCAAATGAGAAGAGGGCTAGACTAGTTAGCAATGAAGATGAACCTGAGAAGAGACCAAGGAGAAAGTATGTTGCTCCAATTGAATCTGATGAAGAGAAGATAGAATCTAATGATAACAACTTGTTTTAAGTGGTAAGTAATAGTCCTTATTTAGATATAGATAATATATGTGAGAATATAAGTAACAATCTTGATTTATCTAGTTTGACACATATTAAATTTGATAAACTTGGAATAATTGAGATGAATCAAGTTGAGGAGTCAATTTATGTCATGATGGCAACATTTAAACAAGCTTCAATTGAGATTTCCAACTCTCTACCAAAAGAATTATCTGATAGAGTTAATCAAAAGTGGAAATATAGTCTAAACATAGAAAGACAAATCAAAGAGACTACACTTGCTAGAGTGATGCCAGAACTAGATAGAGAGACAATGGCCAAGACATTGAAGAAGCATACTAGAAAATTTGCACTAAAATATAGGACATTCAACATATTGTGGAACAAGGTTGAGGATGTTGTACAAAAGACCACTTTGATTTGGAAATCACTAAATGGTTTGACAAAACCCAAGGAAATAATGCAAGCACCTATTGAGGTAGGTGAGGACAAAGAAGAGAAACAATGGGTAACTAAGGTAATCATAGTTGATACTAAGCTAGTTACACAAAAAGAAGACACTAAAACAAATGTAGATACACATGCACCAACCAAGGATGAGTAGAAAATAGAAAAAAGTGTACCAAATACACTAGTGTTGAGTGTTAGTCCTCCACATGAAGTGAACACAAAAAATGATTTTGTAAAGATAAAGAATGTTTCTAATACTATCACTCAAAACATCAATCCCCTCACAATGGATGACTTGAAGAAGATACTAGTGGAATCCACTACCTAGGCCAAACTTTGTGAGAATCATGTACTGGTGAGTGTTGATGAGATTGAGAAGGTAGACAAGGTATCTATGGGGGAGGAAGTACACAAACAAGTTACACCTACAGCCCCTCCTTAATTTTCTATGATACAACCTACATTACCCCTTATGGTATATCAAAGGAATGAACCAACTACTTCTACCATCAATACATTGGCACAAAGTACTCCAGTCATAGTCACTATAAAGGAAAGTGAACATGATAAGGGTGAGAGAGTTGGAGAGTAGAAAGATGAAATAGAGAAGACTAAAGAAACACAAGTTCAAATAGGTCAGATAGACACTCCTGCACCTACAACACAAAAGCAAGGTGCGCCTATGAAAATAGAGAAGGAAAAGGATAATACTGAAGAGATAGGTATGACTACCAAACCTAAGGAGCAATTAGCAATACAAACATTGGTAACTTTACTAGAAACTGCTACTCCTCCTAATCAAGCTCTTCATAGGTTGAGTATAGAAGCTCTACCCCTACAATAATCACAACTGAGCCCAAGCACATCTAAGGTAGATGAAGTCACATCATTTTTTGATGTGAACTTGGATGAGGTGATTGAGTTTCCCAAGTTTGATTAATCAACTATCACTATTGAGTAGATGGGCATACTCCAGGAAGCTCTAGCAAAGAAGAAGAATCAAGAATTTCTTAGATGAGAGAATAGCTAGAAGCAAGCCTTCAAATATATCAAGGACATTTTCATTGATGCATTCAGTCTATTAGCTCTAGAGGAAAACAAGCTAATAATTGAACAATTAACTAGCTTAGTGGAGAAGCTAAATGACACAAACCTAGATTAAAATGTAAAATTACTCAAATGGTCTGAGAGAAAGTTCCAACATAAGGTTGATAAAAATATATCAAGTGTTATTGCACTATCACAAGTTGAGTTAGCAACCAAAATAGATAGTGTGAAGAAGGTGTTGGAGAACATCTTCTCTTTGTACACCAAATTGTGTAATCCTACACTCTTTACATAAGAAATAAGGAGTCATATTCTGAGTTTGGAGAGTCATATATAGTAATCTGGTATAACTTTGCCAAAATCTCTAGCTCAAAGTGAGAAACATTTCACAAATCTCCTCAAATCCCAAAGTCAATTAACAATGTTACACATAGATGAAGAAAACATCAAGGCTAAATTGATAAGCATCCAGTCAATTTTGACTCCACATATGGAGATATTGCACAAGGAACTAGCCTTTGTTGAAACATGCATGAATAAATATCCACATATTTCTACTCATGAAGGCTTAGTTCACCTTGCTGCCGAGTTGGCCATCTAGATCAAATCATTGGAGGTAGCTTGTGATAACTAGGATGTAGCATTGAAAATCATGCTTGAGGTCCACAAATCATTTTTGGACAAACACATTCTAAGTGTATAATCCTTTGAAATCAATGTAAAAATGGGGGAGAAATAAGGTAAGGGAGAAAGAAATAAGAGGTATGGGGGAGATAATACTTTTAAGGACAATACATAAATCAACCAATAGAAATCTACTCAATAGGAAGAATAATTTTGAGTTAAGACAAACACAAAACATCATAATCAAATTAGGGGGAGTTATTGAAATTTGAGGTATGATTGATTGCAAAATTTTGAAGTTTTGAAATTCTGTATGTATATGGATATTATCTGAGTTATGCTTGAAAGGCTAAAGGTTATTCATACATGATCAAGTATTTTTACACTCATGTCAAAGGGGGAGATTTTTAATATCAAATTGATTTTGGCATATGAGTGACAATATACTTAAGTTATTTACTTAGTTAATGTCAAACAAGTAATACATATTGAGCATAAGTTGTTAGATAGTGTATGTCGAGTGACAGATATTTAGTGTGAGATGAGTAACTAGTAAGTGTTGAGTAACTAGTAAGTGCCAAATCACTCAAGTGCTAAGTAGATGGTATGTGTTGAGCTATTTAGATGCTGAGTGATTAGTTAATGTTGATTCATTTAGAGGCCAAGTTACAGTATTGAAGTTGTAGTTAATGTCAAGAATCAGGGACTTCAAGTGTCAAGTTACACAATTTTGACATAGTTGTTTGTAATGGCACAAACTTCTATTTAAACTATTTTTGGGATGACTTAAGAATTGATTTATGATCTTTGTTGATAAGGATAAATCTTAATTATAAATCCCTATGCATTACATGCATCCAATCATAAAAAGGGAAGGTTTAAGTGGCAATATGGGTGAATCACTATCATTGATTCATACCTAACCCTAAGTCACCTAGGTATTCTTAAGGAAGACAAACCCTAAACTTTCTAATGAATGCTAAGGAGAATTGAAGTGAGTTTTCATGTGCAAATAGATTATTCATGGTGATTAAGGTGTTATGAATTGAGTTACATTGTAGAATCAGTTAAAGGAGAACAAAGGAAAGGAATCAGAGAACAGAAAAGATACATCTAATTAGAAAGGATCAAGTACACATCACTATAGAGGTGATTTGACATCAAGCAACAGAGTGCTAATTGAAGGATCATTGTTGAGACATTCTAATAGGTGAATTAGTTAAATCTCTTAACAAAGTAGTTTTAATAGGATATTGTAAATCCTTTAACAGGGTGCTTACTTCATTGCAAGTTAAAGTCCTTTTACCAAGAACACTTTTAGCAAGGTATTTAAATCCTTTAGTAAGCCTTTAACCGGGTAGACCTTTCATAGGGTAGATCATTTTTCATGGCCAAACATTGCAACCTTCATTGGATACACTTTATTACTACAACAATAAATATTTGTGGGTGTCATCCCCACCCTAGTTTTACCTTCTCATCGGAGGGTTTTTGACTAACCAAATATCTTGTGTCATACATGTGTTGAATATTTTACTTTCATGCTATGGATTTATATGCGTAATTTGGTATTTTAGTTTATATGCATAGATTGTGAGATGGATGTGTGGTGAATAGTTTTAGAGGTTGAAATTTTTAAGTGTTGATTCAACCCCCCCCCCCCCCCCCCCCCCCCCCCCCAAAGTTTACTCCCCTATTGAATTTCCAACAAAATCATGATTCTTCAAAGGCACACTAATGAATGAGATGGAGAACTCTTCACCTTCTTACTTTTTTTTTAGAAAGATAGTGAACATGGTATGTTCACTAGCATAACAAGAGATTATAAAATCTATTTTATAATCAAGATGAGCCAATACAGAAGCTTATGTGATGGAAAATTTTACTTCTTCAAAATTTGTCATAGCTTCTTCAATCCATTTGATGGTTAACTTCTCACTAAGAAGGTTAGCAATAGGTTTAGTAGTTTTAGAGAATTCAGACACAAACCTCCTCAAAAAAATTATTTGGCCAAAGAATGATCAAACCCTATTATGGTTTGATGGGAGCCATAATTGGTGAATTTCTCTAACCCTCTCTAGATCAATCTTGATCCCTTCCTTTGACACCAATTATCCTTGGAGTTTTCCCTTTGTAACATAGAATATAGACTTCTTGGGGTTTAGGGACACACCATTCTCTCTACACCTTTGGAGGACTAGTCTCAAGTCTCGCAAGTGTTTCTTTCTTCTCCTTGAGAAAATAGTCATGTCATCCAACTATATGACTATTATTTTTTTCAATAGATGACCAAAAGAGGAATTAATTTCCATTTGAAAAGTGGCACCAACATTTATGAGACTAAAGAGCATTTCATTATAAGAAAAGGCTCCCCAAGGGGTGGTAAAGGAAGTCTTATGTTGATCTTCAAGAGCCACATTGATTTGATTGTATCTAGAGAATCTTTCTAACATAGACATCATCTTGGAACTAGCTACAATTTATAGGATATGATCCGTATCAGCCAGAGAAAATTTGTCCTTTAGGCTTGCCTAGTTAAAATTTTGGAAGTCCATGCAAATTCTATTCTCTTCACTCTTTTTACAAACTAGTACTATATTAGCCACCCAGGTAGAATGATGAATGGGGTAAATTATATGGGCCTTGAGCATTTTATCAACCTCTTTGAAAGTTGCATCTGCTACTCTTGGGTTATAATTCCTCATTTTTTGTTAGAAAGGAGTCACTCCAGGATTTAATGGGATTTGGTGTTAGAACTATCCTTGTCTTAAATCCTTCAAGTCTTCATAAGACCATGTAAACACATCTTTGAACTCTTTTGATAAACTAGTGAACCTTGACTTTTAAATTTTAGTACAACATTTGTCTAGTTTAATTAGCTTTGGGTTATCTTCAACACCTATACTGATCTTTTCACATGCTCCAAATTTCTCCTCTTTTACTTTTATATTATTTTTAAGGTATTGGTCTTTTTTATTGAATAAAGCCTCAAGGAACTCGAAAGTAGAGCCCTCAAAGAAAAGAAAACCAAAATTCTCAGCCCCTTGCAAGAATGCATTGATTTGTGCATCATTGCTAAACACTTGATAGGATCTTGAATTGTCAAGCACATTGGTTTGATCTATCAATTCAATAGTATATATATCTTTTGTAAAATTGGGATGTGGTATCATCAAAGATGTGTTGTGATGTGGAGCCTAATCAAACTCAGAGGTTTGTTTGGCACAATTTTCTTCCCATGTTATTTCTACGAGGTTTTGGGGGAAGTGCCCCCAAGATGAGGTCAAGAGGCAACACCCCTTTAGGGATCTAGGGAAGTGCCCTAGGTGCACTCCCTGTCACAATACAAGGTGGGGTCAAGGGGCAATGCCCCCATAAGGGTTTATGAGGGTAGCGCTCCTGAAGAAAAAAAAAATGACCATATATTGTAAAAGGCATTTACTACTATTTCTCCCATTGAACAAATTATTCTAGCCCTAATTTTTTTAAGTGGCAAAAGCTTGTATAAAAAAGCTCAGGGTTAGGGATTTCATAATGTAATGGTGATATTGTAACTTCTTGTGGAGGTATCGATCTGTAAGGAATTGTGGATTGTAATCACTAGATAATAATAATATTGAGCTTGTTGTTGGTGGACATAGCCCAGGGATTGGGTGAACCACATTAAATCTTGGTGTCTTATGTTCTCTTCTGTGAGATCTATTATTTTCTAATATTGGTTATATTTTCATGTGACTTTTATTTCTATCTAAGGTTTAATCCTAACAAGTAGTATCAGAGCCAAACTGTTGTCATTTTTTTTTAGCCAAACAATCATCATTTTTTTTTAGTGATCATGTGCAAGGAAAGTCTCATGGTTGAGTGGGAGTCTCACACTTGAGTGAGAGCAATGAAAAATGAGGGTAAGCTAAAGGTGGAGAAGTTTAATGGGAAAAACTTTCAATTATGAAAGATGCAAATGGAAGACTATCTTTATCAGAAGGATTTATGGAAGTCGTTGGAAGGAAAATCCAAGAAACAAGGAGCTATGTTAGATGAGGATTGGGAGATTTTAGACAAAAAGGCACTTGGAAGCATTTGATTATGCTTGGCACCATTAGTTATATTTAATATTACAAAATTAAAGATGATGAAAGAGTTGATGCAAACCCTAGAAAAATTGTATGAAAAACCCTCTACTTCAAACAAGGTATTTCTCATAAATATGAAAATGATAGAAGGTGGATCTGTTGCAGATTATTTAAATGAGTTTAATATTATTACTAGTCAGATATCTTCTGTTGGTATTAACTTTGATGAATAAATTAGGGCACTCTTGATTTTTTGTTCTTTGCATGAAAGTTGGAATGGCTTGGTAATGGTTGTAAGTAATATTGTTTCTAGATTAATACCCTAAAATTTGATGATGTGATTAGTGTTATTTTGAGTGAGAAAACTCACAGGAAAACTTCAAGTGGATCTACATAAGGAAGTGCTTTGAATGCACAAAGTAGAGGCAGAATGACTAAGAGAGGAAATAATTCTAGAAATCATGGAAAATCAAGAGGAAAGTCAAAGCAGAAGAGGTCTCAATCCAGAGGAGCAAAAGATTGTTGGTACTATGATAAACCATGGCATAAGAAGAAAGATCATTAGACTCGAAATAACAATGAAGGAGATAAACCAGAAGGGAAAAAGGAGGAAAATTTGGTAAGTAACAAATCCAAAGAGGGTGTTTTGCTTCTATCTTTAGAAAGTTTTGATGATCCATCGGTTTAAAATTTTGGTGCTTCATTTCATGCTACATTTCATAGAGGTTATTTCATTGATTATGTCCAAGGGGATTTTGGGCTTGTTTATTTGGGGGATAATGAACCCTATCAAATTGTTGGAAAAGGAAAAGTTAAGATTAAGTTGTAGAATGGGAATCATTGGCTACTACATGAGGTAAAACATGTTCCAAGGATAAGTAGGAATTTAATTTCAGTTAGACAACAAGGTGATGAGGGTTGTGTAGTTACTTTTAATGATAAAAATTGGAAGTTTTCAAAAGGTTCCCTTATAGTAGAAAAAGGTGTGAAAGTAGGCACCTTATATCTTTGTACAGGTCATATTGTTCCTTCTACTTTAATTATTTCAAAGAAAAATGAATGTCGAGGAACAATTGTTGGTATTAAGCAGGGAGAACAAATAGTTGTTGTAGATTCTAATATAGTGTTGTGGCACAAAAGACTTGGTCACATGAGTGAGAAAGGTATGAAATTACTTCATTCAAAGAAAGTTTTACCAGGTCTAAAATGTGGTAATATGGACTTCTATAAAAGTTGCATGTATGAAAAACAAAAGAGAGTCATTTTTGTGAAGACTAGGAAGGAAAAGAAAAGTGAGGGATTAGAGCTTGTGCATAAAGATGTATGGGAACTAGCTTAGGTATCTTCCCTTGCTAGCTCTCATTATTATGTTACATTTATTAATGATGAAACTAGAAAAGTATGGTTTTATTTCCTTAGATAGAATTTGATGTATTTCAAACTTTTAGAAATGGAAATGCTTGGTTGAAAATGAGACTAGCAAGAAATTAAAATGTCTTCAGATCTAATAATGGTGGTGAGTATTGTAGTCATGAATTTGAAGATTATTGGTCCACTAATGGTATTCATAGACAAAAAACTATTCCAAGGACTGCATAAGAAAATGGAGTGGTTGAACACATGAACAGGACTATAATGGTGTTCGTTGGAGTTTTAAAACTACTGAGCAATAAGGAGCCTCAATACCAAAATGATAATACTTATGCAACCTAAGGAATAGTCATTTCTTATTTTTAGTTACAGATGCAAATCATTTGGATCCAACATTAACAAAACCAAGAATGGTTTTCTTCTCTTTAGGCTCTGCAAAACCAAGGTGGGTATACCTAAGGGATGACTCAATCTGACTATTGTTGTATGAAAACTATCTTAGTTTCATTTTTATTCTCATCCTCAATCCATAAACACACATCTAATTGTGACATTTAAATAGAATACATCCCATATAACAGATTGGGTCATAAAGTCTTCTATAGATCTGCAAGTATTCTTTGCAATAGTGACTAATTAAGGCTAGAATATTTCATGCAAACAAGTATTGACCAACTTTGAAGATCTTCAAGAAATAAAAGTGAAATTGATTGTAATTTTGCATTTGATACCCATTTATGATCTACTTCTCTTCCAACAAAATTGGTTTGACCAGTGCCTAATCCAATAGGGTTCAGAGTCCACTACAAATCTATAGATCTAATTTGTTTCATTACAACAAATATTATCAGCAGTTCTTATTGGAATCCATCATTCACAACATCCTTCTCATTACTACAGCAACCTTATCAAATTCATCAAAGCATTTACTCAATTCATTGAACTAATAGCAGTGATGGAAATATATACAATCTAAAGGATTGCATTCAATTGCACAAGTTTCACTAGTACAACATCAAGATGACTAAGTAACTAAAAAGAGACAAAACTCAAAAAGAACTGATATGGGGATAGCTCATGATTTGTATTCATTTTCTTTGAAAATTGTATACACTTTGCAGTAAACTTAGAATGACCATAGGAAGAAACATAGAGATCATTTTGTATTAATGTATTCCCATAAACTTACAAAGAAAATACATCATAAGGCTTGTTCAAATTACTTGGACCAAAAACTAACTAAATATGAGTAAAAGCATTAGAAATCGGACCCTTCTCTAGCCCTGGAATCTCACTTATATAATGTGAGAGGCAACAAGCTTCAGGCTAAGAAAATTTGACAAGTGTCTTTGACAAGAGATATTTACATGCATCTATCACAAAATGACAAAATTGTGAGCAATAGAAGATTTCTAAATCAAACATTCCTTTTGGTGGGTCCCCTTCTATTACATCCTCTAATGTTGTTGATTTGGCCGCTATTCTGATTCCTCTGTGTATGCAACTTCCAAGCTAGCCAATGATGAAGTTTGTTCTAATGTGTGTAAGTTAATCTCCACCTGTGGGTTTTCACCATCTCTATCCTATACTGTGAGAGTAATTTCTAATTTTCCCTCTTCTTCAGTTGTATCAGTGTCCTGTGGGCTCGGGTCTGTAACTGAAAGTGACTGATCATTCTTGTCTTCTTCTTCCTGTTGGCCTTGTGTAGTGATGGTGTCAATGATTTGGATCTCATCACCCTACACCTCATCACTGTTAGTTTCTACTTCCTCAAACTATTCATTAGGAGCTATTTCTGCCATCCACTTGTCAAACAGTGTGTCATTTGGCCAATTGAATTGCAAAATATCCATCTATCTTTTGAGCACATACTCAACCTCATTATCAATAGTAACAAAATTTGGGCTTTCACTATTTCTTTAGTTGTAGTGGCCCACCATGCATGCCATGTTTCATTGATAACTCTATTCATCTTTAAACAAAATATATCATCTAGTTCTTTTGCACATTCATCTTTATTTTTCAAATTATTTTTCCTATCTAGGGCACGAGGAAACAAACTAAACCTTTGGCTCTTTTACTTGTCTAAGTAGCCAACTATTATTCTTTGTAAATGAATCCTCCTATTGTCAAAATTAGAAAGATCAGAAAAAATATCAAAGGTCTTCTCAATTTGATCATAAGAAGTTCTTATGATAGAGTAAAAATGCCATTTCTTTCTTCCTTCTCACCCACTTATTCACAATAGGCTTCAAAGTGTCATCATTGGCTTTCAATTCCTCCCAGATACTGATCACCATAGCCAACTAATCATAGACTAGTGGCCATTCAATTTTGTCCCCTAAATATGTGAGAGTTTTTCTTAATTTATCTTCATATTTTGCCTCTAACTCCACATGTAATGCCCACAACTTGCCTTTTTCTTCTTCAAAATCTTTAGCAGTGTAGTATTGTGGCCTTTGGGGTGTATCTGGTATTTCTATGAGGGATGTGGATTTGAAGGGTTCAAATGGGGGGTGAGGGTATGTTATTCTTGGTGTTGTTGACCTTCCCATTATCTTGTTTTCAAGCTCAATTCTCTTTTTTACTTCCTTATTGTAGGCATCCACAAATGCCTCATACTTGCTTTGTAACTCAATCATTTCCTTTTCCTCCCTTTTTGTAGTAGCCAAGGCAAATTGAGAATAATCTACATTCATGTGGGCTGCCTTTACATGTGAGGTATCAACAACTCTTCTTACAATGATATTCCTTGTCAGTCCTAAATCATCAGGCTATGACGCAATAGCCCTGGATCCTCTTCTCAATGACCACATGACAAGAGTAGCTTGGTCATTACTAAATGCAGTTTCCAAGAACTCCTTTTTATTTGGATCTTGTAATTCCAAATTATTTGACACAGAATTGAAAATTAATGCATCAGCAATGTCCCAATTGGGCAACAATAAAATATTTACAGCCTTTACCATCTGTCTCCCTTCTTCAGGGGTTATATTTTGGAACTCTTGAATTATTTGTTCCTTTATTTGATTTTGAATGGAGGCTTTATCCATTTCTGGATGCTCTGTTTTCAAATTCTTACATATTTCCTCAAAATTGTTCATGTTTGCCCTCCAAGCGAACTGGTGGAAAGCCCTAGACTTTACAAAACTATCATCAGACAAAAATTGTTGACTGGCTTGTTCCAAGATAGGATCTAATTCCCTTCCCCTATAATCAGCTACAGTCAGCTCAAAACTTAGCACAGGAGGCTCCTAAGGGTTCCCTTCATCAATCTCTACTTGGGTAACAAAAACTCCCCCTTGTGATCCAATTTGTTCAATTTTCTCATCAGTGAGCCACTCCTCCTCAATTCTCATGAGGGTTTGGGAAGGTGAGTAACCTTCATCATGAGGTTCCTCTTCCCTTATTATCTTTCTCCTCTTAGGAGAAGGTTCAGGAGGCCTCTCTTCAAAAATAGCACTAGTAGATTCAACTATCTATTTTCCTTTATCCACAATGGGCCTTTGATCCTGAATGACAGTATGTCTTGGCCTCCTTTGAATAATTAATGGACCTGTCCCTATATTGGGAGTGAAGCCCAATCTCCTCATTATTTCCTTAGCCTTATCTGGAAAAGAATTAATGAATAATTTCTTTTTCTCATTCATTACCTCCATTATTTTAGGGAATGTATTCATAAGCTTATTAACTTTATCTGTAGTAGTTACAGCATAACTTAGAGGTTTGTAATCTTCATCAAAACAATTAATAAAATTCAAAACTTTTGAATAAACTCTCCACTTTTCTTTCTTTGTCTCTTGCTCCTACAGAGAGTACTCATTCCTTATTACATCTTCAGGGAAATAAAATTCATGCTCAACCAGATGAAGCTTGATCCTATGCCTAAGAGCCAAATTAAAGAAACCCTATACATCAAAAAAATGAGGGTGAGATACTGCCATCTTATATTGATCCAAAAATTTGTAGAGGAAGACCCACCCTTCCTTGGTTATCACAAACTAGTGGGCTACTGTGCAAGTGGGAAAAAATGATCTCGTCCCCTAGTTGTGCAAAAAAGCTTCTTCTACTCCTCCCAACTACCACAAGAATTTAGCTACTCCTACCTTTAAGGGCACCTGGTAAGGTAGTACATGGGGTGTTCCCTTGAATCCATAAATTCTAATAATAGTTGAAATTGAATATGGGATGATGTCTCCCCAATTATATGAAACCTTCAAATTATGGGGTTTATCCATAGGCCTAACAAGGTGCATTAGTACCTTAGGGATCCTAGGATTGTCCCTTAATATAAGGCACCTCAGTTTGGAGGTGAAGTAACTATCAAATCTAACAAAACTAGCATTTTCTACTTCCCCAGTCATATCTACACTCCATAATTGAATTGGCAATGCTTCCCCTTCTTGTTCTCTATTTAAAACCATTTTTTTACCAAAGTATTTAACCCTTTTAAATAGAAACATATGCATCAGTAGAGAGTAATGGCCCCAAGCCTTCTCCACCTTGCCCTTGGAAATCCCAACCAATCCACTGTGAATCTCATCGGCTAAGTAAGAAGCAAAATCAAAAATTATTTCCACACCGAAAGAGGAGATTTGAGTAATCATATGCATGAAACTCACAGGGATAAAATCTTCTTCACCCTCTCCAAAAAATTTGCACAGGGTCCTATATATCTCTACTGCCCTGGCATTGAAGCATGTTTTCTTGAAAGGTTCTTTAGAGGATGATGTTATTGCTGGTAGGGTTCAAATTCTACCAATGTGGGCTTTCAGTGCACCTTGTCTAACTATATCCTTCTTAGACATTTACTCTTTTTTTAAATCTGTCAAATTAATGGGCACATGATACCTAGTGAGAGGTCCCAAATGAAAAACTTCTCTAATCTCTTCTGGATTGATGGTGATTAGAATTTCACCATCTATTCTTCTCACTACCCTAGTGGCTTGATCATAGTTCTTTGACATGGCCTTAAGGAGATCATAATCCATAAAAACACTGGGGACCAATAACTTTCCTAGGTCAAAATTCTATACATTGGCATGTGTGGCAAATAGTTTCCTCCCTGCAAACCATTTCTTGAACAAATTTAAACCAATTTACGAGGTATGAGCATCCTAGACCCAATTACCCTTATCAAACAATCCATCTGCTATCCACAACCTAGGGTGTAATGAGGTCAACTTCTTAACTTGTACTATTTCAATAGTAGACTCGGGAAGCAACTCAAGAAAATCATCATGTACGTTTCTATCCAAATAATTTTTCTGACCTAAAAATTCCTTCTTCAAAGGCATCTTCAATTATGCTTTGCAGAACTAAAAAACTTACAGAGATGATAGTGTAATTACTTACTTAAATTCTGCTCTTGTTCTCTTTGTATTTTTGCAATTTCTATGTGAACCAATTGTTTCACAATCTTGCCAAATTCAGCATGGTCTTCTTAGTAATTGCTTCTGCTCAGAAAAGGCTCGAAATCTTTGTTCACGTAAGGTGGAAATGAGAAAATCTTCTATATTATACTCTATTTTTCCTCACACATGAAGCTTTCATGTCTAATTAATACACAGAGTGGCACCACCTTCTACATTTAAATCTATGTTGTCGATCTTTAAAAAACCTACGATCAAGGAATGCAGAAAAGGACAACTAGCATTCCACTTGACAAGTTGGCTAGTCAATCCAATGAGAATTGACCACATATATAGTTCCTTCCTTGATGGCATTTCCATTTGGACCCACTGGCGACTGAGGACACGTGTCAACATGTCGCTACTTTTCTATACATAAAGAATGAGCACCTTGCCATAGTGAAGCAGTGACAACCATTGATTCAATCTTGATCTTGTGAATGAAACATTATTGCATTGCTTAGAAGAACAATGGTGGGCCCTTACTCGCTACCTCACTATACATATCCTCCGAGCAACTTTTCATGGTGAGATAACAACAGTTGTCGATCTGAGATCAATCCAAGGGTAAAGAAACTACATAAAGTACCCTAAAGAGTGGTGGGGTCCATTCTCAGTATGTCGCATAAAGTAAACAACATGCAACTTTCTAGAGTGAGATAGCGAGGATCGTTGATCCAAGCTTGATCTAATGATTGGAATCCCTTATATGTTTTATGAATGGGGCGTGGGTCTAGGACATCGATGACATAAGAAATTTTGTACTGTTGGCAATACACAAAACCTTACTTTAATCCTAGTTACCTTTCCACATTGCTTTGAGGTCCCACCATGTGTTCATTTCATGGCACCTCGCTATGTTGCTAACGATGAGATGCCAAAAAAATTTGATAGAGAAGTAGCGAGTGCCAGTGTCTGTAACAAAACTCGGTGCCAAAAGAAATAAAAGCAAGTCAAGTCACCATCACCCTTAATAACTGCTTTTGACAACAGTAGTAATTACTCACCATGCCACTTGGACAAATTATGGTTACAAGGAATTTGGAGGCCACCGTGTCTTACATTTCACGGTGCCTCACTACTTCGTTAATGGCGAGATGCTTAGTTTTTTTGATAGCAAGGTAGTGAGGCATTGAAAAAACCCTAATTTTGATGACACCTTCTAGCTATTTTTTACTAGGTCCCTTTTTCTGCTTGATGGTACTAACAAGGTGCATGTGACTAAAAATTTAGTTGCAACACAAATCCCCAACCACCATACTTTTATTTCATAGTCCCATTTTTTAAATTTTCTAGTACTCGCTACCTCGCTATGCATAAAAAGTGAGCAACTTTTTATAGCGAGATAATGAGAACTATAGATCTTTTCAAAATCAAACAGTGAGGAACATGGGAGGAAAGATCACTATGGGGATGCGAAAAATTAAAATAAAATAGAATATTCACCAAAGTTTTTTTTTAAAGGATTTCGCGCCCAAAAGTTTTAAAAGGAATGAAACAATAGGGTTTTAAAAGGCTAACAAATCTGGATGACCAAAACCCATAAACCCTATTCACCATTAATGGATAGAATCTAAAAATTTAGACCTAGAAAAGGGAAATTTTTCACATGAAAAACCATACCAACAGAGTGTGCAAGAAGCATGAGGTTGCATGCAGGGTTGCCCTTAAACATATGGGTGGAGGCTGTCAATACTATTGTATATTTAATTAATAGACATCCCTCTGCTCCTTTGGGAAATGGTATTCTAGAGGAAGCATGGACTGCTAAGAAGGTGGATTATTCTTTTCTCAAAACCTTTGGTTGTGAAGCATTTTCTCATAAAGATTTTGAAAAGAGAACCAAACTAGAAGTTAAGTCAAATAAATTTGTATTTTTTGGATATGAAATTAATGAATTTGGTTATAGGCTTTGGGATTTTTAAAATCATACAATTTTAAGAATTGGGGATGTCATATTCAATGAGATAGTGTTGTACAAAAATCTATTGCAGCAACATGAGAAGAAAGAAAATGATTATGTAGTGATGTCTAATACTCCAAAAGATGATGTTCTAAAAATTCCTCATGATGTGCAACAACCACAACAACAAATACCACACACCCCAATGAACGTTAGATGGTCAACAAGGCTAAGTAGACCTCCATAAAGATTGTCTCCTTCTTTGTATTCTATTTTACTTACTGATGCTAGTGAACTTAAATTTTATGATGAAGCTATGCAGGTGGATACAAAGATTTAGTGGGAGTCTACAATGAAAGATGAAATGGACTCTTTGCTGAAAAATAAGACATGAGATTTATGTAAGTTGCCTATAGGTAAAAGGGCTTTACAAAATAAATGGGTTTATAGGTTAAAAGAAGAGGATAGAGGTAAGAAAAGATTTAAAACCAAGTTAGTTGTAAAAGGATTTACACAGAAAAAAGGCATTGATTTTGATAAGATATTTTCTTCTGTTGTTAAAATGACTTCTATTCGCATTGTTTTAAGTATTGTGGCTATTGAGGATTTGCATTTGGAGTAGCTTAATGTTAAAACTTCCTTTCTTAATGGTTATTTGGATGAAAAGATATATATGGCACAACCACAAGGATTTGAGGTCAAAGGTAAGGAGAACTTAGTGTGCAGATTGAAAAAAAGTTTATATGGCTTGAGGCAAGCACCTTTGCAATTGTATCAAAAATTTGATAGGTTTATGCATGAGCATGGGTATAGTAGGTGTCATTCAGATCATTGTTTTTATTTTAAGATGTTGGATGATGATAGCTACATTATTTTATGTTTATATGTTGATGATATGCTTGTAGCTGGGTCTAACATGGATCACATTAAGGGGCTGAAATGCCAATTAGCACATGCATTTGCTATGAAGGATTTGGGGGTAGCAAAACAAATCCTTAGTATGAAGATTTGGAGATATATGAAGAAAAAGAAATTGACTTTATCTTAGGCTGATTAAATTAAGAAGGTTTTGCGATGTTTCTCTATCAAGAATGCTAAAGTTGTTAGCACACCTTTACTTGGTCATTTGAAGTTGACTAAGGAGATGTATCTAAAGACAAAAGAAGAGGAGGATAAGATGTTTGAGGTACCTTATGCTTTAGCTATAGGAAGCTTGATGTATGTTATGGTATGTACAAGGTCATATATTGCACATGTAATGGGAGTTGTTAGCAGGTATATGAGTCATCCAAGAATTGAGCATTGAAATGCAATCAAATGAATTCTTAGATATTTGAAAGGAATATCTAGTAAATGTTTACACTTTGGGGGCCCTACTACTAACTTACATGGTTATGTTGACTTAGATTTGGTAGGGGATATTGATACCAAGTAAAGTACTATAGGTCATGTATTTACTGTCGATGGAGCAACAATGAGATGAGTTTCTAGGTTATAGAAGATTAATGCTTTATCCACTACAAAGGTAGAGTATGTTGCTGCTATAGAGGTAGCCAAGAAGATGATATGGCTTCAATTCTTCATGAAAGAGTTGGGATGCCCTTAAAAGGATAATTACTTGTTTATAGATAGTCAAAATGCCATTCATTTTTGTGAAGAATTCAGCTTTGCATTCAAAGACAAAACTCATACAATTATAGTGCCATTTCATTAAGTTAGTTTTGGATGATGGATAGTTAAAGATGGACAAGACACATATAAATGATAATTTAGTAGATATGTTTACCAAGGTATTAACAAGAGAGAAGTTCAATTCCTCTTCACCTTTGGTTGGTCTTTTAGACTGAATAGAATAAAAGAACAACAAAGTCTAAGGTGGTTTCATATTCCAATGGGAGCTATAGGTTTAGCAGTGCTATGATTAGTCTCCAAGTGGGAGGTTATTATTGTGGAGTCTAGTCAGTCTCCAAGTGGGAGATTGTTGTGATGTGGAGCCTAATCAGACTCAAAGGTTTGTTTGATGCAATTTTCTCCCTATATTTTTTCTACGGGGGTTTAGGGGTAGTGCCCCCAAGATGGGGTTAAGGGGCAGTGCCCTAGGTGCACTCTCTGTCAAAGTATAAGGTGGGGTCAAGGGGAAATGCCCCTGTAGGGGTTTTCGAGGGCAGTAACCCCAAAGCTTAAAAAATGACCTTATATTGTAAAAGGCGTTGGACACCATTTTTCCCATTGGATGACTTATTGTAGCCATAATTTTGTAAGTGGAAAATGTTTGTATAAAAAAGCTTAGGGTTAGGGATTTCATAATGTAATGGTGATATTGTAGCTTCTTGCAGTGGTATTGAGATGTAAGGGATTATGGACTGTAATCTCTGGATAATAATAATATTGGACTTGTTGTTGGTGGATGTAGCCCAGGGATTGGGTGAACTGTTGACAAATGGCTAATAGTGATATGTAATTATTGTCATTTATGATAGCACATGATGTACATGTTCACAGGAAACCTCTAAAATAAAGATACTTAGTGTTTGGTAATCAAAAAATTGTCTAAGTATAGAATTTGGTTTACAACGGTGTATTGTTTTGTTTATAACTTGTTGCTGATATCATATTATGACTAGTGATGTTACATGGAGATAGTATACATGTTGGTAATGATGTGTATAATCTCAAAAGTTAGTAGAGAGCAAATATAATCATGTTTTGAGGAAGCAAGACAACAAAATTGAAGGAAAGAATTGTTTTGTTTACAAAATAATTACTTGTCCAATTAGGGATGACATCCTAGATGTTTACTCTAATTTGAAAAAGTGAATTGTGGTCTTATTTGACCTAGCAATAATTTGTGTAAAGTCATGGTATTTATGCAAAGGACATTTTGTGATAAGATGTGGAATTGTGATGTAAGTTGTATGAATGTTGTGATATGCGAACTTACTGTGAACACAATATTTGCAAAGTTTTATATGAGCTATTTGGTGATCCAAGGTCAACCTAAAGATCAAAGATTAGGTAAGGAATGAAGATAACAATAAATTACTTGTTTGAGGAATGAGCTCTTTTTATAGTTGAAATTGCATGTTTGGGCAGTGGGCTCTTCTTGCATACATTATACCACAGCTCCTAACAAGGTTGGTACAACTCTTAATAGGGATTCAAAGTCTCCTAATAGGGACTCCTTGTATTGAATTTTTTCATTGACTCCTAATAGAGTCCATCCTCTAATAAGGAACTTATATATTAGTATATTATCTAGTGGGTATCATCCCCACCAGATTTTTCCCTTGGCCAGAGTTTTCCTAGTTAACAAAATATGGTGTTATGAGTTATCTTTGTGCATTGTTACTATTACTATTTAGCATTACTTTATTACTTTGTCATGCATGGTTTACACTAAGTAATAATATCTAGTCAGCAACTAAAGTTTGTAGATTATTGATTCACACCCCCCATATTATCTAGTGGGTATCATCCCCACTAGATTTTTCCCTTGGCCAGGGTTTCCCTAGTTAACAAAATATGGTGTTATGAGTTATCTTTGTGCATTGTTATTATTACTATTTAGCATTACTTTATTACTTTTTCATGCATGGTTTACACTAAGTAATAATATCCAGTCAGCAACTAAAGTTTGTAGATTATTGATTCACACCCCCCCCCCCCAACAATAATCCATATTTCTAACAATTGGTATCAGAGCACAGTTACTTTGAAGAGGCTTAATAGCTTAAGTAAGATCCCTATGGATATGGAACAATTGATGAAGAACCTTGAAGAAACTCTTGAACAAATTGATCTCCTTACTGAAGAAAGAGATAAGCTAAAGGATAGATATGAAGACTCCAAATATACATTGATCAGTTGAAGGAAAAGATTGAACATCTCAAATCCAAGCCTGAATCTACTAAATCTAGAACTAGTGATGATGATTATTCAAAGTTAAAGATAGAGTACAAGATCTTGAAGCATGAGTTGAAAATTACAAATCTGAAGTTGACTTTGAGAAATGATCCTAGCAAAGTTGAATCTAATTTGAAGATTGAAAATGCAGATCTGAGAGCAAGTCTAGCAAAGAGAACATCTAAGTTTGAAACATTCAAAGAAGATCATGAAGAACTCCATAAGTACAATACTATTGTGAAAGGTGAATTGGTACAGTGCAAATAGCAACTTGAGAAGCTTTATTTAAGTAGAGAAAAGCTTGATGATTCAATGTCAATATAGAGACCTACTTATGATAAGATTGGTCTTAGTTATCTAATTAATATGTCTACAAAGAAACTTGAGATTAGATCTGATCTGAAAGAAAAAGATAAATTTCATGAAAGATTGGATCCAGTCAATCTTCTGAGAAATCTAAAGAAGTTGAGCAAAACAAGGAAGTTGAAATCTTGGATGAAGCAAAGCAAGTGGAAACTCCTAAGGCAACTAGGTATGAATTTAGAGGTAAGTGCTTTTTATGTAATGAAATAGGTCATATGAAAAGAGATAAAGAAGTTGAGCAAAACAAGGAAGTTGAAATATTGGATGAACCAAAGCAAGTGGAAACTCCTAAGGCAACTAGGTATAAATTTAGAGGTAAGTGCTTTTTATGTAATGAAATAGGTCATATGAAAAGAGATTTTACAAATAAGTCATTTAATCATGGTAAAGACTGTTATTATCATAATTGTCATGGTATGGATCATAATGCAATTGATTGTAGGAAACCTAAATATGATTGTACACATAATATTTGTTTATTCATGAAACCTTAATGTAGAATGCAGATAAAATGACAATGAACTAGACTAAACCCAAAAAATCATTTTCAAAATGCAAACTCTATGAACATCCCATGTTTCCCTAACTACAACCACTAAGAATGCTCTCAAATCAGCATCTCAATGACAATTCTAGAATAAGAAGTATGCTTAAATCTATCAGTATGTATGTAAGATCTAAGATGAAAATGAAAATAACATGTGAGTAACAACTCTTAGAATACTATCAAAATGGACATGCAATGAGCTAAACATGTGTTAAGATAATACTAAATAACATGAAAACAAAGCTAAAATGATATCAAAATGATATAAACCTGCTAGAATAACAATGTTAAAATTCTCAATATGACAACTCTAAATATGCCTATAATGCATATGCGTAAAACTTAGGTCCTTTTGCTCTTGAATTCTCCTTCTATTTATAGGATTTTAGAAGGGGTTGAGGTAAGAATCTAGGTTTTATCTTTAACTGGTGGATAGAGGTGAAATTGAAAATGTCTCATAAGAGACAAGAGAAGTTCAAAAGTCTTGATTTTGAGGATAAATGTGGATTTTTTCAATTCTTTATAATATAAAAGGAGGATTTTCATTTTGTGAGGATAAATGAATTTCTATATTTAATAAAAGTTCCATTTATTTTCCAAAGTTTGTCTTTTTCCCTCTCCCTTTTGAATTTCATTTTATGGTTTTGAATTGTTTTTCTCCTCTTTTGAAGTCGGTTTATGTCTTATTAATTTGATAGCTGATTTAATTGATTAATGACCTGATGTAATCCTTAATTTTAAAGTTTGTTGTTTTCCTTTGATTTCCTCCTTAATTTGTGTTGATTGATCATAATTGTGTAATTTGGGTCTTTGCCAATTTTTGGGTGTCTACAAATCCCCCTCTTTGAGCTAATATGTGAAGCATTAAGTTCAAAGATTGTCTTGATTTTCTAATTTTAGGTCAAATTATGATGATTGTATGTATGTTCAATGATATTTTGACATTTCACAGTTGTCATGGTGTCTATTTATTGATGGCTTGATGTCTGATCATTGATGATTTGATGTTGTGATGTTTTTACTTGGATACCTTGGTTTTGGTTGATTTGATGTTTGAAATTTTTGCTGAGGTAGAATGTTTTTTATTTTTCAAAAAATTTGATGTCCCGATTTGAAATTTTAGCTAAGGTAGAACATTTTTTATTATGCCCCAATTTAAAATTTTGGCTGAATAAGAACATTTTTTCCTTTTCAAAATAATTGATGCATCGATTTGTTATGCATATACTACCCCCTCAAAAATGAAATTGGAAAAAAATGAATGGATGAAAATTAAAGAGGTTCCAATTTTATTTCTGAAATGTTTGATACGTGGTGGATAAAGAGGATCAAGTTGGTTCAAATATAATACCCAATTTGTAAAAATGAACAAAAAAGGTTCTAATGTTGGATAAATAGAGTGAAAAAGCAATATAAATGCCCCTAAGGAGGGTTAAATAGGTCAAAAGGGCATTTACCCTTGTCATTTTCACACTCCCCTTTGATATTTGGTAGTTTGGAGCTCTAAGTTTGCAAGGATGGTAGTTCCTTTACAAGAGCATAGATTTGAGCAGGGTCATAAGTATGAGTGTCCAATAGACTGCGATGCCTTGGTAAGTCCTTGAGATCCTCCATTGTTAAGATTTGTGCATGTGTACTTAATTTTCTGTGAATTTTGCACAAATTTTTGTGGTAAATGTGATAGTTTAGGTATTATAGCATATTTAGGTTTACTTTTAGTGCATTTGAACACTCTTTTAGCACATATGTGCAATGAAATAACACATTGAAAACTCTAGGTTAGGAGCAAAATAGCACATTTATTAGAGAAATAGCACATATGAGTGTTTAGGCACATTTGAATGATCTTGTAGCGCATATGCATTGTATTTTAGTGATTTTGGTTATAATAGTGCTTGTGCAATGTAAAAGAGTGCATATGGGCATTTTGATAGCACTTACGTATGTTATAGCGCATTTGATTCAGGAAATAGCACTTTCAAATGTTATAATAGCGCATATGGATGTCCTAGCACATTTGATGGATCTTATAGTGCATATGTCCTAGGAAATAGCACAAATGAACTTTCAAGGGTAGAAGTAGATTATAAAGTTGTAATTGAGCATAAGATAATGCAAAAGGTTAGAATCTAGGTCTGTCAACTAAGGATGCATCATAGGGTGTAAATAATAGAAATCAGGTAGAGATGAAGTGATGCCTTAGGATCAGTTTGATGATATTTGGGAAAGAATGATGCTCTAGCTTAGGATACAGAGTAGGGAAAACAAACAAGTCTAACTCAAGATAGAGAAGGACAAGTAACAAGTTCAAGATAGAACCAGTAGCTAAGTATCTAGATATAAATTGTAGACTGATGTATGATGATCATTTGTGATGAAAGTTGACATTGTTGTTTTTTTGTTTGATGAAAAATAGGTATATGGGCCAAAGCTCATGGTATGAGGGTTATATCCATGGCCCCTAGAGGTAGTAGGCATATTGTCAATTAAGGAGCAGTAGGTGATTGACAAATGTGAGTTTACTTATTTACTACAGATGCCCTAGTTTTAAGTGAATAGGGAGATTTTGACAGTTGTGGCCAAGTGATGGCACTTAGACCACAACACATTTCATTTGCTAATGGGTGAGATAATGGTGACTCCATAGGATGTATATCAGATATTGTAGATCTTGACAATAGGGGATTTAGTGTACTATGATCAAACTACAGATGGCATTGCTTTCAAAGATTTGTTTAGAAATGACAGCATTAGGGATGACAATGTGTCATGGTTCCAGATGTTGCAGTATGATCCATTGTTGGCAGTTTTGGTTGGATTGATAGGAGGTTTTTTATTGCCATACTAACAAGGGTGAGGATGTCTAGTTGGATTGGGTCAGTTGATACAGGATATGATAGATCAACCATAGAGATTTGCATGGGATAGCTATATATTGCCCCACTTGTACCATGATTTACATCAAGTTGTATATTCAGGAGCCTTGTCACTATCAACAAGATTGATTTTGTTAGAGCTATGGATGTGGGAGTATTTACCCATTATGTGTCTAGTATGTGTGTGAAAATAGCCTTTAGGGTATGTCATACATGTATACTTACTCTAGTGTGATCATGCAGCTCCATTTGGGCAAGACAAAGTATTGGTGGCATATGTTGGATGATATTGATGAGGTTGTGTGGAGACCATATTGGTTCATAGAGCTGTGGGCTGGGGACAATGATGAGATGGTGTATTTCTTTGGTCTGAGATATTTTCTTGGTCGGGTACCCATAGTGATAGAGCAATTTTGTTTCCAGTGGATGGTTAGATAGTTTGGGTGGTGGTAGGGCATGCCACAGGGGTCAGCACATTATGCTCAGGTACAGTTAGAGAGGGTAGTGTGGGGGCTGACCTTGGAGTATGAGGCTTTTTTGAAGGCATTTTTGCAGATGATAGACACACCATAGCCATGGGCTTTGTGAGATGGAGAGGCAGATGCAAGGATGGAGGTGGACTATATATGATGGTTTCGAGAGCTTCCTTTTCCAAGATACATAGATCTAGCAGAGCCTTTTCCAAGGATTGATAAGTTGTTGAGTGGAGGAGAGGGAGAGGATCCAGGGCCATGGGGGTGTGAGGGTGAGAGGGGGGATGGGTGGTGGAGTGGGAGTTGGTGAAAAGGACAGATGTGTTGAGCAGGTGAGGGCCAAGTTGCCCAATGATATACAGTTTATTCAATGACAGAGGCCATGGGTACAAGCCTCTTATCAGAGATCCACTAGATGTACAGCCACAAGGATGCTAGCAAGTGCTACTAAATGCATAGCCACCACTAGAGAGGTCAGGGGGATCCACTAATTTGGAGGCTCAGATGAGTGCAATGGAGACTCCAATGGGTGAGTTGATGAGTACACTACAGGCAACTATAGTTGCGATGACATTAAGGACACCACTACCACCAAGGATAGGTGGGGCATTGACTAGTCAAACGACCATAGCTAGATAGGTTGCACTAATGATAGAGCGACTGAGGAAGTACCACGAGAGGATACAAGTGCCCTCGACAAGTAGAGACCTTCGGGTTAGCCACCTATGTAGGGATGAGTGTACACTATGTGTTATGGCATTACTCATCATTATGTATGATTATTCTTTTGATATTCATGTTGATGTACTTGGTGATCTTTGGATGTTTGTGTGGATAGATGTTGTGATCTGTGGATGTTCATGTTATTTGATCATTTGCAGTGTATCTTATATTCATGTTGATTTTATCCTTTTGATGTATTTTTTGATATTTTGCTTTATGAGATATCTAAGCTTATTGATGTGTAGACATGTATGCTTTTTATATCATGGACTCATGTATGAATGTGATGGTTGGATTTGATAGATACAATAGTAGTAGATAATGATATGGAAGTGAATGATTAATGTAGCATGAAATGTGAATAATGATTGAAATAATTAAATGGCAATAATAATGTAATGAATGAAAATGTGATGGGATGGTATAAATGTAATGAAATGAAATAAAATGTGGTAAAATGAAATGTAATATAATGTAATTAGATGCAATGGAATGCTATGGAATAGAGTGAATTATGAAATGTGATGTATTAAACTGTGATGAAATAAGAGTGAATGAAATGTAAATGTGGTAAGATAAAATTTGATGTAATGTGATGGAATGAGATGAATTGTGAGGAATGGATTGTGATAAATGGAATGTAATTAAATGAATTTTTAAAAAATGGAGTGAAAAAAATGATATGAAAATGTGATAAAATGTAATGACAAGAAATGATAATGTAATGAAAATGTGATAGAATGTAATGCAATGATATGAGACATAATGCAACATAGTGGGATGATATGAAATGTAATGAAATGAAATTTAGAATGTGATGTGATGAAACAAGATTTGATGTAATGGAATGTAATAAATGAGATGTGATAAATGAAGTGTGATAAATGAAAATGAAATGAGATGTAATGCAACATAATGGGATGATATGAAATGTAGTGAAATAAATGAAATAAAATTAGATTTGATGTAATAGAATGTAATAAATGAAATGTGATAAATGAAGTGTGATAAATGAAAATGAAATGAGATGTGATGTGATGTGATGTGATGCAATGATATGAAATGTAATGAAATGTAGTGAAATAAATGAAATGTAAAAATAAAATTTAGAATGTGATGTAATAAATGAGATTTGATGTAATGGAAGGTAATAAATGAAATACGATAAATGTAGTGTGATAAATGAAAATGAAATGAATGTGTAAATGAAAAAAATAGAAGTGTGAGAAAGTATCATGGAATGGAATGTGATAAAATGAGAATGAAATGAAATAAATGTGAAAATGGGATGCAATGGTATGAAATAATCAATGAAAAAGTGAGAAAATGTAATGTGATGACATGTAATGGGAATGTAATGTAACAAAACATGGTAAAATGAAATGTTACAAATAGAAGGTGAATGAAAGTGAAAAATGGAAGGAAATAAAATTGTTTGAGATTTGAAAGACATGGGATGGGATGTCAACCTTTGAGATTCAAAAGCCACGAAACAAAGAGATGAAATGCATGAATTAAAGGTAACATGATGAAGAAAATGAAATGCAATTCACGAATGTAGTGAAAGAGTGAAAATATAATAAAATGAAATGAACTGTGATATGTAAGGAAATGAAATGGGAGGTAACGAAGTGTGATGTAGTGAATTGTGATGAATGAAAGAAGATGGGAGGAAATGAAATGTGATGAAATGAAATTGTTTGAGATTTGAAAGCTACGTAATGTGGTAGATGATGTGGTGTAATGAGGAATGAAATTTGATAAAAGGGAATAGTGACTAGAATTATTTGAGATTCAAAAGCCACACAATGCAATAGGTCAAATAGATAATAGGCAAGAATGGAGTGTGAGGCAACGTGCCAAGTGTTGTGATTAGACCGAGTCCACAATAGTAGAGTGTTAACCATGTGTTTACAAGAGACCCAAGATGAAAACACAAACTAAATGAATGCAACTAATTGTCACTTTCATTATAAAGAGATACAAATTAACTGTCATCATAGAGTGTTTAATAAAAAGTGACCAAATACAACCACCACTAGCTTAGCTATGGTGATATGAATATTATGTTATGCTGAGAAGTACCACCAATCACAGATAATGTACATGAAAAGTATGAAAATTTATTTAAAAACAAATGTTATATCTACAGTAAATAAAAATAGACACACAAATAATCAAATGTCGGATAAAGTCCTCACCTAAGATATCATATAAAATTAGTCAAGGTACACATGGATTTCCAAATGAGAGGAGGCACTTACAAGTGGACACCAATAACACATGAAATCAGAGGATCACTAGAATTGAACAGTAAAAAAAAATCAAAGACAAATAAAGTATCATGACTTCATCTTGGTACCTCTAGTCAAGTACATCATCAAGGTACTAGAAGTGCATAACAATAGAAGAACTAGTAATTTTGGACCAGTAGTGCTGACAATTCTATACGGTACAGTAAACATTGTGCAAACTATTGTAAATTATGAGATGTGTCAGTGGAAATCGGTAGCAGAATGCATGGAGTGTGTGTTGGTAGAGAAGGTCGGCAGAGATTTTTTTTTCTATGGTAATTAGGGTGCAGGAATGGAAAAAGTGTACCTGGTATGGGTGTGGTGAGAAGCGGATGTGTGGTAAGGTCATTAAAAAGTGAGTCCAGGTGAGTGATGGCCATAGATAGGAGGATAGTATGGGAAAGGAGGGTAAAAGCACAAACCTGTGTCACCTTTTATAAAGAAATGAGATATTAGAATGCGATAGTTCAACATTCATGACCAAAAAAATGGCATTTGTGTTTAGAATTTGAAGATGATGTAAATTGATGAAATGTGTAGAATTGGATTAATTTTATGCCTATAATTTTCATAATTTTTTGAGTAATAATTTATCCATTTTATTTTATTTTGATGTCAATTTTTTAACTATAAAAAATATAGGGTGTAGTTCCCAGCAAACAATTATATGCAAATCATCTATTTTTATTCTGATTTGAAAATATCTTATAGATGGCATGTATAGATAGGGAACAAAAAAAGAAATAATAATTTTTGATGTATCTTTTATTTTTTATTAGTACTCAAGCTCAACCTTATCAAAATCCAATAGTTTTTTCTTCCCGTCAAAACTTCTCTATCAAATCTACACCTTGAAAAAAATACATCTTCATGAAGAGGACTCTCTTCTCTAGAGATAAATATAAATTTTTAGTTTTTTTGATATGATTTACTATTTTTTTCCCTTTTTTGAGGGAGCATTTTCTAAAATGTTGAAATATTGACTTATAATATTTAAAAATTATAACATATTATAACTAATCAAAACATTAAAAAAATTATATAATGGTGATATTGAATCTAAGATCTATAAAAGGGTATGTTTAGTTTTTGAAAAAAATTGAGTTTTGATAGAGAAATGAGATTTGACCAAAATAGGTTTTGGTATCCTAAATGGTGACACAAGTATGTGCTTTTACCCAGGAACAAAGCAAGGTGAAGAGTAAAATGTGGTTTTTATATTGATTGAGAAGTCTAAGGCAATGTGTAAGTGAAAGCATGTCAGGCTCACCAAATTAGTCATAGCAAGAGGGTGATGCTAGCCAAGGAAGGTGGATTAGGCAAGGGCGAAGAGAAAAGCACATTCAGTGAACCTCTAAGGAGCTGGTGTATTAGCCCGAACTGCAAGGTGAATCAAGTCAGGCAAGATAGAGGTTGACACAACCTAAAGATGTGATGATTAGGGTAGAAGAAATTCCCTTGTCAATGTTAATGATGTTTTCAGGGACTGGAGTGCAACAGGCATTGCAAGTGGTATTGGATGATGATAAGTCGTTGACATAGGCATAGAATAGTCTACTTGAGATGACAAAGAGTTTGTTTGGAGAAAAAGAGGAGGTGGGGGAGATAAAATCTCCTAAAAAGTCCACAGAAAAAGCTCTGAAGAGTGTGGGAGATATTAGTGTGGGTGAGGGGATAAGTGGAATAAGTCAGTTGATTAGCCTCAGAATTTTAGGACAAGGATCAATGGAAGGGGAAGCAAGCATTGTAAATGTGGAGGAATCATAGCTAGAGGCAAGGGGTAGAGATCAATTATCAAGTGACATGGAAGAATTACAAAGAATGTTGGTTGTAGAGAGAGTCTAAGAAAAGAACGCTAAACAAGAAGTCAATTTTTTGCTAGGATTGATGGAGAAGGTACGGGAAGATGGAGCATGAATAGAGGCAAGACAGCTCCAAGCGACACTGAATACAGAGCAGGTGCAAGTGCAATCACTAGAATCAGAACTGTGTGTGGAGCAATTACATTTGGAAGGGAATGATGCAGGGATGCAAGCAGAGTGGTTGTGCACTCAAAGTTTGTAAGAATCCCTAAAGATGGCACAAATGAGGTTGAGAAACACCCAAAATGAGCTAGTGTTGTTGCAATCATAGTCTAAGTCCTTCAAGTAGGCGATTGCAAAATAAACTCCCTATCATTGAAACTATAGGAGTGATTAGCATGGAGTGAGTTAAAGGTGAGACAGTCATAGCAATGGTTGGGTGAGACAAAAGTGGACGTAGAGTGTTGGTGAATGGTAACTGATAAAATGCAATAGGAGCAAGATGTGAGTGATCACTATACTGGGAATAAATAAGCTAGTGGAGAATGTGTTCATGGACATGCAATAGACGATGAAGGTACACCATGAAGCTACCTATTATCTGAGACTTTATCATCAAGCATTCCCAAATGAGAACCAACAGGAGACATAGTTTGTGGATAGGAAATTTGTACAACTATTAAATGTGCAGTTGCGTAGTAGTAGGTTTTTGATTCCCATGGATGTGGTGTGGATACATAGAGGATTGACACCAAGGGCAACTTCTTCAGGAGCAGGGTCTAAAGAAAGGCTATTGATTGGACACCCTATCTTGCCATCTCCCCCAAGGAGGCTAGAATAAATGTTCTGCTAGAGGATATTTGAATGTAATGTTGTCATTATCGTTGTAATAGAATAAAATTTTTGTTTGATTTTTATATTTTTGGAATGTATTTGGATGTTTTTGATATTTTTAGGAATATTCAAATATTTTTGGAATTTTTGAAAATATTCAATTTTTTTGGAATTTTTTGGAATATTCAAATATTTTTGGAATTTTTGGGTATATTCAAATGTTTTTGGAATTTTTGGGAAAACTGTCAATCTTTGTAAAAGTGGAGACAATACGATCTGTAGAGGAAGATAAACCTTCACTTGTATGTGGGGAACTAAATGTTTGTATGGACTTCCAATGAAAGATGAGTACAAATTTCTATAATGGTTGGAGAGTTGTGGCATTTAATGGTGGAAAAAGAAAGAAGTGGTAGACCACAAATTGTGAGGCATAAGACTGTATATATTGATAGCCTTTATAGACACACATAAGGCCAAAGTTAGGATTTTCACTAGGTGTGTGTTGAGACAGATGCTCACGAGGCATGTGAAAAGGCATTGGGACCTACAAGAGGCTTTGATGGCCAAAAGAGGCCAAGAAGGGCCTTGAAAAAGGCACTCAGGTGTTTGTGAAGGATGTGTGGGCTATGAAAATGACATATAGGGCCTGAAAGGCATGTGAGGGCCTAAGAAGTTGCTTTGGGGGCATGAAAAGGCCAAAATAGGGCCTTGGAAAAGGCGTTTGGGCCTAAAGGGGCACTTTGGGGGGCCTAAAAAAGGTGTTTGGGCCTATAATGGTATCTCCGAGCTTGAAAAGGCCAAAACAGGGCCTTGAAAAAGGCATTTGGGCCAAAAAAGGCACTTTGAGGGCTTAAAAAAGGCATTTAGGCCTAAAAAGGCCAAAACGGGGCCTTGGAAAAGGGATTTGGGCCTAAAAAGGTGTCTTCGAGGCTTGAAAAGGCCAAAATAGGGCCTTGAAAAAGGTGTTTGGGCCTAAAGAGGCACTTTGGGGGCTTGAAAAAGGTGTTTGGGCCTAAAAAGGCACGTCGGAGGCCTGGAAAAGGCGTTTGAGCCTAAAAAGGTGTCTCAAAGGTCTTAAAAGGCCAAAATAAGGCCTTGAAAAAGTCATTTGAGGGGCCTAAAAAGGCAAGGAGACCCTTATAATCTCTCAAACTTATGCTTACTTATTTTGTGCCCCCTCTTAGGGGGGGATGAAAGAATCTAACAGATATCTAAGCCTTTTGGGATAGCATTGATATATTTGTTGGAGGGGTCTCGATCAATCATGGCCACTACAACATAAATAAGACTAATAATCCATTAGGAATTTTTTTTCTTAGCTAGAGGAAAGATAAGGGACTCTACCGAATCCTCCTTTGCTATTCACATTGTACCAAATTTTCCAAAGCCTAGAGAGATGTTTTAGGACATAACTACATTGCTTCTTAATATCATTGAGGCACTTTTTTGTTTTTTTTGGGTTTGGCCAAAGGTAATGGAGCCATTAAATATTTAAATATTTTTCAATAGAGTGGGCCTCACCATTTATTTCATATAAAATCAGTCGAGGTACGCAAACTTGTCCTAAAGGAGCAGCAATTATAGATGGACACCAATTCGACATGAAATCAATGGATCATTGGTTTGAAAAATACATCAATAATTTATGTATAGTTGAATGGATTATTTGAGTAGAAACCAGCCATGTTTAACTAGAATTTTGGGGTGTTGTTTTTTTTTTGGATTTTTTGGCTATTTTTGGCAATTATTACCCCCCTTGGAATGTCTTTGGCAATTTTTAAATATTCTTGATCATTTTTTGACAATTTTTGAATTTTTTATTAATTTTTGACATTTTTCTAATTTTTTTGATAGTTTTTGATGATTTTTGGATTTATTTTATTTTATTTTATGATTTTTGGATTCTTTTATAAATTTTTATGATTGTTGGATTTTTTTGATAATTTTTGACAATTTTCCAACTAGTGGGGGTGAAGGGAGGATGTGAGTGAGATTTGTTGGAATGGGGAGATAGCCAGGACTGTGTAGAGGCACCTAAAGAGTCAAGGAGACCAAAGTGGACTAAAAGGGCTAGGAGTGAGCTTAGGGAACTATATTGGGGATGATGAAGGCAAAAAGGATCTTTAGAATAGTAAAAGGGTCGAATAAAAAGATAAAATGGATATTGGGAATTATTGGCCATGGTGGATGGCTGCGAGGTACACTAATTTTCTTGCAATTTATGTCTATGGTATCTCAATACATAATCTAACTCCATATTTTTCCTGATCTATTGTGCTTCCCTTGAGTGCTATTATACTGACTATCTCTACTACTATGAGCTATGTTTGATGCTAAGAAACCATTGAACTAGAACCCACAAGTGTTTCTCAATTGGGTATGTGTGAAATTAACTCAATTGTGTTAGGTAAGCCACAAAAAAGCAACATTTGTCTCTGCAAAAGTTGCTTGAGTTCTATCTTGAGTGTCTTTCAGCATTGAAGGACTTATGTTGTTTAAGGAAGTCTAAAGGTGCTATCTCTCACTCCTTTTGAAACCAAAAGTGGCATTTCTCACCAGTTTTTTTTTTTTTTTTTGGTATTTTCTAATATTTTTTTGACTTTTTTGGTATTTTTGGTGATGATATGTTTTCTCAATGTTTTAGACATAGAACCTTTTGAGATGGATGTTGTTGATGGGTTCTACTAGGTCTGCACCATCACAATTTGCAAGTTTATAAGTACTAGTCTCAAAAGACTCTATGATAATGTAAGGACCAATCCAATTTGCCTCTCATCTTCCTTTTTTTCCCTAGCAGCTTGGTTTTTAAGATTTTCTCAGAGCACTAGGTCACCAACCTAAAAGATATGGGGTTTGACCTTTTTTTGTAATGTCTTGATAATCTATTTTGATACACTTTGATGTGTTCATGTGTCATATGCTAATGTTCTTCTAATAACTCTAGCTACTCTAGACTGGCCACTCTATAATCTTCATCTAATAGGATATCTCGAAGAGTAACTCTCAATCATGGAATCTCAACCTCTAAGGGAAGAATGGCTTCACAACCATAAACCAAAGAGAAGGGTGTTGCACCTATAGGTGTCCTAACACTCGTTCTGTAGGCCCAGAGGGTAGGACTCAGCTATAAATTCCAATCTCTACCAATATCATTGACAGTTCTCTTGAGAATGTTGAAAATGGTCTTGTTGGTGGCCTTTGCTTGGCCATTGCTTTGGGGGTAATGAATTGATGAGGAGTGGTGTATAATGTGAAATTTCTCACATAATTCATCAATTATTTGATTCTTAAAGTACAAGGCATTATCACTGAGAATGGTATGAGGTATTCCAAACTGATAGATGATATGGTTCAGGATGAAGGAAGAGATTTTTTTTCCTGTAGAGTCAGCAAGTGGTGCCACTTCAACCCACTTGGTGAAGTATTCTATGGTGGTAATAATCCATTTATGTCCACTAGAGGAAGGCAGGTGGATGGCTCCAATTAAATCAAAATCCCATTGATAAAAAGGCCATGGTGTGTCCAAAGGGTTGAGTTCTTGGGTTGGTGCATGAACAAGATTACCATGGATTTGACATTTTTTGCAAGTCTCAACATAGTTGATAGAATCCTTTTCCATGGTTCGCCAAAAATAACCCATCCTAAGAATCTTATTTGCTAATGTAAAACAACTGGAGTGTGATCCACACATCCTTGCAAGGACTTCTTGTAGAGTAGCTCTCAACTCGTCCTTCTCAAGACATCTAAAAAAAGTATCATCAAGACCCTTCCTATACACCATATTAGCCACCAAAGTGTAGCACAAGATTTGTCAAATGAAATTGTATTTTTGGTTGTGTAAAAGGTCAGAGGTGATGGTGTTATCATGGAGGTAAGTGATGATGGGGTCATACTAGAGGGAATTGGGAGCATCTAAGTGACAAATGATAAGGGAATCAAGTTGAGTAAACATGGGTTGAACCACCTCTTCTACTAAGAACTAATATCACTCATGTTGCTCTAGTAACTGAAGCAAGGATCCCAAGGTGGCCATGGTGTCTGATACTCTATTCTTGTCTCTAGGAATTTGTTCAAAAATAATATGAACAAAACATGCCTTAAGTGTGTCAACCATATGTTTGTAAGGCAATAACTTTTCATCCTTGGTCTGATATGTGTTGGTGACTTGATTGATGATCAATGGGGAATCTCCATAAACCTCTAAAACTATTATTTTCCATTCTAAAGCTAGCTTGAGGCTTAAGACCAAGGCTTCATATTTTTCCATGTTGTTGGTGCAAGGGAAAAGTAGTTTGTAGGATTTGGGGATGGTAATACCTAGTGGCATGATGAAAAAAATACCAGCACCCGAACCATGGTGTGTGTAAGAACCATCAAAATAGAACTTCCAAGTTACCAACTCTATTTGAAGAATGTGCATATCTAGAAAATCAGCTAAGATAGGATTCGAGCTCTCCATAGGTGCATCTACCAATTGGTCGACAATGGCCTATCCTTTTATTTCTTTCCTATTAACATAGTCGATATCAAATTCACTTAGGATCATCACCCACTTGGCCAATCTGCTTGTTAATGCTATTTTGTTAAGAAGATATTTGAAGGGATCAATCTTGGAAATGAGCTTGAGCTTATGTGTCAAAAGATAATAGCATAGCTTTTGGGAAGCAAAAACTATGGCCAAAAATTCCTTTTCAATAAAGGAGTAATTTAGCTCATAGTTGACTAGAGTGTGACCGATGTAATAAATGGTCATTTCCTTTCCTTGGGAATTTTCTTGTGCTTAGAGGGCTCCAATTGATTTTTCAATTAGGGAAATATACAACAGTGATGGTTTGTGTGACACTAGAGGCACCAACATGGGTGGATTCATCAAGTAGGTTTTGAGTAAATCAAAAGCTTTCTAACACTGATCATGCCATTTGAAAATTATGTCTTTGTGTAATAAGTGAGTGAAAGGCACACACTTATTTGCTAAATAGGAAATGAAATAATGGACCGATTGAAGCCTTCCTTGGAGAGAACGTAGCTGACTAAGGTTCTTCAGCGGTTGCATGGTAACTATGGCATGTACCTTTTCAGGATCAACTTCTATCCCTTTGGCCAAGACAATGTATCCTAGAAGCTTGCCAAATTTGATGCCAAAAGCACATTTCTTTGGATTTAGCCTAACTTTGAATGCTTCTAAGTGGGTAAATATATTTTCCAAGATAAGGAGATGTTCTTCTCGAGTACAGGATTAGGCAAGGATATCATCTACATAGTCTTCCATAAAGATGTGCATCATGTCATGAAAGATAGTGGTCATGGCTTGTTGACAAGTGGCCCCTATGTTCTTCAGCCCAAAGGGCATCACATTCCAATAAAATGTGCCCCATGCACAAGTAAAGGTTGTTTTCTCTTGGTCCTCTAGACCTATCCTGATTTGATTATACCCTAAAAATCCATCCATAAGCGAAAACATGGAATGGTCCACTATCAGATCTACAATGGTGTTAATGTTGGAAAGGGGGAAATCATCTTTAGGACATGCTTTGTTCACATCTTGAAAATCAATGTATGTTTCCATCCTTCTTTGATATAGGTACAATGTTTAATATCCATGACACATATGCTAGGGACCAAATGAAGTTGGTACTAACCAATTTCTCTAATTCTGCTTTGACTAGTAGAGCTACGTGGGGATGCATTTTCCTGATTTTTTGTCTGATCGGCTTGACCTCTGGAGAAATATTGAGGTGATGTAGTATTAAATTTGGGTCTAATCCTAGCATGTCTATTTAAGACCATGCAAATTTTATTTTCCTCTCTTCAAAGAAGCGAATGAATGTGGTTCTTTCCTATGTGCTTAAAGACTACACCAAATAGATGATCCTTGGTTCCTGCTCTGTACCAATGTTAGTGGGTTCAATTAAGATGGATGATCTTTCTTTAGAGTGCTTAGTTAAGGTATCAATCATCTCATCCATGGGTGTAACAGTTGGGTTTTCACCATTGGATGCATCACTTCTATTTATTTCTATTTTTGTCTCAAGATCAGCTACAACTTGGTAGTGATCCTCAAGGCTATAAACTACTTGGCCTATACTAGTATGACTAAGATGATGGATATAAATCCTAGCTATGTGTGCATCTTTAATTCTTCATGAATGAGATGGTTCAACCATGTTAAGGTAGACAAAGACATTGCAGTCAGTGTTAAAATGGGGAATATGGTGAGGCTCAATTGTATCCGAGCTAATGAGTTCGAGATGGACTAGGGAGAGTAATTCATAATATGGAAAGGGTTTCATAGGGTTCAAAGACATGACCTTGTTAGATTTCTCATATGCTATATTGGTTAGGTCTATGACATGTGCTTCCTTTAAAGTATCAGGAAAAGTAGAGTTCACGAGTGGCTTGTAGTAGTCATCTTTGACTTCTGCTAGAAAGAAGTTAGGAAATATGGTTTGAAACTAGAATCCTTCAATATGTTCATCATCCTCATATGATTCAATGTGACGTGTTTGTTATGTAGTAGTCCCTAAGTTGTTTTGTTACATTCTGACTCTTGGTGAAGCAAGATCCAGATGAGAGGTTGATCCTTGTGCGGTGAAATCATTGGATACAGGAATGTGAACAACATTGCATTCTTTTTCATGGACGGACTCTTTGGATAATGATTCAAAATCCCACTTAGTGTAGTCATCATCATCTTCATTATTGGAGGTGTCCATGAGTAGTTCTCTTATGTGGTGTGAACTGAGGAGAGATAGATTTACATTTATTATATTAGTTGCCTTCTTGCTATTACCGCCTCTTTCTTTTGGTACCCATGTCAAAGCAAAAGAGGCAGAATCAATGCGCTTGGGAAGAGACTTGGGGGTACTCTATGCTTTTCCTTGTTTGTTGTACCCTACCCTTATTTTCGATTTGTTGGACCGAAACTATGCTACAAGGGGTTCAACAATGCCTTTCCCTTTCCCTAAGGGGCCTTCTCCCATATATCCTATCTTTTTCATTAGATCAAAACCTTTCTGTGTAGATGGGGGGAGATGTCAATATTTTGTTTACTAATTTCTTCTACTATGCTTGGGAGTACTCTACTTTCCTTAACAAAATGTGTGTGATATGGTCTAGTGGTGGATGATGGTTTGCCATGAGATCTTGGAGAGAGTGGGGGATCAAATAGGAGACCGAGTACTCACCTACCCCTCTACATCATAGTTTATAGTTCCTATCAAACTCCTTCATCAACCTATCCATTTCTTCAAAATGTATCTATTTAGGGTCCTTTGGTGATGATGGTGAAAGAAGGGAAGAAATTGAACAACCAACTTTCTCTTTACCCTTAGTCGATGTAGATGAGTGGTTGTTATTTCAGCTGGTAGAACATGAAGTGTTTATCAATGTAGAGCAACTAATGTCATCTATTGGGGTGCCAGTGTCTTCCCTATTATGAGGAACAAGAGAGTTACAATATTGTCCAAAGTTTTAGTCTCCAATTATGGTCACCTCTTGAACCATGTATGAAAATTTAAGGCATTGATGGTAAGTGGAGGGAATAGCTTGCATGTCATGAATCCACGGTCTTCCTAACAGGATGTTATAAGTTAATTACAAGTCTAAGACTTGACAAATAGTTTCTTTCACAACTGGTCTAACCCTGATCGGTAGAATAACCATTCCTTTGGAGGATCTCTCCTTGTCATGATAAGCTTTAATGGTGATTTTCTTCCTTGTATTGACAACATCTTTCGTATATCCTAGGGCTTTCACTAATTTTAGTGTGCAAATGTTGACACCTACCCCACCATTGATCAATGCTCTCTTAACTCTATTTTTATGGATAAAGACTTCAATATACAGAGGGGAATTTTGTGGCTAGATGACAGACATGTCATCTTGGGCTAAAAAGGAGATGCAATAAGGAGCCACAAGATTGTTGACCATGTTTTGAAACCTACTCACATCTAGGTTATTTGGCACTAAGGCTTTGGTGAGGATTTATTTAAGCTCTAGCAAGATTTGCAACAACTCAAAAATGGAGATATGAGTGGAAGTCTTAAGTAACTGGTTGACCAAGTTGTATTTAGGCAAGGAGGAACTCGTAGTTGCATGATCATAATTTGTCATAGGTCTTAGTAAAATGAATTTAGAGGCTTGGCCTTGGGTAATAGCATTTGATGATTGTTTCTTGTTTTTATCCTTAATTACGATGACATTTATAGTGTCATCAAATATAGAGATCATGCTGATGGTGTTATCATATTGATGTGCATAATTAACCTTATCATGAGGAGGTGCTTTCTGATTAGCTCTAGAGGATTCACCCTTTTCATGACTCATGAAAGGGTTCTTGAAGGTTGTGTGGTCTTCATTATTACTAAGGTTATTCACTTCAATAATTCCATTATTGATTAATTTTTGTATGGCCCCCTTAAGGGTGAAACAATTATTTGTTAAGTGCCCCCTATTTTGGTGATAGGCACAAATGTGCTTGTCATTCTACCACTTTGGTTTGACTTGGGGTTCATAGGGTTTAGCCTCAGGTAGCACAATGAGTTCATCGACCAAGAGGGTTTGTAAAGCACTCTCATAAGACACCCCAATAGGTGTATACTTTTTGGGTATATTAGAAGACTAATATCTTTGAGGGGGAGGAGCTTGATTATAAGGAACTTTTTGATTAAATGTCAAGGGAGTTATTGTGTTATAGTGGTAAAATGGATGGGCATTATCTTGTCGAGGTGTGTTTGGATTGGTCTTTTTGAAAATAGCACCTAATTAATTTAGAGGAGGTTGAGTTTGAGGTGTGACACAGTTGGCCTCAACCACCCAATCTTTGGAAATGTTTCTTTATTGTTTTTCCACCATAATTTTTATTTGTCAGTGGATCGATCAAAGGAATTGTGATTTTGTGTGGAATTGTTGGAGAAACCCTTCTCATCTTTAGATAATTTAATAATGTCATTGTTTATCAAGGTTTCTTCTACCTTAGTGGTGTTTTCTAAGGTAATCTTAAAATCCTTAGGCCCTTGGAGTTGCAGCTAGTAATTCATGGGTTTTGAGAGACTATTGATGAAGATGTTTGTCTTCTCTTTTTTTGGTATGTTTCTATGATACTTGGCAAATGTGTGTCTCCATCATTGTAGAAAGACTTTGAATTGTTTGCTAGGAAATTGTTTTGTGTTACACAAATCGATCATTATAACTTTCATTTTGATGTTATAGGAATATTGGGTGATAAAAATAGAAGTCAATTGGTCAAAGGTTTTAATGTTGGAGGGTAGCTTGGAGAATCACTCCATGGCTTGCCCCCCAAGGCTCTTGAAAAATAGATGCATTAGGTAAGTTGTGTCATGGACAAACTCTATATTTAGTGCATAGAATTCTCTAAGGTGATCTTGTCGATCTGATGTACCAAAATATTTATCATATTTTGGTATCTGCACATTTTAAGGGAAAGGTGTGAAGGTAATGCTTTTATCAAATGGTAGAGGACACACTTTTTTGAGGATAAACTTTGCAGGTTGTATTTTCCCTCGCTTTATCCTTTCCATTTCCAATTGTAAGTCTTGTAATTTTTGTGTGATAATATCTAAGGGTGACTCTTCTTTGTCTCATTTCAAATTGATCACATCAAAGTCAGATGGCAATTTCACACCTTGTTGTGCTAATCCTAGTATGTAGCATTCTTTGTGTTTCTCAAGTATCTTCTCCATAATATCGACAAATTTGGGATTTTGCTAAAAGTCTTCAATTTTAGTTTCAGTGCTCTTTTCATCCCATATATTAGATGAACCCATTTTGGAAAAGGGTTCTGAACTTTTGTTGAACAAGGGTGACTCATGAGTAACTACATTTGGTGAAAAATCTATTGGGGTAATAGGTTCAATGAGATCCAGAGGTTTTATGTGTTTGATGGTTATGTTTGCTATTCTAGCACTCACCCATATAGGTGATCATTTTGGCTTTGTAGTAACACTGGTTTTGCATAGTGGCATGAGAAGTGAATAGGATTCCTCTAACTCTTATGCATTTTCACAATATGATTATTTTCATTGACCATGATTCGTTAAGAGTAACAAGCTAGGATAGACAAGGTGTTTGGAAATATTGATAGGATAAGTTCACTCTTGCGAAGTCAAGTAGGGAATAGATGTGTTTCTTCGAATGTTTCTAACTTGATGTGCAAAATGAAGCAATGAGGGTTGTTGGATTAATAATATAATTTGTAGCTTTGCTTGTTTTAAAAATGGTTTTGGTCAATTTCAAGAACTCTCAGTCTAGAGGAAATCAATGGGAAAAAGGGTACCCAAATCTGTCATTCGTTTGCAAATGTCAAGTATGCAGATAGCCTCTAATTATGTTATTTCTTAGATGTGTCATAGGATTGATTAAATGCATTATTTTATTGATCATATGCACTATTTCACTAATCATAAGTGCTATTTAAATGTTCAAATGCACTATTTTATTTGTCATATTCATTATTTTGCAGGGCAAATGCACTATTTAAGGATTCAAATATATTCTTTTGCAGTTATATGCATTATAAAAAAGTTCAAAAGCATCAAAAGATTATCTAGATCCATTGTTTGGAGTGGTAAATGTGCTATTTTAGAGACTTTCACTGATGTTCTAGTTTTGAACTTGGCTTCTCATTATCAATTTATAGTCACATCTTTTGGAATGACTATGATTTGAACTGGAGTTTGCTATTAAATTTTTAAAACACGTCCAATCACAATGGTAGAGGCCACAATAAAATATAAAATTGCATGCACCTAGAAAATGGAAGAAAAGGGCTTCCTAACAAGGTTATCTAGAGCTGGTGACTAGTGGGTTTTAGATTTTAACCATCAATTTTAGATTTACCTCTCTTGTAATAGAGAGCTTCCCACCAATGCTAAGGAGGTTTGGTGAAATCCCTTACAAGACTGCTAGAGGAAGGCTATATTTTGAACACATGTGGCTTGCATTCAATTAAGAATGGAAGATTTGGAGGCATTCCCTCTCATCGTCCTTGTTAAGGCAACTTAGGAGGTAGTCTTTCTACGGCTAAGTAATCCTACCTAGTAGAAAGAAGGAAAATGGAAATCATAAACAGGTCTAGGAATTTGATCATTCTAGAAGAGTTAGAATATATTCCTACTATTCTAACCTCCCAAACACAACAAACAAGTTTTGTTCAATTCCAAGCGCTTCACAGAAGGTTTGGCATTATGATCAACTCTCATGAGTTGAGAACATAGGCCTACTTCTGACTAGATTAGTGAGGTTAAATGTACTATGTAGAATAGGTTATAGATTTTTTTTAAAATGTTGCAATCTAATTCACAAGGGTTTAGATCTAGTTACCTATTTCAAGACTAGCAAAGGCTAGGTGCATTTTTGAGGGTCTTCATTCCTGTCACGCATTTCTAGTAGCCTAAGAGTTCTTGTTAACTTAGATGAGGTCTGCAAAAAATCAAAAATCAAATATGAACATTAGATGTGAAGGTTAATATCTTAAATCACATATATAATAGAAAGCATCATATGCATCACAGAAAGTGGTATATGCACTATAATAATCTCTAAATGCATTATAAGAATGAGCAAATGCACTATAAAAATGCTCTAATGTGTTGTAAGAATGATCAAATGTGCTATAAAAATGAGAAAAATCATAGTAGAATGCTTCAAATACGTTAAAAAAATGGGTGAAAGCTTTAAAATGGTGTGTAAAAGCACTGTTGTGTTATGGGAGTGGCAGATCCGATCTTTGTGAGCTTGGAAATGTTATTGAAAGTTTTCTAATCTCATTATGAAGCTTCTCATATGCTATAAAACCTACAAAAGATCATATCTATACCAAAACCAAAGAAAAAAATAGATCTAAAAGAAAATTAATAATAGATCTAAAAGAAAAATAATAGATTAGCAAGAAAACTTGAAGAACAGAGAGGCTTAAATATGAAGCCCCATGGTAGGCACTATTTTTGTACATAGAATATTCGTGTATTCATGAAACCTTAATGTAGAATGTAGATAAAATGACAACTAACTAGACTAAACCCAAAAAATCATTGTCAAAATGCAAACTCTATGAACGTCTCATGTTTCCCAACTACTAAGAATGCTCTTAGAATAACATCTCAGCGACAGTTCTAGAATGAGAAGTGTGCTTAAAATGTAGATCTACTAGTATGTATGCAAGATCTAAGATGAAAATGCAGATTGCATGTGAGTAACAAGTCTTAGAATACAATCAAAATGGACATACAATGAGCTAAACATGTGTTAAGATAATACTAAATAACATAAAAACAAAGCTAAAATGTTATCAAAATGATATAAACCTGCTAGAATAACAATGTTAATATGCTCAATATGAAAACTCTGAATATGCCTATAATGTGGATGCCTAAAACTTGGGTCCTTTTGCTCTTGAATTCTACTTAGAATGGGTTGGGGTAAGAATCTAGGTTTTACCTTTAACTGGTGGATAAAGGTGAAATTGAAAATGTCTCATAAGAGACAAGAGGAGTTCAAAAGTCTTGATTTTGAGGATAAATGTGGATTTTTTTCAACTAAAATGTCTCATAAGAGACAAGAGGAGGAGTCCAAAAGTCTTGATTTTGAGGATAAATGTGGATATTTTCA
Source organism: Cupressus sempervirens (assembly GCA_028749045.1). Lineage (NCBI taxonomy): Eukaryota > Viridiplantae > Streptophyta > Pinopsida > Cupressales > Cupressaceae > Cupressus > Cupressus sempervirens. The sequence continues at coordinate 588,416,434 of CM053791.1, read as the reverse complement.
ATTTTTTATAATATAAAAAGAGGATTTCATTTTTGTGAGGATAAATGGATTTATTGATTTAATAAAAATTCCATTTATTTTCAAAAGTTTGTCTTTTTCCCTCTCTCTTTTGAATTTCATTTTATGATTTTGCATTGTTTTTCTCCTCTTTTGTAGTTGGTTTAGGTCTTATTAATTTGATAGTCAGTTTAATCGATTAATGACCTGATGTAATCTTTTATTTAAAATTTTGTTATTTTCCTTTGATTTCTTGCTTAATTTGCGTTAATTAATCAAAATTGTGTAATTTAGGTCTTTGCCAATTTTTGAGTGTCTACAATGATAATGATAGAAGAAATATCAGAATGTCTAGAAATACTAACTGTAATGTCCCTTCCTCTGATTTTATATGATATTTCAAGCCTCTAATCATATTTTTAAAATCAAACAACCAATATTTCAAAGATCCACCAATTTCTCAATAAACTCCAAATCGGATATGCCCGAAATAGTGCCACAAACTTTACAGCTTCACATATTATTAATAGATCTAAAAGTGGACATTTTTACAGAAATTTTAGCAGCATAACAGCTTACAAAATGGCATTTCTATATTTGTATAACATTTACACAACAGCTCCCAAATGGAGAGCAAAAACAATGCTCATCGGGCTCCCGAAAATAACACAAAATAGCCCAGAAATACCACAAAACACTAATAATCTATTGCAGAAGTTTAACCATGACCCAATACATATATTTAGCTCTATTTTAACATCTAAAAGTCTGAAATATAATAGCAACCCAAACTGATATTAAATATTCAACCAGAAACACCAAACTCTTACAAAAAATACACCCAAAAATCCACAAATTTGCACTGTTCAGCACAAGGGAAAACTCTACATGAGCTTGCACATGGAATGGTTTCAAACTTCCATTCTTAGCCTTCCTAGAAACCTAAAAACTCATGTCCTTGGGTCTCCTTCTCCACAGGTTTGGCAGTCTCTAAAGAACAACAAAGCAATAAGCGAAAATCAAGTTCTAGAATAAGCCCAAAATGCCTCCAAATCCCTTAAAAGAGGGCATAACCCTAACTCACATCCAAGAGGGGTTAATAAAACATATTTTAATAATCATTTTTATTTATTAGTCCACTAGTTTCCAAAGATTAGCTCCTTTTTTTGAAACTTCACCCTTTTGAGCCTGCCTGCCTTAGCAAAGATTATTATTTTTAATTATTTGAAAAGGGGACATGACAAGTCCTCCCCTCCCAAATATTGCTTGTCCTCAAGAAATGAAGGTTGAAATTCTTAAGAATATGTGCTCCTTCCCAAGTTGCATCCTCGAGTGGTAATCCTTTCCATTTGACCAAATGCTCTATGATGCTCCTATTTCTCAATCTTTTCTCTCTTGTATCCAAAATCTCTTCTGGTATCAAAACTAATTTCCCTTCATCATCAAGAGGTGGTAATTCTATAGATACTATGGTTTTCTAGCCTAGAACCTTCTTCAAGCAAGATACATAAAAAATATTATGTATTTTTTTGTTTGGTGGGAGCTTCAATTCATAAGTTACCTCTCCTACCTTTTTAATGATCTTATAAGGCCCATAGAACCTTGGCTTGAGTTTCTCTACGCCACCCTTCTTCAAGGTGCTTTGCCTATATGGCTGCAACCTAAAAAATACTAAATCTCCCATCTCAAAATATCTTTTAGTCCTTTTCCTATCAGCATACAACTTCTGTTGGTTCTGCGCATGTTGTAGATTATTCTTGAGGGACCTTATTATGTCTTGGCTTTGCTTGACGAAATCACTTGTTGCAGGTACTTTGCTATCTGAAAGTACTAGATCAACAAAGGAAAGGGCATCATAACCATAAAGAGCACAAAAAGGAGGCATACCAATAGACATGTGATGAGATGTATTGTAACAATACTCCCCTAGGTGCAACCATTTCACCCAAGCACGTTGTTGATTTGAAACATAGTTCCTCAAATATCCCTCTATCCATTTATTAACTATCTCTATTTGTCCATCTGTTTGAGGGTGATATCTAGTACTGGGAGTGAGTTCAGTTCCTACCAAATGAAAGAGCTCCTTCCAAAAAGAGCTGAGGAATCTAATGTCCCGATCACTGACAATGTTTATAGGCAAGCCATGTAATCTAAAAATTTCCTTGAAGAACAATTCGGCCACTTGTGATGCCTTGAAATCAGATGTGATAGGAAAGAAATGTGCATACTTAGTTAGTCTATCTACCACCACATATATGCAATCCTTACCTTGAACCTTGGGCAACCCAGTGATGAAGTCCATGGAAATAATTTCCCATTTTTGTTCAGGAGTAGGAAGTGGCTGCAACAACCCTGTAGGAAAATTTTGCTCACTCTTTCTTTGTTGGCATACCATACATTCCTTAATGTGTTTAAGGACATCCTCCTTCATACCCCTCCATGAAAACCACTCTCAAATTTGCTTGTATGTCTTGAAGTATCCCTGATGACCAACCAAAGATGTGTCATGAAAGGCTCTCAATATCCTCTCCTTAGTTTTTGATCCTAGCACTAAGAAGATCATGTTCTTGTAATAAATCAATTCATCAATAACCTTGTACCTGTTATCATCCACTAACTTATCCAAAATCTTGGTGGCAAAGGAATCTTTAGCATACTCTGAAATTATGGAGACTTTCCAATCAGCAGAGATAGATGTTAAGGAACACAAAGTGGGCTTTCTTGAGAGAGCATCAGCAACCACATTATTCTTTTCTTTCATGTATTCAATTTCAAAATTATAAGCTTGAAATTTTCTTACCTATTTTTTTTTATGATCATTCAAATCCCTTTGGTTCAAGAAGAACCTGAGGCTATTATGGTCTGTCTTTACAATGAATCTCCCACATACCAAATATTTTCTAAACTTATGAAGTGCATGCATGATTGCCAACATTTCCTTATCATAGATGGAGTAACCTTTCTCTGATTGATTTAGTTTTCTACTCTCAAATGCTATTGGATGTCCCCTATACCTTCTCCAAAAGCATCACATTCAACAACAAAGGGTAAAGAGAAATCTGGAATTGCAAGCATAGGGCATGAACTCATTACCTCCTTAAGCTTATCAAATGTTTTCTGTGCCTCTTCTATCCAAACAAAAGCTCCTTTCTTTGTCAAATTAGTCAAGGGGGCAACAAGCTGAAAAAATCCCTTGGCAAATCTCCTATAGTAGCTACACAACCTAAAGAAACCTCTCAACTGTGTAAGATTAGTGGGTGGAGGCCAATCCAAAATTGCCTAGATTTTTTGTTGATCAACCTGTACTCCTTTAGAACTTATAATACGTCCCAAATATAGGATCTCTATCAAACAAAACTCACATTTAGATAGCTTAGCATAAAAGGATTGCTACTCCAAGATTCCCAAAACAATGTCTATGTGCTTTAGATGCTCTTCCCATGTTTTATTGTAAATCAAGATATCATCAAAAAATACCAAAATAAATTTTTGAAGATGTTGGCTGAATACCTTATTCATACAAGATTGGAATGTTGCAGGTGCATTAGTGAGGCCAAATGGCATAACAAGAAATTCAAAGTGCCCATAGTGACATCTGAAAGCAGTCTTTTCCACATCTTCACTCCTTATTCGGATTTGATAGTACTCTGTGTAGACACCTAAAAAACCTTTAGAAAATAAAGTATTTTTATTTTCTGAAAAAGTCCTGATGACATCATCATTTATTAATTAATTAATTATTTAATTAATTTATTTATTTTTATGCCATTAAATCCCTTTATCTTAATTTAAAATATTTAATTAAGGAATCCCTCCCAAAAATGTTTAAATCTTATTTAAACATTATTTCCTTATTTATTAATTATTTAATTAATAAATTGACCAAAAAACCCAAAATAAATATAAAAAAAAAATTTTGCCCAAAACTTGGCCAATTTCCTTAAGACCACTAACCTCTTCCAAAATCTTCTAATCCTTCTTTAATTTTGATTAAAGGCTAATCCCATCATTTCCTACCCCTAATCCCAACTCAAAATATTTAATTAAGATTAAATATTAATCCTCATGTTTATTAAAAAAGTTTTAATAAATATCTCCTCAACCCAAACCCTTGAAATAAATAAAACTTTATTTATTTCCTAAAAATCTAATTTATCCTCATCCTAAGAAGTTCTAGACTCTTCTAGAAAGTCTTCATACTCATCCTAGGAAATTCTAGACTATTCTAGAAAGTCTTTATCCTCATCCAAAGTCTAGACTCTTCTAGAAGATGTCTTTAAACCTAATCCTAATCCCCTCCTAACCTTGTCACATTCCCTAAACATGGGTTAAGACTTACTAACCCAAGCCAAAGTTAACAAATATCTCCTCTTTCACCCACCCTCATTAAATGCCATCCACTTGCCTATCCCTAAGCTAATCCTAAACCATCCTAATCCATCCTCTAATCATTTTCACAAGCCTAAGCAAGCTTAAAACCCTCCTAATCAAGCCCAAGTCAAAATTGCTCTCATCACCCTCAAAATATCTCAACCATAAAACTTTATAAAGCCCACAAAGTCATAAATGTTCTTACAAAGCACTTATGAAGGGTCTTTATGAAGATTTTATCCCTTGAGCCTCCTTTGTCGACTCATCCTTCCCCTTTCCTCCATCCTCTCACCATGTGACATGTGTCACTCCTTGATTGGTTGTAAGGAAGCACAATCCATGTGCTCTCCTCTCATGCAATCTAATCCCTCTATGAGCTTTTTCTCATCCTTGCATCTTAGCCCTCAATCCCTCAAGCCTCTTGCCTATAAATGGGATCCTTCCCCTTTGCAAAATAACACAATCCATGAAGTAAAGTTATAATGCTATTTTGAGAGCCAAATCCATACTAAAGCCATCTATCCACACCAAAAATCCACAATCATCCATTGAAGCCTTTGGAAGCATATTGAGCATACATCCTATCCATTTAGATAAAGCCACTCAACAAGAGAGCTTCTCATTGAGAGAGCCCATTAATGGCTCATATTTTCAATTGAGAGCTCATCTTAGTCTATCTTGAAGTTTATGAATTTTGTTTAGTTTGTAGAAGTTTTATTTAAATTTGGTTTCTATTAGCATACTAACATTGCTCATATACATTTTGGCATGCCCGGTGGGACCCCGCATGGGTCATCTTCATTAGCTTTTTTAGTCAAGTTTTGTATGTCATTTGCTGATTTTGGCTAATTTTGCTTTTTTTTGTGATTGGTAGGATTGTATAAATTGGTTTTGTAGGTCCACATGAGCATGAAGAAGACAAAGGAACTCATAGTCTATCTCATAGTATTTGCAAATTTTTCAAGCTTATAGGTGGACAAAGCACTTGGAATTCTTCTTCCTCTTCTTGTCTATATTCTTCTTATTCCATCTACTTCTTCTTCTTCTTCTTGTGGGAGATCTTGGCCATTTTTTTTTTAAGGAAGCAAAATCATACACACTTCTTTTTAGTGCTTAAAATAAACCCCCAAATCATACTTAAATCCATTAAAAAATTAAAAATTTGCAAAAAAGAAAAAATCTTTTAACAAGTGAAACTAAACCAATCTAATCATTTGCATCCTTGCAACATCAAGGTTTTAGATGCATTCATGCAAAATTAGGAACACTTCATTTTTGGGAATTTAAAAAGAACTTCAAGTTTCCATTTCTTAAGGTTCAAAATCAACACTAAGTGCACACCAAAGTTCTTTTAAAAAATCTCATGAAAACTAAGAGTCCTAAATGGTTGTCAAAAACTGTCCTAAAAGCTTTGTTATTTGTTCCAAACAAATGTCTTATTGCAAAATCTTGAATGTTTCTTAGGTTTTTCATGCATTAAAACAATCTAGGAATATCATTTTTGGGCTTAAAATATGCAAACTAGAACACAAAATCTTGAATGAAAACCAAAGTCCAAAGAGTCATTTTCACTTTTGAGTCCAAAACAATCTTGAATGATCTAAGGTTAAAACAAAGCACTTCAAAGTTCTTAAAACAACACACAAAATCTCAATCTTGAATGCTCAAAGGAAAAAACTTGAATGTTTAATCACTTGTCTTTGAATGCATGTTGCTAAACACACTCTTGAATGCCATGGATTAAAATCAAATTTTCTTTGAATGCATGATTAAAACAACAAATCCAATCTTGAATGCCAAGGATCAGTTAACCATTGCAATATCAAACACTTCATTTGGAGCTTCTAAAAATTGAACAAAACAAATCTCTTTTCCACATGCAATCTAGGTAAAGTTTGATTTTTGAACATTTAAGAAACTTTGTTAAGTTAAAATACAAATTTGAAAAAATCAATTTGAGTAGTTCCTTGGACTCACCTCTTTTCTAATCACCCATCAAATATTAACCATTGGTTGCAATCTCAGTGCCATTTATGGGGATGGGTCTACTTGAAAAAGGTGTTAAATGTTCCACAATCTAACTCACTCACTTGGTCTTTGAATGTTTGCTTTAACTTTATCAAAATTCTTAAATGATCAAAACTCTAGATTAAATCGATCACACTTCAAGTTTGGGCACTAAAATTGAACAACAACTAATTTGGAGAGCCTCCGGGCGCACGCTTGAAATCGAATCTCACACACTTTTGTTTTGGGCTTAAAACAAACTCACACTCAATCTTGAATGCCTTAAAGAAAATTAATCGATACTTGACGTGGAGGGCCTCCAGGCGCACGGGTTTACCTTCTTGTTGACCTTAACTCTTCTTCTTGTTCACATTCTTCAATCAATTTTATTTTTTTCGACGCTTCAAAGTTGGAATAAACATTGTATCTTAAACATGAGTGCTTCCAAAGTCTAGATCAGAAAACTTAAGCGTCAGTTGGTAAAAGAACAAGCGTGTTTTTTAGCCCAAGATCATCCAAGTCTTCTCTCCCCTTGTCGTCTTTCTAGGCCATCTTGGGTGCATAAGATTAGGATCCAAAATCTTGTCTTAGCTTTTTAGGAGGCCTGCTTGGAGATTTCATCACCCCTTGGGACGACCTCAACTCCAGCGTTCTGGCGGAGTATAAAAATTGGGAGGTGAATCCAAAGACACCTCTCTTGGAGTCAAGATTTTGTCACTTGGGCTAAGCCTCAAGGAACTTTATACCCTTGAGAAGTGAAAGAGGAGAAGTGGGTTACCGCTCCTCTTGGCTGTGTGACATCTTTTTGGTTTCATCTATAGATTTGGGCCTCACGTACCTTGCGTATATCGAGGACTCCCTAGCTATAACAAATTTCATCCTTGTAGAAAGCTTCCTAGGATGTTGGTGTGTTTGACGTGCTTGCTCAAAACTTTTGTCTACTTATTTGTTCATAGCTTTTGAATGAATGTTTGCCAACTTTGGTCAAAATCCCAAAAAAGAAAAAATCTCCCAGCTCAAGGCATACTTAGTGTAGTCACTGCCTCATCAGAAAATCATCCAAGCTCCCCCGCTGCAACCAAATCTATCTAGTTCCTTGCTTTAGAACAATCCCAAATGCAAAGTCTCTCCAAATCATCCCCCCCTAGCCAGCTAGAAACCCAATCCAAAATCACACCCAAGCCTTTAGAGAGTTGTTGTCATTCTGCTAGAATTTGTTATCCAATCAATCCGACCAATCCACCAGCCTCACCACGGTTATCCTTTTAACAGAGCTTTGTCACCTGTTATCCCTCATCACCTTGAGCTAAAGGTTGGGATCCACAAGTGATCAATCTCATGTCATGCCCATAGGATCATTAGTCTATTCTTAGGTTGACACAATCTCCACCAATCCAGCACATAGGAAAGCAAAACTCTCACTTTTTGACAGCATGCCCTTGAAGTCTTCCATCCACAGGAAAGCCAAAAATCTCTAGCCAATCCTCCTTATGTCTGTCATGCAACTTTGACTCTCCCTAGGAAATCTTTCATCAGCCAATCCAAAATCTGTGCTTAACCCAAATCCAACCATGAGCTTCCATGTTCATCCATACGCAAGACCCCATCCCCATCAAAGCATGAAGTACCAATCCTATCATGATGTGTTTGGTCGCATTGTCCTTGCTCCTGCCACCTCCTATTCCAATGATGATGAAAATCTTGTTGACTATGACGGGTATATTGAAAGCCTTAGAAACATTCCCCCAAGCATCCCCCAAAATCCAAGAGTTATTCCAAACTATCTAGTCATGCCATCTGATATTCCAGCTTCCCCTCCATCACCCCATCAACCAAGCTTCCAATCTTCCACCCCCATCACACTAGCTATTCCTATCGATCCACCTCCACCTTCGACACACGAGTCTCCAAGAAATCTCCTAGAGGAAATACAAGAAAAGTTGCCTCCAACAGTCGATAAGCCATGTCATCTAATCCAACCATGTGAAGTAGTCAGTGATGAAGATTCCCTATCTATAATATCACTTCCATCTCCCATAGCTATCATCCCCATACCATCCATCAAATTGCTTAAAATCCTTCCACTTCCCGCAAGCATCAAAATCCCACCACCTATCAAATCCCTCCAAATCCTATCCACATGGCCTCCAAGCACTTCACAAATCTCTCGTAATGACCCTTATGCATCCATTTTCTACTCACCCATCTCCACTACTGAATCTTCTATCTATCCATCTACTGCCTTTGAAGAATCCATCCCTTCACCTCCTATCGCACCATCCACTCCAAACCAATCCTATCAAGATCCTGCCCAAAAGCATGTTGACATCCCCCAAAGCATAAATGAAGATATCATCATACCATGTCATCCATCCATAGTGCAGTCACCATCTCCTCCATCTCCAAAACCTCAAGCCATATCTCCTCCACTACAAGATATCTTGTCATCCCACCAGCTACATCAAGATCCTATCCTTCCATCTCCCCCGCTCCATGCTTCCATCTTACCACCTATCCAAGCTATTCCAACATCTATAATTTACCCTCTTGGTTCACTTACATTCATCCACGGTAGCCCTCTCTCAGCAGAAGAATTAAGAATAGTATCTCCCCATTGCAATACACCTAATAAATCACTTCTACCATTTTCTGCAAGCAAAAAGTTTCCTCAGCTTGTTCAAATGCTCAATCGATGGCATTATCAAGGTCAAGGTTTAGGACCACAAGAGCAAGGAATCAAAGAGCCCATTATTGCACAAAAAAATCTAGGATTTCATGGTCTTGGATATGTATCCAAAGTCTCACCATCTAAAGGTGTTGGTACACCACACCCCCAAACCAAGCCTATCTCCAAGCCCACCATGCCAGCCTCCCATCACTCCTTCAAGAAATCTTATGTCATCCCCCCTCCACCATCTTTGCAACCCAAAACAACCTACCATATCCCCCCTTCATCTGCTAAATCCATTTTGGGTCCCTATGTCCCAAAATCTACCATTATCCATCCTCCTATTAGCCATCATAAAAATCCTATTCCATCCATTCCTATGCAAGATCAACAAAGGCACATATCAGGGCATATCATCCATCATCATCCCCCTACATGCTCTTTCATATCCTCTCCATCTCACAAAGCTTCTCCTAACCATCTTCCCAAAGCTTACCACAACAATGTAAATGCCAACTTCAAAATGCATAAAGCTAAAAATCCACATCCTAGGCAATCATATGTCTATTCTAAAAGACATACTCCAAAAAGGAAAAATCCAATCAAAGAATGCAAAACAATGCAAAAGCCTATGAAAAGAAAATCCAAAACCATGTGGATCCCCAAGAAAAAAGTTGAAACCCAATGCATAATGGCATCCACCATTGCTAATCCCCCATCTAGTGACTCATGTCCCCCATCTCCTAACTCCATCTTGGGTGCCTATATCCCCAAGCACGCTTTCACAAATCCTCCATCACGCTCACATCTACCATCTATCCCCCAAATGCTCTTTTCACACCCGTCCCAACATGTGCCAATGTTGCTCTTGCAAGCATCCCCATCTCATGCTCATTTCCAGCATTTTCATCCTTCCATCTCCTACCATCAATCCCATCTAATCTGATCTATTGCATAAATCGCACATCCGATATACCAACAGCTAGCAACAAAATTGAACATTCCAACAGCTAGTGAAAAATCCCAAAAAAGCCAAAATAGTTGAAGAAAGCCAAAATCATTCCAGCTAAGTCCAAAGTCAAAAAGTCAAAAAAAGAAAAGAAAAATAAAGCGTCCACTGGTGAAAACTTGGCAATTCAAGCGCCTTGGACAAGTACCATGATGAAAACTTGGCAAACAAGCATCATGCATAATCTAGCCATCCCCAACTTAGCCTATCATCCTCATGCTTTTGGTCACATCTTGCCATCCAACTCCATCTTCCAATTTATCCACCTATCTTTCATCCTCCAACTTTTATCTATCACTATCCACCTATCTTTCATCCTCCAGCTTTTATCTATCACTATCCACTTATCTTCTGCAACCTCACCCCATCATCCTAGTTATCATCCATCTCCCTAGCGCCTTCATCTTTTCCATCCTAGCTTCAATCCTATCACATCCATCGTAAGACCTCCTTCCGCATGTCATCTTCTAACTGGGGGCACTGTATTCCTTGGAGATCTTGTCTTGTCCATCCTCCCTTGTCATTGGTACCTCGCTCTAGGCTATCCTCATGCAAATCCAATGTCATCCTCTCATTAGCCATTCACTCTATCAGCTCAGCTACCACCAACCTTAGCATTGTCCCCATCCTTGGTCACACATCTATCATCATCATTGGATGCATCCTTTCAAATCCATATCTTACGCTATCAGCTCATCCTTAGTTTTTGCATCTTACACAAAATCGAGCTATCTCGCTATCCTCTCATCCTGAGCTTTTATCCATCTGTATCATACATATCATTGGTCTATTAGCTTGCACCATATCTTGATTAGCCCGCTTGTAAATATCTTAGTCTGTTAGCTTGTACATCCTCTTTAGCTTAGTACCATTGTATCTATCTAGTGTTCGTGTCAGTTCGTCCTTGATCAGCATCTTGCACCCATCGCACATCTTGGTTAGCTATTCCAATGCATCCTTTAGCTAGATTTCCTATCACCAAAGTGTTATCTTTCTTAGTTCAGCTTGCCAGACGCATCACTCATCCAAATCCACCAGCTTAGGTGCTCTCCAATAGGTCCTTGCAGGATATAGCTTTCCTCATGTCTGATCTTGGTCCGTTAGTACCTCATCCTACCCATCTCGTTGGCAAATGGTTCTCTTTTGGATTTTCGTTTTCTTTTGATTTGGACTCTTCCCTATTGGGTCTTGAAATATCTTTTCCAAGCAATCTGCTTGTTCCCTCCTCAAGGTTGCCACGATCTTCCATATCATGGTATACTGTGAATGGGGAAATCAGAGCGTAAGGTCTTGATCATGTCTTTTGCTTGTTTTCTTTTTTGTTTGTGGGTTATCCAGTGTCGTTTCCACACTGCTTCCTCTGGGATTCATGTGTGATACTGGGGCAATCCTTGCGTGTTTGTTTTGAGTCAGTTTGTTAGTCCTCTGGATAGTTGGTGAAAAGGCCTTGATGTTCTTGGTAACCTTGGCAATTAACCAATAGTCCTATAGCAAATCTAGTGCTCAACTACATGGTGGTACTTCTCTTTGAAGTATCCCCCCACTCAAAAAGCTTCAATGGTTTTCCTTCATCTCCATTATCCCCCATCCATATCCAGCATCTGTCTCTCCTCCCCCAGCTTATGCATCAGTATCTCTTTGAATCACTCCTCACCTTTAGCTTTAGGGATCCACAATCTTAGTCTTAGGGATCCACCAATCCAAATCAATCCACCAAGCCTCATCTTTTGAGATCCACAATCCTAGTCCTAGGGATCTTCGAAACCCATCTTCCGCCAATCTGACTCTTTGAAATCCTGTTGCATCAGGTTTATCATCCTATCATCCATCTCCCTATCTTGGATTCCTTTTTATAGCGCTCCGCTCCTTCATCCTCCACCTTCCCTAAAGTCTTAAGCTTGCTTCCTCTTGTGCATCTGATTCTCCTTTATCATTCTCCCATAGTGAGAGTTTGAGCTAATTCAACCCCTTCTCTTTGCCAATTTGAGTCTTCTTGCTCATCTTGGATTCTTGTACTTTTCAAGAAGTTGTCGAGCCTCACTTTCTCTCCCCACCGCCTTCTTGAGGGGGCATCTCGCAGCCCATTCTCTCCTCTTCTGCTCTAACCTTGTGCATCTTATTTTCTTATCTTTGATGCCATGCCACTTGCGGCATCACATCAAAGAGGGGCAAAATGTAGACACCTAAAAAACCTTTAGAAAATAAAGTATTTTTATTTTCTAAAAAAGTCCTGATGACATCATCATTAATTAATTAATTAATTATTTAATTTATTTATTTATTTTTATGCCATTAAATCCCTTTATCTTAATTAAAAATATTTAATTAAGGAATCCCTCCCAAAAATGTTTAAATCTTATTTAAACATTATTTCCTTATTTATTAATTATTTAATTAATAAATTGACCAAAAAACTCAAAATAAATAAAAAAATTATTTTTTGCCCAAAACTTGGCCAATTTCCTTAAGACCACTAACCTCTTCCAAAATCTTCTAATCCTTCTTTAATTTTGATTAAAGGCTAATCCCATCATTTCCTACCCCTAATCCCAACTCAAAATATTTAATTAAGATTAAATATTAATCCTCATGTTTATTAAAAAAGTTTTAATAAATATCTCCTCAACCCAAACCCTTGAAATAAATAAAACTTTATTTATTTCCTAAAAGTCTAATTTATCCTCATCCTAAGAAGTTCTAGACTCTTCTAGAAAGTCTTCATACTCATCCTAGGAAATTCTAGACTATTCTAGAAAGTCTTTATCCTCATCCAAAGTCTAGACTCTTCTAGAAGATGTCTTTAAACCTAATCCTAATCCCCTCCTAACCTTGTCACATTCCCTAAACATGGGTTAAGACTTACTAACCCAAGCCAAAGTTAACAAATATCTCCTCCTTCACCCACCCTCATTAAATGTCATCCACTTGCCTATCCCTAAGCTAATCCTAAACCATCTTAATCCATCCTCTAATCATTTGCACAAGCCTAAGCAAGCTTAAAACCCTCCTAATCAAGCCCAAGTCGAAATTGCTCTCATCACCCTCAAAATATCTCAACCATAAAATTTTATAAAGCCCACAAAGTCATAAATGTTCTTACAAAGCACTTATGAAGGGTCTTTATGAAGATTTTATCCCTTGAGCCTCCTTTGTTGACTCATCCTTCCCCTTTCCTCCATCCTCTCACCATGTGACATGTGTCACTCTTTGATTGGTTGTAAGGAAGCACAATCCATGTGCTCTCCTCTCATGCAATCTAAGCCCTCCATGAGCTTTTTCCCATCCTTGCATCTTAGCCCTCAATCCCTCAAGCCTCTTGCCTATAAATTGGATCCTTCCCCTTTGCAAAATAACACAATCCATGAAGTAAAGTTATAATGCTATTTTGAGAGTCAAATCCATACTAAAGCCATCTATCCACACCAAAAATCCACAATCATCCATTGAAGCCTTTGGAAGCATATTGAGCATACATCCTATCCATTTAGATAAAGCCACTCAACAAGAGAGCTTCTCATTGAGAGAGCCCATTAATGGCTCATATTTTCAATTGAGAGCTCATCTTAGTCTATCTTGAAGTTTATGAATTTTGTTTAGTTTGTAGAAGCTTTATTTAAATTTGGTTTCTATTAGCATACTAACATTGCTCATATACACTCTGATCTTAAGTCATTTTTTGAGAAGTATACAGCACCATGTAACTCATCAATGAGTTCATCTATGTGTGGTATGGGATACCTATTTTTATGGTCTTCTTGTTTAGAGCCCTGTAGTCTATACACATTCTCATTGCACCATCCTTTTTCTTGACAAGTACCACAGATGATGCAAATGGACTAGAGCTAGACCTTATGAATCCCATGTCTAGGAGTTCTTTAATAGTTTTTAAAATTTCTTCCTTATAACCTCTTGGATGGTGGTATGGGGTTGTTATAACTAGTTTGGCACCCTGTTCTAACTCTATAACATGCTCAAAACCTCTATCTGGTGGTAATCCTGGAGGCAAGTCATTGAAAACTATACTATTCTTATCAAGAATATTTTGAATTTCAAAATGGAAATTACCTTGATTCTTTGGAGAGCTTGTTGGATGGATTATGACTCCTACTGCCCATGCTACTTGTCCTCTTCGAAAAGTCCTCTCCATCCTCTTTGCAGAGACTGCCTTAGGTGCTCCATTCGGTAAGCCTCTCAATAAGACTTCTTTCCCATTCGAATGAAATTTAAACTCCATAGTTTGATGGTTCATGTAATAGCCTCCAATAGAGTGCAACCATTGAACACCCAATACAAGTTTTGTCTCCCCAATGGAAATCACATAGAATTCATCACATAACTCATAATCTCCTAAGGTCATCTTGAGTTGTTTCATCACCTGTGTGCAAGGCATAGTGAATCCATCAGCTATAGTAACATTAATCCCTCAAAATATTTTTCTTTAAGCCCTATTTTCATGACAAATCCCTCATCAATAAAATTTTGAGTTGCCCCACTATCAAGAAGAACTGTTAACCTTTGCCCTGCTAGTACCCCTCGAATTCGAAAGGGATGGTATCTGGGGACTCCTGATAATGCTGCTAAAGTGTCATCCTTGCTGATTTCTTTTTCTTTCTCTTCTTCTTCCTCCTACTTAGTGTCATGAAATTCCTCATGCTCATCTGAATCAGATTCTGAAGCAACTTTAATATAGTGCACTTGACCTTTCCCCAAACATCTATGTCCCAAAACCCATGGTTCTCTACAAGTGAAACAAAGCTTTTTCCTTCATAATTCACTCCTAGTCTCTTCATCTACCTTCTTTTTTGCCACATTTATCATATCTTTTGGTGGTAGTGTTGGAAAAGTATTTTTTTGAAAATTCCCCTTATGAAGCCTTAACCAAACCCTTAACAAAATCTTCCAAACCATCAAGAAAAAGATAAACAATCCTCTTTTCACTCATATCAAGTACCATAATAGCCACTTTTTGAAACTCTTCTATATACTCATTAACTGATTTGGTTTGCTTCAACTTTGACAATTCTTTAAAGTACTCTTCATCATCCTTGAGGTCAAATCTATCTATCACTCTTTGACTGAAATCATCAAATGTAGTTACCTGATCATGACCTTGAGTAGTCATTCCATGATACCACCAATCATAGGTTGCATCTTCCAAGTGTAGACTTGCAAATTGAACAACATCACTCTCCTTCATGGGGTTAAGTGTGAAGAAGGTCTGTAATTTTTGTAGCCATGCTCTAGCTGAAATTTTATTTGTTCCATCAAATGTAGGTGTTGTAAACTTGCTTATTTTATTTTTGAGCTCTCTTCCACTTATGTCATGCTCCCTCCTATACTCTTTCTTGGGCATCAAAGTGTTCATCATATCCACATATTCTCTAAAAGGAATTGAACTATGAAAGTCATCATCTAAGCCATTGTAAGTAGCTCTTAATGCAATCAAGTTACCTCTAACCTCTTCCACGGGATTAAGGGTTGGATTTGGTACTAGTGGCTCATCTATAGGTAGGAAAATAGTTTTTTTTGATTAAGAGAGTGTGAGTTTCATATTTTTTGGCTCCTCTAAAGTGCTCCCTTTCTCATTAATAGACACAACTCCTTACAGTTTTTCTGTCAATATCCGCAAAGCCTCTCTAGTTTCTGCCAAACTATCCACTATTTGATTTTGAGTATTTTGGATGTCTTGAAAAAATTTCTTTGCCATCTCATCTTGATCAGCCATACTTTTTCCTTCCTTGGATTTTTTACTTTTACTTTTAACTGGAGGTTTGATCAAAATTTCTATATTCTTTTCTCGCTGCAAATATCTCTTTTCTCTTTCACTTGGTTGCATGCAAACTTCTACAAACCCTCAGGCTGGCAAGATCATAGCTCTGATACCACTGTAATGTCCCTTCCTCTGATTTTATATGATATTTCAAGCCTCTAATCATATTTTTAAAATCAAACAACCAATATTTCAAAGATCCACCAATTTCTCAATAAATCCCAAATCGGGTATGCCCGAAATAGTGCCAAAAACTTCACAGCTTCACATATTATTAATAGATCTGAAAGTTGAAATTTTTATAGCAATTTCAGCAGCATAACAACCTACAAAATGACATTTCCATATCTATATAACATTTACACAATAGCTCCCAAATGGAGGGCAAAAATAATGCTCATCGGGCTCCCGAAAATAACACAAAATAGCTCAAAAATACCACAAAACACTAATAATCTATTACAAAAGTTTAACCATGACCCAATACATATATTTAGCTCTATTTTAACATCTAAAAGTCTGAAATATAACAGCAACCTAAACTGATATTAAATACTCAACCGGAAACACCAAACTCTTACAAAAAAACACACCTAAAAACTCACAAATTTGCACTGTTCAGCACAAGGGAAAACTCTGCATGAGCTTGCACATGGAATGGCTTCAAACTCCCATCCTTAGCCTTCTTGGAAACATACAAACTCCCATCCTTAGGTCTCCTTCTCCACAGGTTTGGCAGCCTTTGAAGAACAACAAAACAATAAGTGAAAATCAAGTTCTGGAATAAGCCCAAAATGCCTCCAAATCCCTTAAAAGAGGGCATTACCCTGACTCACGTCCAAGAGGGGTTAATAAAACATATTTTAATAATAATTTTTATTTATTAGTCCATTGGTTTTCAAATATTGTCCCCTTTTGCCGAAACTTCACCCTTTTGAGCCTGCCTGCCTTAGCAAAGATTATTATTTTTAATTATTTGAAAAGGGGACATGACACTAACCCTACAAATAGAAGAAGATCCAATGGAAGGACATCAAGAGAAGGAATATCTTATGAAAATAGAAGACAAATCATGTGTTATAAGTGCAACAACTTAGGACACATTACTCGAAATTGTCATGTACCTGATGATCAATAGAATCTCAGAAGCAGAGCACCTATATGTTAGTTATGCAACAACTTTAGATACACAGTGAAGTTCTATAGAATGGATAGAAATTTTGGAGATAAAAGAAAGAATGGAAGAAACTTTGAGAATAGAAGGAATGTTGGAAATGACAGAAGGAACCATGAAAGGAACTCTAGAACTAACAAAGACAATGAGGAACATAGAAATGTTGTGAGTGAATTTTGAGAAGAACTTAATGAAGCATTTGTAAATGGAAAAAATATCTCAAAAGAAAATTTAGATGACGATGAGATAGGAAGATCAAAATTAGTTGTTGATTTTGATTCAATTAATTTGAATTAAGCTTGCTCACTGTATCACAATTTGAGAACTTCATTTAGAGATCGAATTAGAGGTAACAAAGTTGGAAAAAGGTGTATCCAGTTATGTTTAGATGGTACCTAATCTTGCTTGTAATTCGGAGCTCATCTAAACAAGTTATGAAGGAATTCAGAGTTATTGGTATTGCAGTAAAGGTTAATTCTATAGTATAAGATGAAAAGTATGAAAAGTATGTGATGCAAAGTCTTGAGGATGTTTGTCATGATGGAAGGAGGCTATAGTAAACTTCGAGTGACATCTGAAGATCAGATAGATGATCTTGAATAATTAATTGATTATAGAATGCAAGTAACAAATGTTTATATTTGAAAAGTATGAAATTAATGAAATTTCAAGTTGATGGAATAAATGGAGTACAAAAATGATTTTCACTTCATTGCAAACACATCCAAAGTAAAGAGCATTTAGAAGTGACTTGTTAGATTGATTCTAAAGTAAACCTATTTTTAGAAAGAGGTATTCTATCATTTTTCTACAAATTTATTTGGTAAAAGTTCATAAATGAGAAGATCATGGATATGTCAGTAGTACATAGCATTGAAAATGAAGATAGACCTAAGTTTAAGATTGTTTTTGTAAAACCTACTGAAGGAAACCCTAACTCGGTGTTTTCTATCACTTTGAACAGTGTAGTTTATCTTGAATATGTAGGAAGTTATTTGAATAGCAAGTTTGAGTCGATTGGTAGTAAATTCATGAACAAAGATATGGAATTGGTTTTCAACCACAACATGACAGTGAAGCCTGGATTTGAACATCTCGGGGAATTAGACTTGTTTAAATATCACTTCTACTATGAGTTAGATATAGATGAATGGACACAGATTATACTGAGTAGGATACATGATTGTAAGTTATGGATGCAAGAAAATTCTAGCTCCAAAGTCAATTGATACATAGCTACCATAAAACTCCAGGGTCTATAGGCTTTTGTCTACCATCTCTTCTAATCCCACAACATTTTATTCAACCGAAATAACATAGTTAGACAAATCAATTTCACCATACAGAATATGAGACCTAGGATCTTCAGAGGGAAAGCCTGTATACTTGTATTTATTCTTAGGTTTCAATATGACTCTCTTATTCCCAATCAGTATGGTAGCTTTGGACCAATCTAGTTTAATTTATCCCCCTAGTTCTTTACAAAAGGTACAACTAAGTAGCATCCCATAACTAGATGGGATGTCTACAACTAGGATGGTTAATTCGACCCACTTTTCAAGAAATTTAGCCAAGGAGACTTGAGTGTCTTTAATTTTCCCTACTAGTGGAACTTGCTTTGAGTCCATTGCATAGCACTTGCCAAAGGTTTTGGTCATGTTCAAATCTAAGGCTTTAGCAACAAAAGAAGGCTTAATATTCCAAGATTCTTTGGAATCTATGATGAAATTATTTAGCTTATGACCATGGATAAATATAGATACATAGAACAGGTTAGGTTTATCAAGGATAGTAAGATTTTTTGAAGTCTCTATCTGTACCAATTTATCTTCTACTAAAGGCCTTGTCTTGGGTTCAATGGTAGTCTCAATTGATGAGTTGTAATTTGACACAGTGTTAACATTTTGAACCCTATTTGGTGAGGTGGAGCTTCTTACAAATTCAATAAACTTATCTAGTTAATTTAGATTTGATTTCAAATAATCAGCAAGAGTTGGATTCTCAAAGACTTACAAAATTCAATAATGTCAAAGGGAGGCTCGGGTTGAAACTTCTTCAAGATTTTTACCTCCTGCATGGGGGCCTTTTGAATTTTTGGATCACTTTTTGGTTGAACGACATGATCTTTCCATTTATTTGTTGGTGTAGAAGTTAAAGGTCAAACTAGGGATTTAACCCCACATTGATTTCTTATGAGTACAAAGTAGGAAGGATCTGCAAGAGTGATAAGAATATTGCCACCATTTTCATAATTTGACTCATACTCAAAGTAATAATTTATAGAGTTTCCAAGTCCTCCAAAGTCTTCATCTTTGATTAGTATTTCTTCTATCATCTCTTTTTTTCATCCATTTCTCTATAGTGTATCATTTCCAAATAGAAAGTGCCATCATGATCATCTGTAGAATGAAAAATGCACATACTTGATTTTCCTACAGTAGGGCTTTCAATCAACAACTTTTGATTATCAGGTAACATATGGCGTTGTCTTGTTGTTGCCCCCTAATTTGGATATTTCCTTGAAATGTCTTGATAAGGACTATTAGTTTTGGTTGAATTCCTTTTAACCATTATTATATCATTAGCCAACCTTTGAACTAAAGGGTCATCTGAACCAAAAGTAGATGGTTGAAAATTAGGTGTCTATATGTCTCACCTCCATTTTCCTATGGTAAGAAAATCATCCTCTAACTTCACAACCAATCTTTTAGTTGCATCAAAATCTGCTACCCTATCACATCTCAACTGGAAACTTAATTCAGGTGGCATGGCATTGACGAAGAATCTTTTACTATTCCCTGTGTTTTTTCTTTTTGCAGTGGGGATCTTATGTAGAATTTTGTTAAATTTTGATACAAAATCATGCATGAGTTCATGAACTTCTTTCTTGAGTTGTGACAATTGTAACATAAGGGTATTTTCATCATTGAAAACTTAAAACTTGCCTCAAAATAAGTCCCCATAAAGGCCAATCAATAATAGCTCCATTAGAGAGATGATGAAATTAGTTTGCAACAACTTCAACTAAGGTTTGTATAAACAATCTGTCTGCCATGTTTTTGGTCGGAATGGAAAGAACTTTATATGCAGTATTGAAAGCATTCAAGTGTTCATCTATTGATTTCTTTTTGTCATTGTTAAACTAGGGAAGGATACCCCTGGCCCCTTTTAAAAGAGGGACTATATTAGGCATGAGGGTGAGAGGTCCAACCTGGGCACCCCAAGGGTTTGTGGCCATGTTAGGTAGTATAAAATTGCTAGTTTGGGCATTAAAATGTGTTCAAATTTGGATTCTAGGTATCACTAGGTCTTGCAAAATAGTAGCAACTAGCATAGGTTTTTTAGGAAAGGGTGGCATGCTTCTACATTTAGTTATTCTTTTCCTTCTATGAGATCAAGAGAAAAATTATGCAATCTCACAAATGTGTATGGTTCATCCATAGAAACCTTATCCTTGTCACTCAGGGTATACTTACTCCTAATTAACCTACTTCAATTAAGGCTCAGGGGTTGGGTTTTTGAGCAAGATTGGGAGGATTGACTTCATGATGTTGAGCTGATTTTTCTACTACTATTGCTTCTTGAGCAACATGTACTCCTTGGATTAGTTTTACATGTTCTTCTTTGTCTTCGAGAACCTGACTACCCATGAATATTTCTCTATGCTAGTTCTGGTATTCCAAGCTAAGGTATTTAAGTTAGAAATGATATCTTCTTGGGTATTATCAAAACCCTAGCCTAGTTGGAGAACATGAAATAAATCTTGAGGAGGCAAGACCATCCTACAAAATAACCTGCTATTCTATGAATTAGATTATTAGGCTATCTTTCCCCAGTAGAGTCACCAAAAACTGTTGGTGAATAGTTTTTTCCTTTTTAATGGATATATGCTTTTTAGATTTTGATAGTAAAGAAAAATACTCCACAAAAAATAAGTTCTCCATTTGATATTCTCTATGTTTAGAGGCACAAATCCCTCCTAGATAAATTTAACAATAATATCCCTCATTTTAAAAGAATGAAATTAAAATTGTTCATTTAACCTAAAAGAACTAAAGGCATTCAAAATACTTTTCCATAAACATGTAAAAGAATTGTTGATAATCAAACTTTTTATAGATAAGCAATAAGACTTACGAAATAAAAGAGAATCATACAAACTAATCAATCTCACTTAACATAATTGATTCAACTAACATTCAAAAAAATAATAGATAATCAATCCCTACAATCGAGATCAATATACTTATTAAACCAATCCAATTTACTTAAAACCATAAGATTTCAATTCAAAGTTAATATAAGAGAGGAACCAATATATTCACTACTATTTTCTATTAATTCATATGAAAATAGCATAATCAAAATATTTCCTTCAACCAATTTTGATCTCTAATTACTATTAAAAATATTCAAAGTATCAACCTTTGCAATATCAAATAAAATAGGCTTTATAGCCACGCAGGGCTTTAGAAAGTAGTTGTAAAACTAACTCCCTAAGGAGTTACTAAAAGTCTTAACTTAAAGCCTAACATGACTAACTAAAAAAAATAGAAACTATTTTCCAAAGCTCCTAATTTCTATCTAATTGTCAACTACATTGATTGGGGTGGTTTCTTTTTCTTGATTTGCAAACGCATTCCCACCTACTTCCTTCCACTCCTTATAGGAAACTTCAAATTCCATGATCTCTTTGTATTGTGGGAATGCTAGCTACTTTGTTCTTAATTTCCATATTGTAATCACCATGTGAGCATGCTCTGATTTCTTTCCTTGAACCATCAAGTGATCTTTGCAGATGATAATCATGGAATCTTTTTGAGCCATGATAGTGAAATTTTCAATAGAGACCTCTTTGGTTTCTTTCATGGCCCTTATATTATCTTGGTAAATGGCATTGATATCTTATAAGTCTTTATTTTGAAAGGCTTTGTTCCCCATGATTTCCACAATAATGCATTTTATATAATTGTCAAGAATTTCCTTTAGACACTCTAATTCTTTAACCAGTCCTGAGCACTCATCCAGGCACCTCTCTATCACTGTATTTATCCATTCTAGATTAGTCTTGGATATGTATAGGAAATAAACATTTAAGATGGAGCTTGGTTTCTTTGTTAGGAACTTATCTATTTCATATTCTTAGAATTCAGTTATGTGGATGATCACTTGATCCCATTTTACCTTCTCTACTTCCCAAGCATTCAACTTTGATTCTAAATCAATCATCATCTAATCACCTTTCATCCTTGTCTTGGTGAGGCGAGAAATGTAATTGACTTCACGGGAGATGACTGATTCGATCCACTCATCAAATGCACGAGAAACTAATCTATCTCTTTTCACTTGATCGATGAATTATTGATAAGCAGGGGAAGTCACATCAACCATGGAAACTGCATGGGGTTGAACTTCAGCTTTAGTATTTTGTAGAGTATGGATGTATTTTGCCAACAAATGGATAGATTGTTTTAGCTCCTTTTTCTCCTTCTAATCTTTCTAGATTTGGCTAGTGACTCTTGCATGGCCAACGTCAAGTATTTCATGTTGGAAGCCCTAAAAGCTGACCCAAGAACAATCTTCTCTATAGTAGAACCCTAAGGTGTAATATCATCCAAGCTCTTATTTGCAAATGATTTGTAAATATTGGCTACCCAATGTCCTGTTTACTCATCTACCTCTAATAAGGTCTCCTTTTTGGGCTTCTTTCTTTTTTGGAGCTTTAACCAAGAACTTTCCATGTCTTCTATTGAGACATTCATAGGAATTATGCTTCTTTTCTTGCTCACAACTAGATCAAACCAATTCGATGTAGCAGGGTGAATCTTTGGTGGAGGAGTCTGGGGAACAAGGAAGTCCCAAGAGTCAATGCATTCAAGGTGTTTTCTCTATCTACTGCTTGTTGGTTTTTTTGATCCATAATTTCAATCAAGTCTTCTCTAGCAGATTCAACTATGACTTCAATTTCAATTGGTTCTAT
>CM053791.1:586385958-586585958 GCA_028749045.1 Cupressus sempervirens | reverse complement strand
GACCCCCCCTTAAGATAAACTTAGGGAGTAGCTAAACACCTAGAAACTATTGCTGAAAGCAAATTGGGTCCCAACAACAAGGCCTGATGAGGTACCCAAGCACAACCAAATCTCTATAAAGAGAAGAAATAAAGAAAACCACATCAGAAAAACCCTACTCCAAAAAGAGATGGAAAGAATATTGCAGAAGATAGGAACAAAAGCATGATTATGAAGAACATCGCTAAAGCATGAAGCTGCAAACACGGCCAAATTGTCGATCTGAAGAACCTCCACTATATAGAACATGACTAGGTAGAGAAGACTAAGTCTGAAGAGTTGATCGATCGAAGATGAAAGGTATCTTCATGACCTCCAAAAAAAGGAATGAAAGAATCTCTATATGGTAAATGATCCATCTCACTGAAATGCATAGGTATTCAGCCAATGCAATTGCCTAGCACATAGGATCAAATACTAAATACATAGCTCACTCCATCGAACTAAAAAAAAAGAGAACCAACATAACCCCCTTATAATGCAAAGAGGTAAGACATGAACATTGAAACATAATGCAATATCTCCTGCAGAAAGAAGAACTAGGAATATCAAGTGTGCAAAAGAAGTACAAACACCTATAAAGGCATGTGTCATCAACACATCATGAGGCTAATTTCATGGAAGGAACACTCACTTGAAAAAGGAAGATGAATTTTTTTATAAAACCCCCCAAGGCACTTTATAATGTAGTGTAGGTACAACAAAATACAAAGATGTGCAAGATCCCAAAATGCAATAGAGTGGCACTTTATCTCAGTGCATTTGCAAAAATACTACAAAAGGATGTCAATAGAGATCAAAAGAGACATAACGTTGATACAATAGATAGTATAACCCATGAAAAATCATCTGAAACAACAAAATTGATCCACAGACCTGAAACAACCAAGATATTCATTAGAATGCAAAAAAACAAAAAACTGAATGGGATGTGCCTGAAGCAGAATCTGGAAAATAGAATGTCTCAAAATATGTTTCTTGGAGTGGAAAATAGGACTTCTAAAATTGACAACCAAAAAAGGCCACCAAATAGCATAAAAAATCCAAATAAATTGCACCATCATGATGGGCCCAGAATCAGCTTTCTGGCTCTTCTTTTAGATCAAAAAACAAAGTCTGAATGAGCAAGCTATGGCCAAAAAACCACACGTAGGTCAAAAAAATGTTGGAAAAGTTAAAAAAATTATTGCCTCAGGATCCATGCTAGAATGTCTCAAAAAATGTGACAACCAATATCAGGAATTGCTTTTAGAAGCGTGTCACTTTTGTACCAAAATTGTCTTGATTTGCATGCCCAAAAATCTTGCAACCCCAGAAAATCTCAATTTTTGTGCTAAAAAGCACAAAATCACTATCTCGGGAAACATGAAAATTTTCAATTTTTGTAAAAAATCTTGATTTGCATGGAAAATTCAAAAAATTGTCGACTCACGAATTGTGCAAAAAATATCAATTTTTGAAACAAAAAATTTGAAAATCGTAGCCTCATGAAACATGTCAAAATTCTTGATTTTTGAAATAAAACTCTCAATTTCCATACAAAATTAAGAAAATCATTGCATCAGGAAACATGCTCAAAAATTAGAAAATCATCGCATCGAGAAACGTGCCCAATTTGGGAGCAATATTTTTTAGCCTCAAATTCCAACTGTGTCCAAATTAGACAAATTTTCTATGAAAATAGGGATTTTTTGGCGCTCTAAGCTCTACGGTGATGTTCGTTTGGGCTCAAAGTGCATCGAAAAATGGCGACCCCCAGATTCAATACAAAAAAACTCTAAAAAATGAAACCCTCTGAAAGAAAAAACACATATCTAAAAGCCAAGCAAAACTTCTCATAAATAGAATAGGGGCATGAAGATCTGGAGCTCTGATACCATGTTGAAGTTGATGAAAGATCAACCCACAACTCCCAAGAATCACCTGCATGCAAACATCAGTCACGGAAAGAAAGAAGAAAAAGCTATGGAGGCTAGAATTCCCAAATCCACAGATAAGATATTCTTAATGAGCAAAAAGAAAGATTGCTATTATCAAAAGTTATTGAATAAAATTACAAAGAGATCAATCCTTATGAAAGGAGATCAAAACCCTAATAGGGTAAAACCTATGTTGCATGATAATAATTAATAAAAGAATTAATTGTTATATGTCTAAAGTTTAGCTTAAGTAAACTACAGATAATAAGTGACTTAATAATTAAATCAAATGATTTAATTAATAAGGCAATATCTTATTACTCTAACACTAATAAGGAGCAATGACAAATTGCCTCCCTTACCATTTATTATATGTATGGGACTTGAAAGGGGGGAGTTTAATAAGAATAGATAAAGTAGAAGGAGGTGGTTGATATCACAACCAATAAAAAGAGACTTCAACAATTGCATCGCCCAATAAAGGATAAGACAAAGACATAAAATGAGAAAAGGGGCAACCAATAAAGTGGAAGTGATCGTAAATCAAGCAATCACAACCCCATTATAATTTATGAGAATTTCAAAAGTACTCATGGGTGTTTGATAAAGTGAACTAAGTAGTGATTAAAAATGCATAAGTTAATATTGACATTATTTTATGAGGAGCGTATAAGAGTAAGTATACTTCATTCCGTATACAAAATGATTGGATTATATATATATATATATATATATATCTATATATTGTAATGGACCTTGTATATTTTTAATAATAAAAATGAATTTTTAAACATATTCATAAATTATCCACCATAGGTTCTAATTCCAAATCCTAAATTGGAAATTAGAAGTAAGTGAGGGTGAATGGACTATTAGGGACCATTACATATTATGGTTGGAGTTAGGGTTTTGACTAGAGTTAGGGTTAAGATTTTTGTTAATGGTTTATAATTAGGGTTATGGTTAGGGTTAGGTTTTGTGTAATTATTAGTATTATGCTTGCAAATAAGATTTTGATTAGGCTCAATGTTTAAGGTTAGGGTTGAGATTTAGGTTTATAGTATAACATTAGAAATATAGTTAGGATATGTTAGATAACTGAGAGGTGGGTGAATCAATTATCCTCAGACCCTTTCAAACAATTCACCACACTTACAACAATGTTAACTTATTAGATAACTAACTCTATAATCACAACAGACTTAATTTCATACACATCAAATATATTTCACTTGCAATACCAAATATCAACAACATTAACCGACTTACATAAATAATAACAATTTCAACATGTAAAGTAAATAACATGAAAAAATCCATAAGCATGATGACACTAGAAATTTTAATGTAGAAACTCAATTAGGGTAAAAAACACATAGGACTAGTCACCCAAAATAATTTCAGTCTTGTGAAGTGAGGTCAATTAAGAGCTAACTCTATTAAAGGTTACAAACACATTGCTAGGTGTGACCCTATTAGGGGATTTTCATCAAAGATCATCTAGGCCTTATCACCATTCCATGAGCGGGTTATCTAAAGGGCATACAATCATTCAATGGAATGTCACCATACAAATGGATTTACAAATTAATGCTATTAAGTTCCCATACAAATGGATTTACAAATTAAAACTATTAAGTCCACTTGATTAGGAGATTTTATGTTACAATGGTTACATAGTAACAATGAAATGATTTGTTAACATTCGAAACTTACTTTTCTTGACTAGGATTCTACTCAATATCTCTTCTCACTGACTTTCCATCACACTCAACTCTTCATTTCACCTCAACTTTACACTTTGATCTACTTGGTAGGATCTCTTTCAACTCCTTTTCATCCACCTTACTCTTCACTATACTAGCAACATTTTTGTCCTTGTTTCTTCCTTAGATAGACATATTTTTCCCACTTCATCTCATGAATTAGGGTTTCCATTAAATAATCTCATCCACATAATCTCAAGTTCATTATATCTATGGCATATTTTAGATCTTTCCAACCATATCTTCTCCTTGGACTTTGTACCTTTTCTTGGACCTCAAAACTCTTATCAAATTTTTACAATAAGATCTTCCTTTAATTATTCCAGTTGTTGATCTTACTACAAAGCTTCATACTTATCTTATAATATTCTAGAATAGTCTCAATCTTTACTTTAGTTTGTCCGTTAATCAATCTCTCACTAATTGTTCTTCATTTATTGAACAATGTTCTTATTTCACTGACCTTCTCCATATTTAGCTAATACCGCACTCGGTTAACATAGCCTTGCTTGGTTAACACTATCCTTAGTTCACCGTTCATCCTCTTTATTTACCATTTACACTATTTCTAGCTCGGTGTACCCAATCTTTTCACTCTCCAACATCATTCTTTTTCTCACCGACCAAATTAACTTGCTTATATATCATTTCAACACTTCATGAAATCATGTAAAATAATCAAACCAACATTATACTATCATGGACCGATTCATCAATTGCCCAATTAGGTTCGCATACTTGACATTACTTCTTCATTCTTATCTCATACTTTTTCTTTCACTTCTTTATCCAAAATCACATCCTTTAGATGAGTGTAACTTACAAGAATCAGTACAATCAAATACCATGACATCAATGATAATATAACAACTGAAATGAATTTTGCATATATATACTTTGCAGCTCAAAATTGACCCTGTTCTCCATTAGTTTCACTTATATCCAACAATTTTCACCTTTGCATTCATCAAAATCAAATGTGTCCAACAATCTCCCCCTTTGGAATTGATGGCAACACAATATGAAATATACCATCCAATACCAAACATCTTCTTCTGATCATCTATCTTTAGCTTTGTTTTGTATCAAGTTAGATTTGCAATATATTCTCCTTTGGTAACAATCATTCTCAACAAACATCTCTCTCACACTACATTTGATCACTCCTTACTCCCCCTTTGATAATAGTATTTATTTATATGTTTTTTTCACATATTCTCCCTCTTTGGATGTACACATATTCACTCCCCCTTTGACAAAAATGCAAAAGGTAACTATAAGCTTCAATTAGAAACTTATAAATCTTGTAGTTTTTCCTTGTACCTTGCATGTACTGATCAATTTAGCTTCATTAAATCACCTTCACAACTTTAGAACAACCTAAAGAGTGAAATCATGTATCAAGTCCATAAATAGATATTCTAATAAACCATGAATTGATGCAACATGCATCTTCTCTTAATGAATATTAGATAGGCGAAGGATCCTTAATTTACCTCTTAGATATTCAAATTCATCCTTAGGTAATTTCTTACTAAGTATCTTAGCTATCTGCTCCTTTAGCTTCACATACTCTAGTCTAACTTTTTTCTCTTGAACGTGTTCTCTCAAATAGATACTTGATAGATATATGTTTTTTCTTTGCATGCATCACCAGATTCTTTGAAATGTTTATTACACTTGTATTGTCACAGTAAATTGTCATTGATTCAGTCACTTCCTCTTTTATTCCTTCGAACAACTATTTGATCCACATAATAGTAGAGTAGTTAATAGCAGTAGTTACATATTTAGCTTCAACAATGGACTATGAGATATAACTTTGTTTCTTGCTTACTTGTGTCACAAGCCTTTCTCCTAAAAAGAAAGCTCTGCCACTAGTACTTTTTCCATCATCAACATTTCTAGCCGAGTTAGCATTAATATTAAATTTGAGCTTAGAATGTCCATCTTTATTATACCATAAACCATAATCCTATATTCCTTTAAGATATATAAAGATTCTCTTCACAAAAATTATGTGTCTATCCTTAGGATTAAAAGAAAATCTTGCCACAATTCCTACAACATGAGAAATATCTGGTCTACTATGGACAATATATTATAGTTTGTTAATCATAGATATGTACAATGTTTGATTTACCTTGGTAGTGTCATCTTCCTTTGATATTTTACACCTTGTGAGCATCGATGTACCAACTGATCTTGAACCTTCCATGCCAAATGTCTTCAAAATCTCCTTGGTATACTTGGACTGAGTAATGTATATACCATCCTTCACTTGTTGTACTTGCAATCCAATAAATAGTTTTATCTCTCCAAAAATGGACATCTCAAACTCTTTCCTCATTTCATCAATAAATGTCTTACACATTAGTTCATGTTCTCCAAATATAATGCCATCAACAAATATTTTAGCAATTGGGATCTTATCATTAGATTCACTTTTCAAGTACAAATTATTGTTCTCACTTGTTCTAACAAAACCAATCTTCATCAAATAAGAGTGCAATCTTTCATACCATGATCTGAGTGCCTACTTCAATCCATATAGTACCTTGTGTATCTTACAAACCATGTTCCTCTTATCAGGATCAACAAAACCTCCTAGTTGCTCAATGTAGACTTCTTCTAGTATTGCATTAAAAAATGAAGACTTGACATCCATCTGATA
Organism: Cupressus sempervirens; assembly: GCA_028749045.1. Lineage (NCBI taxonomy): Eukaryota > Viridiplantae > Streptophyta > Pinopsida > Cupressales > Cupressaceae > Cupressus > Cupressus sempervirens. The sequence continues at coordinate 586,579,560 of CM053791.1, read as the reverse complement.
AACTTTGAATCCTTTAAAAATAGCACATGCAAGTAATATTCTCACACTTTCTAGTCTAGCAATATGGTAAAATGTTTCTCCATAATCAAATACCTTCTTCTTGTGCATAACCATTGCAAAACTAGTCTAGCCCTGTTCCCTATAACTTATCCATTTTCATTCAACTTATTTCTAAATATCTACTTAGTACCAATAACATTCTTATCTTTAGGTCTCGATACCATTTTCCATGTATTTTTCTTAATTATTTCCTCAATCTCCTCATTCATAACATTAATCCAATCACCGTTCTCCAATGCATCTTTAACCCTTCTAGGCTCAACTTCACAAATTAAGCATGTATTGTCTCTTAACTTGTTGTCCTTACTCCAACATCTTTGTCTTTAATTACCTAGTTCAATGAATGGTTCCTTTTGACATATTTTTTTAGTTCTCTTCAATTCTACATTTTCTCCACTCGATCCATGCTCAACTAGTTTCTTGGTAGCAAGTTGTTGTTTCTTAGTGACTTCTCATTGTTGCTTGGTGACTTCTAGTTGTTGCTTGGGTACTATACTTAGTAAAGTATCAAGAACACCTTATTGCACATAGGAAAAACTCTTGTAATCTTCAAGTTCTTTCTTGCTTTCTTTACCATTATGTTCTCCAAACTAATCAATTCTCACATTTGCACTTTCAATTGTTTTGTTAGTTGCATTTTTCAAACATTTGTGTGTCCTACATCTAGTAGAATAACATAGGAACATGCCTTCATCACTTTTTGAATCAAATTTTTTGTTTTTATCATATTTCAAAATATAACACCTACTCCCAAATATCTTGAAATAACTCACATCCGATGTATGTCCATACCAAAGTTCACAAGGTGTCTTATTTGTACCTTTCTTAAAATGTACTTAGTTTAGTGTTGTTGTGGTTTTCACAACACACGCCCCATTCATCCTAGAAATGGAGACCCCCTAGTATTTTAAAAAAAAAAACTTTCCCAGTCCCCTAGTTTGGGGTCTGAGTTATTTTTTAGGGTTCTACCTAGAATATGGGTCTTGGCTTGGCCTCTACCTAAAAAATCCAAATCCCAGAAATTGAGGATTTTAGATAAAAATGAATTTTTCTATGTGAAGGAGTGCACTAGCACACCCCTCAAGGTGCACTAGTATGCTAATTGCTAGTGCGGAGCACTTTCCCTTGGAAGTGGGCACTTACGCACATGCACATCCCCAAAGGGTACATTCCATCTTGGGCCTATAAAAGCCTGGGACCCCACCCTCTTCCATATTCATTTTCTTCTTCAAGCCATTGAAGTTTGCACCTTCGCACCAATAGAGGTGCTCCAAATCTTCAAACTTGCACACATAAACATAAAAAACCACATCAGGAGGTGTGTACCTATGCACCTATTAAAAGTGTGCAAGTGCACACCTTTACTCACTCCTAAAAAAAGACTAAAACTTCACCTAAGTGTAAGGTGCACATATGCGCACCTTACAAAACATCAATTAAGAACCCTAAGGCAACTGTACACCATTTAATCTTAAAAAACTTAGGTCTTTGCACAATAAGGGTGCGCATGTGTGCACAGGTGAACACTCTTAGTATCTTAATATTGCTTAGCTCCTTTAGTGCATAAGCCCACCTAGTGCACCCTCAAGGTGCGCAAGGTGCACTAAACTGTATATAAGGGCACAAAATAGGGTTTTTGAGTGTTTTTGCTAGTTTTTAGCATTCTGAGTCTATTTTTTAGTAACTGGGGTTTGTTTGGGGTTTTATTTTCAACTTTCTAGATTAATGTGTGTATGTTTTGAGCAGATAAAATGGCTTCCTCCTTTGTCCTCACTCACAACAAAGATTGCTCCAAAACCAATTGTTTTTAAGTTTCAAGGTGTACAAATGAAATCACGCTTCCAGGATGCACATTCAGAGATTTGGGACACTGAGTTAGGTCATATTGATTGGAATGAATTTTTGGTACTCTACAACAAACCAAATGAGAGGTCCTCGATGGTCTTAGCACTTATCAGATCAGGGTTAGTTAATGCAACCTCACATCCCACATCAGTGCAATCTTTAGAGCTTGTTATGGCCTTGGCAGAGAATTATGTGTCGAAAGAGAGAGTGATGAAGAATATCACAGGAGAGGTTGTCTTGGACCTAAGATCGAAGAATATTGAGAAAGTTTTCCATCTCCTAAGGGCAAACCAATATGTAAGGTTAACTTATTATCAAGCAGAGAGGTGGTATAGGGATAATGAGCAAAAAGCTACACAAATCATTCAATCCTAATATTTGATTGATAGAACACCCATGAGACAAAGAGCTAGAAAAGTTGACATAACTAGAGGGTACATGAAGGATGATATCAAATATTCTATTGTGCTTTTGAGCAGAATCATGGGTTTTCCAGTAGTAGGACACTTGAACATATGGATGGTACATTTCATCAAGATCATCAAAATGGCTAAAATGCTAATTGATTGGGCCACAATTCTCAATGAGAATTTAGATGAATTTTTGGTGGCGGTCAAAGTCAATCCAAGGTTTTATATGGCATCTTATTTGGTGTATCTATTAGTAGCAAGGACCACATATTATCCAAGATTGATTAAGAGGGGAAGCATGCAAGATGCTAATGCATGGCCTTATGTGGTATACCCCTAGCTAGTAAAGAAGAAGCTCTTGGATCAGTGCAAAGAATATAGAATTTAAATGATGCTTTCATTTTTGCAATCATCCAGTTCATTGAGGGGGATTATGCACAAAGGATGTTAGTAGAGGTAGCAACAAGGATTGCAGAAATAGGCACCTACTACATCCAGTTTAAGACATTCACCTACTTCAAGGTAGCAGGCACGAATGTGAATCTAAGGAAACTCCTAAGATATCCATTGGATAGACTCATTTTACTAGAGATTGTGAGAGAAGTCTCATATACATATGAAAGAGTGAGGAAACAACATAAGAAGACCTGGGTATGGCCCATCATCATAGGTCCTTTTGGAGTCAAGTAGAAGCAAGATATCATGACTTTTGATTTAGAATGGGATCTGTATCCCTTGGATGACTATAACTCCCCTCGTCCATGTTTTGACAATATTGGCAGAGTTTAATAGTTGGAAGGAAAATAATTTGAACATGAAGATGCCATATAGGATCATTAGATGAATGTTGTAGATGACTACGATATCTAGATAATGGATTATTGTAGGATGACTCTTTATTTGGTAGGCAGTGCCTTGAAAATAAAGGTCTCATTGAAGGTTGTTCAATAAGACACTTTGAATGTCTTGGATCCCCTATATAATCAAGATAAGATATACAATTGGTCGATCATGAATATAAAAATTAATAGAGAAGAAAATGTAGATATCAATTATAGGGTGAGGCATATCATCTAGTTGACCAAGAAATGGATTAAGAAGCCATTCAAGTTGGACCCAATACCTCAAACAATAGTCTTACAGGCCACAACCTACCCAGTAAAGGGAAGAGGGGCAAAAGTTACAATACCAACATTCACAGCCCAATCTCTAATTAGGTCGGGAATGGTGTATCAACACGATAGGGAAGTTGGATATTTTAAAGTGGAAAATGGAAAGAATAAAAGGAAAAGAGATTATCGTCAGCAAGATGAGCTTGAAGTTGAAGGGACTCAAGCCCAAGAGGCAACTCAAGCACCTGAGAACCAAGAGCCCGAAAATGTAGAAGTCATTCAAACTTAGGATTATCCGCAAGTGCCACCACTGGAACAAGGACAAGGACCTAAAGAAGAAGCACAAGAGGTGTCCCCACATGTTCAAGAGGAAGAAGCCTCTCCATTAGCTCATAAGAGAGCTAAGACTAAAACTCTAATCAAAAGGACTAGAAGATAGAAAGTGCAAAGAAAGGTTATTTCTATTCCTTTAGTCCTGGAAACCATTACTGAAGAGGATGAAGAAGAAGAAGAGAATAAACTTCCCTTGAGTTCGAGGACTCGTTTGGCTAGGGCTACTCAGGTAAAATGGAAAAGGAGTTCCACTATAATGTTGCCATCTATTCCCACACAACCAATTTAGGTTACAACTTTAGAGGATGAGCAACAACAATGGGTTGATGAACAAGAGGGTCAAAGGACTGATGTCTTTAACATGTCAGATTTTGACTTCATTCTTGTGGGTATTGAACTCATATGTGACAAGATAAGGTTCCACAAGGACCTGTAGGTGCCCCATCATCACCAAGTCAAGATTTATCTTTCTTGGATAAAGGTTCAACCACTCCTCTCCCTCTTGTTAATGAAGAGCAAGTACAAGTTGTGCATGAAGAAGAGCCATAGCAAAGACCAGCCGATGAAGTATCAAAAGAGGGAAAATATATGAAGAACCTCAAAAAACTTCTCAAATACAAAGGTGAGGATTGTGGACTCAACAGACACAGGGATGCTTGATGTAGATCACTCACAGAAAGAGAAGACTCTGGAGAGGAGCGATAAGGGAAAGGGTCTAGTAGTACAAACTCCCTCTTGAACTAAGTATATGTCTTTGATGGGGACTACTCTAAACTAGTAAAAGCGGGAGATGATGGTTAGGAAGAAAAGGCAATTGTATTGTAGTGTGGATGAGGGAACGAAAGAATTAGTTGAAGCCCTCAAGAAATCTAAGCCACCTACGGTTGATGTGCGAACATTGGCCTTCATTATGAAGAACCAAAATTAGGATTTGCTGGTTCATATTACCATCCCTCCTCTATATGTAGATATTGAAGATCTGACCTCAAAATATTATCAGATTGAAGAGGTCTTGTTGGGAAAGCCCACTGTGGACACTGCTAAAGTGTTGGTCACCACATGAATTAAAGAAGTGTTTAGACCCTTGGAACAAGATGAGTCTGAATTAGTGAGGCTTTGAAATAGAATGAGCTTCTAAGATGCTATTTGCATGGAGTGGTTGGTCCTTTGGAACTTGATTATACTGAGGTGACGCTAGGTGCGACACTTGATAGGAAGGAGAAGGCAGGTGTACAATTGGATCCATTTTTGAAGGCGTGTTAGTAATGGTGGGAAACTTTTGAGGAAAAAGGTGTGCAGATAATACAGGAAAACCTTAAACTGTTGCACCATATGCAAATTAATGCAAACAAGTTGGTTGCTATACTAAACTAGGATTTTGGATTGATGGATGAGGTACATACCTAGGGTAAAGACCTTCAAGCATTATAGTCAATAAAGGGCCAGAGGTATTGTATGCTTATGGATGTATATATAGGAGAAGAGTTGGATAAGATAGATGATTGGATCGAGAAGATTGTTTCTGGTAATAAAGTAATGGAGACATTACATGCAGATATTCATAAGATCAAGGATCAAACCCAAGAGTAGATTTTGGAAACTGAGAAGTATTACAACGATGCTTGCCTTGACAATTTTGAATATGAGTCAAGGGATGAACTCATGTCTATGCAAGTAGTTGTTGAACCATTTCAGAAGACCTTTGAAGAAGCTATGACTGATGAAGACATTAGACAAGCATTTAAGATAGAGGAGGTGTTGCTAGAATTGGACATAAAACTGGAAGACTTTTTAGAGACTCGCATAAAAATTAGCAACTATCGACAAATAGTAAAGAATAAGTACGATGCTTTGGATTTATAGATGCAGCCCAAGTGATGGAGATCATAGAGAAATTCAAGAGCAAACATCTAGATATACCTTTGGTATAAAGGGGAAGAAAACCCAGAAGCTAGAATTTCAGTTTTCACACTTGGAGAAAATTTTGGATTTTTGGACTTGTCACTAAAGTGCACTTCTCCAAAGGTGTGCCGAAAGTTTTTGAAGAAGTTAGAGGTGAGTTGATAGTTAATTGCTAGTTCCAAATTTAGATCTTTCCATGCGTCGAAAATGCATTTTGACGACAGTTTAACTCATACAAATGCCTAGAGAAGATCTAGCTTCCATTTTTAGAGCTTCTAGTGACTCTCAGATCCTCTTATAGCTTCCTTCTTCTTATCTACTTCTTCTTTATTTATTTTTAAGTCATGTAAAGGCTCATGCACCCATTAATTAATATAAACAAGGGTGGAGTCCTACTTAGCACCATTTAGAGTGTCAGTTTGTACATAATTAGATTTGTTTTATTAGCTTCCTTCTAAAAGATTTTAGATGTCCTCTTAGGTACTTTGTCTTAAAGATTTTAGATGTTAATAGGGAATTTTGATGTTGACGGGGGGGGGGGGGGGGGGGGGGGGGGGGGGGGCGGTGGAAAATGAGCTTCTACCTTCACGTGGTTTGCCTTGATTAGTAGAGAATATTAAACTATTCTCATAACCAAGTGAAGCTCAATATTAACCTATGATTGCATCATAGCTATTCAATGTTTGCTGCCAATTTCTTTTATTAATACAACATGATGTGGCTATTACGATGACTAGTCGTCGATCCTACAAAATTCTTACCACATGCCCATCCCCATTGCAACAAAGGTTTTTGATGGCTTGCCTTCAGATCCATAGCATTTTTGTTGCACAGATGTCGTAATTGTGGTGGTGAATTTGACAGATTTCTGTTGCAATGCTTATAGTGAAAATGAACGGTTTTCCAGAATGATAGTCCAATTTATGACACCTGTAGGTGTCAAAATTGTGATGGTAACCCTTGTTGTTGCAACTTGCGATAAAAAAAGTCCAACTCTCATCCAACGGGAGCCAATTTTGACTGATGTTGGTTGGCCTATGGTTTATTGTCGTAATTGTGACAGCCCGCTGTTGCAATTTAGGCCCAAATTTAGTAGTGTTTACCTCAACTTTGCACTTTGATTTTCTTGATAGGATGTCTTTTATCTCATTTACATCCACCTTACTCTTTACTGGACCATCAACATTTGTCTCTTCCTTATATAGACAAATTTTTGCCACTTCATCTCTTGAATTAGGGTCTCCATAAAATAATCTCATCCACACAATCTTAGGTTCATTATATTTGCGCCACATTTCAGATCTTTCCAATTGTATCTTCTCCTTGGAAATGATACCTTTTCTTAGATCTCAAAATTATTCCAATCATTAATCTTACTCACAAACTTTGTCCTTATCTTAGAATTTTCTAGAATAATCTCGATCTTCACTTTACATCATCCCTTAATCAATCTCTCACAAATTGTTCTTCATATGTCAAACAATTTTCTTCTTTCACTAACCTTCTCCATACTCTGTTAATATTTCACTTAGTTAACAATAGAATTGCTTGGTTAAAACTATCCTTACTTAGTTCACCTTTCATCCCCTTCATTTACTGACCACTATTTCTAGCTTGGTGTACCTAATCTTTTCACTCGCCAACTTCATTCCTTTTCTTACCGACCAAACTAACTTTATTAAATAAATCATCTCAATACTTCATGAAATCATGTAAAAGAATCCAACCAACATTATACTTTCATAGACTGATTCATTAGTTGCCTAATTATGCTCACATACTTGACATTACTTCTTCCTACTTTGTCTTCCACTTATTTATCCAACATCACATCCTTCATATGATTGCGACTTACAAGAATTAGTATAGTTAAATAACTTGACATCAATGACAATTGATATGACTCTTTCACATATACTTTGTAGCTCGGTTTTGACCTTGTTCTCCATCAGTTTCACTTCTATCCAACAATCTTCACCTTTACATTCATCAACATCAATTGTGTCCAAAAAGTATAATGGTTAGGGTTGAGGATATATCATGATTGGTATTTTTTTTAGGGTTAGGGTTTAATGTTTGCATCATGATTGATATTATTTCTTATGTTAGGGTTTACTGTCTACATCATGACCTTAGTAGTGTGGTTACAATTAAGGTTTTTGTCAAGGTTAGGGTTGGACAATTTAAGCTTATGTTATTACATTAGAATTGTAGTTAGTAATAAGGTTAGGGTTAGGATTAACATCATGGTTAGTATTATTTTTAGGGTTAGGGTTTAGGGTTGGGATCAAGCTTTATGATTTAAGATGAGCACTAGGGTTTAGGATTAGGATCAAAGTTTGAGGTTGAGAATTTGGATTGTTAAGTTTAAGGTTTATCAATTATAATATTTTTAATTAATATTGAACTATTATTAAAATATGATTATATTTTTATGTTTTAATACATTTTTTTAATTACATTTCTATATTTTTATTGAACTCTTAACCAAAGTAAAAACAAAATCTATTAAGAATACATTCATATAGCCATATCATTTTCTTAAAAAAATTTATATCCTAATGAGAGAAAATGGATATTATATAAAGACACTTCAAATCCATATAATTGATAATATTAGTTATAATCTTTTACTATGCTACTATGTTATTATATTATATATTTAAAACAATGGAGAAAGAGGTTTTTTATTTTTATAAGTATCTATTTAAGAATATTCACATACAAATCTTGTAATTAAAAAATATAAAAAATTAACAAGGGCTGCTATGCAGCTCAACTCCCTGCTTTTGGTAAGGGAATAATAGAAAGTGTCCATTTGGATGGTGTAAGAGACAATATAAAGGAAAGTAAACATTATGAAAGAGCACTAGGAGTGATTGTTGTGAAAATGTATTTCATTAATGATGTAACATAGTTACAACAAATCCAACAATAGTTAAGTAGCACTATTTTGGATTTGTCATTCTTGAGATAAAGCTCTTTTTTGGATAGATCCTTGAGATGGTTGTCCTATCCTTTTTAGGATCCCCACCTTCATAACTTGAAAATAAAATTTAATGTGTTAAGCATTATTTAACATTTTGAAAGAACACTAATATCTCATTTAAAGTTATCCCTTAAAAATCTTGAAAAAAAAAGTTTCAAAACATACTTCAAAAATTTAGATTTTCATTAAAAAAAGTTAATAAAAAGATTAATTCAACTTAAACATGCCTTCAAAGCTAACTAGCCAATAGTTATGACCTATTTACAAAATATTTTCAGAGTGAAGAAGTTTGAGTTTCTTCTAATGGATTGAATCACTTTTCTTTGTATAGACTGTTGTAACAAGAGCCCATAGTGCTCAAGGTTTATCACCTAATTTAAGTTGACATGTCATTTAATTTTACTCCCCAATTCACCAATCACTAATTATATCATCTCGAGCCTGACAGTAATAAACACTTTAGCCAAATTTCATGGGACACGACTATCCTCCAGAACAAACAAACTATACCGTTGACCAAATTTCAAAGAATTGAAAACATTATGGATTTTTTTAAATTTCATAATACAATCTTTATTATCTTTGTAGTTTGCAGTTGAAAAAAACTTTAAAAAAATGGAATAAAAAAACTATGAAAACCTTTAAAAAAAAAAAAAAACAAAATTTGACTCTTTTTTGCAGTTTGTGTGCAGATTAGCCTGTCTGAATTTCATGGGTATGGGTTAACCAAAAATCTTTATCATACAGAAGCATAAACCATATCAAAAATCTTCATCATATTGTAACAGAAAACATCTTGTTTCTATATATGATAGAAGAAACATATTCTTCATGAAAACAATTTTCTAAATAAAACCTATTAGGCTATTGATATCAAGCATTGTAAAGATTAGTTGAACTGGCTTGGAAAACTTGGGCTTTAAGCCACTGTCAACTATGCTACGCACTCCTCAAACTGAAAATGCCACGCTGAAAATAATCTCAATCATCCCAAGACAAGTTTAAAGTACCAACACCACCTATAACATTTGGGCTTCTACATAGTAATCCATATAAAACATGGGTAGGAAAAATTTAGCAGCAGAGTGAAACCTAACACAACTCCAAGGCTGGAAAGAAATTTAAGTGCAGCCCTAGTGAAGAATGATTTGAAACCATATCATACTCGAAATTGCCAATGGATAACTAGCCAATGGAATTCCTTATTTTACAAATTTTTAATTAAATAAAAAATTTGAAAGTCATTACAATTTTAAAATTATTTATTAACTCTTCGAAATAATGAATTTGGTCGACTAGGTAGATGCTTCCCTCAAAATCCACTAGTCACTTAAAGAGGACATGGTCGTACACCTAGGACACAAATAGAGAGTGTGTTTCAATGGAGAATAAAGAGAAAGAGGTCAAAGGCTATGAAAAAGAAAGAATGCACAGATGAATTTGAAGAGAATGGTAGAAATGTACAATGGTAAAAGTAGAAATGATAGATTTTGAAATAAATAGAAACTCAAATGCAATGAGAGGATAATAGGGTAAGTGCGAAGAATGTGAAAGACTGTATGCATCAGAAACAAAGAGGACCACAAGAGGAAAATTAATCAAGGGATGACAAATCCAATAACAGGGAGTGGGTGTAAGACTCCATCTTGGGTAGACATGCGGGTACAAAAATTAAGCATAGAAAGGGGGGAGTAATTGATATGCATGTGAAAGAAGAAAATTTCTCATTTTTGGTTGGTGTAGTATAAAGAATAAACTAAGTTGTGCTGCAAAGAAGAGAATGGGTGTGCAGATTCAAGTAGCGAAAGAGTTACTGAGATAACATTTGTAAGCCTGTCAACAATTATTAACATCTAATCATTGACAAAATGTGTAGAAATGGTAACGTTCAATTGATAACGAAAGTTGAAAGCAAGTAATAATTAACATACCTCAAATGTGAATCTCAGATGATTTTTACCAAACCTTCCATATAGGCAGTTGGTATGAAAGTTGCAACCTAGAGGAGTAGAAGATCTGATTATTCAATCTACTAGATAATTACTTTAATGGAAATAGAAATTAATGCAATTCATATGTGCAAGTGACATATTTACTGCAATGCAAAATGTCACAATGAACCATGCATGCAAACGCCATGTATCTACAAATTGCCACGCCCCCATCCTCTTAGAGCAGGAAGTTTTTTTTTCTTTTTTCAGTCAAATATTCTATAGAGGAAAATAAAAAGACTGCCGGGAAAAAGGCGTTCCATAAATTTAGAAGCAAAAAATTATGTTTAATAGATGATAATGGGATGGCCATAGTTTAGTGGGAATGTTTTTAAGTTTCCCTATTTTCAAAATCAAATTAATTGCTAAAGAGTCACCCGAAAACTATAATCCCTGCCTTTAGAAGGCAAGGACTAAAAAACAATAACAGTTTTTAATTTATTTTTATCTATTTGTCACACATCAAGTTAAATGTTTTAAATTTTTATTGAAAAATTATTCATTTATGACTTTAATGCACCTTCAACATAATAAATGAAGTGTCATGTAGTGGTAAATACTTGGTTTATTGTTTTAACTTAAAAGGTTTTATGATAAGACATTATGTTATGTTATTTTAATGATTAATTGTACATAAAGAGTATGGACTTTTAGTATTAATCATCAAATTTAACATGAAATATTAAATTGTAATTTTTTGTTTGTGCATATTAAATAAGTTGAGTAGATTATCGTTTGAATTATATGTGATGTCCAAAAATTAGAAAAGTGTAATATGTAAATTATTGTAAACTCAAGTTTGATGTATTCTTCGTATTCTAATTACATAAGAATAGGGAAGATATTTTCCAATATATATTATTATAATAAAAGTTAAAATTTTATTATTGAAAATCCTTAAAATGCAACTCAAAGCATGTAAATAGACAACTATACAAATTATATTTGAATCTAATGTACTAAAGTAGTGGACCACAATTACACATGTTGCATAAAAGCTCAATTAGATGTTTATTTGCAATTGTTAATAAATCCTCAACTTAATAAAAACAATAATATGTATATGTTAATTTTTTCTTCTAATTTTTAGCTACATACAAAATATTGGCATATGTCTGATTAAATTGTTCTCGGTGATAAGTAATGTGCTTAGCTCTTCTAGTGGACTTTTTGTTGTTAAATTAATGGAAAATGTTGATTGACTTTATATGGAATATTTCATCATCACCTTATATACTAGATCAATATTTTATTCATAACATAATAAGGTGTTTGTTTATTAATATTAGATGTTCAACACACCAATACAAGATTAAAAAAGACTAATGTAGTTGGAGTTGGTCATTTGACCTTGAAATGTTTATGATTCCATTAATTTATTTTAAGAAATCTAATATAAGTTTAATACATGTTGTATTCATGACTCATTATTTTTTTAGATGAAGTATTTGTTGTATTTCTAGGACTTTATTGATGTTAAAATTGTAGAAGTGGATTTCAAAGTGAGTTATGAAATAATAATGATAGGAATCAACTTATAATTCATACAACTTCATATTTAATATATATTTTATTGGAAATTATTGTGAAATGTATCACGAGAACACTTCCTCTAAATAAAAATCCTTATTTATATCAATTCAAATCATCCATCACAATGACATTGTTTACTATGACTCTTTGTGTACACTGAGTAATTAATTAAATTGAATGCAATACTATGATTTTAGCATGGGAAAAGACAAAAGGTCTTTGTCTATAAAGAGATATTTAAAAAATGATGATCCATAGTGCACCTTTTCCTCTTCATGACCATGTTTTGACTTTTTCTTTTCTTTTAAGATGTTATTGAAATGTCATTATTTTGTAAAATTGTTACTATAATATAATCATAAAATTATTAATACATTGTGATTATAACAAGATATTCATCATTCATAGCTTATTTATTTTGTTCTTATGTACTATGTTATTTATACTTATCATTTTTATTATAAATATAATATCAACTATGATAGTGATGTATTTATTAGGTTTTATTATTTGTAAAAAAATGATTCAATGAGATATTATAATTTAAAAATTGATCAACATTTATAATTTACATTAAAAAGAAGAAGTTATGTTAGGTATAATTTATCTATCATTCTATAAAATAAAAATAATGCACAATCTTATTAATGTGATGTAAGCTATAGAATCTTTTAATGCAAAATTATTTTCCAAAAAGTTATGGGTTAATCAATATGATTCGTTTATTTCATCATATTTGTATCAATCTTAACATATTAAAAAGGTGGTGTTTTTTTATAGAAATTTCAGCAATTCTCATGCTCTTATAGCCACGATAATAAAGTCCCGAGATTAAATAGGATACTTTATGCCCATGGAATGGGATGTATTATTTTACCATTATTTTATGATGTCCATGGACTGGTCAAGATCCAATGTGTAATCATTATGATGTTGCTCTCTCAAAATTTGGTGACTAAACAAGTTTTTTTGGGTAACCTGATGCATGTGGTAGATTACCCATTCATGAAAGATTGAGGTTTTCTCACTCTGAAACTTAAGGGGGCCTTACTTTTTGACAAATATCTAATTTTATTTTGAATTCCCAAACTCTTCTCATTATGTTCCCGCTTCCTTCAAGGTTAAGATCATCCAACATTATCGACAAATTGTTAAGATCCTCAAACATTTTTTTTCTTCTGTGAAGTGGACATTTTATGGATTATCCATGAATTTTTATGGTATAAGACTCCTATGGAGGGATTTAAATTATCTCATGGCTCTTTCCTTCTACCCAGTGTTATGTGATCTAGCTTTTGTGGTTTATCTTTAAATCATGAAACACTAGTTTGTTTCCGGTAGCATAGATTCAAGAAAATTCTCCCTGCTCTCTTGTTCTAACCCTTTTCTCTCCCAACATATCCCCCATGATATCCCTTCACTATGATCCCAATAAAGGGGTGATATGAAAAGAATTTATGATATTTGCTAGTTTGGACTTAGATGTTTGGTTTAGGTTTATGCTATGGATTGTTTGGTTCTATCTATTTATTCTCTTTAGATGGTTTTTTGGTGGTTGTTGTCTTTAGTCATTACAGGGGCTAGTTATTAGGACATAGTGGGGTTGATCTTGGCTTCTTTGGTCTTCCAATAAGTTTCAGAACCAATTCACTTTCTTTTTGCTATTATGATTTCTCAGTCATTATATCATTCATTGTAATGGGGGTATGCCCTTCCAAGCCATCATAAAGGAGGAAATTGTAAAGGGTGGTATGCCACCTTTGGTCAAACACTTGACCCTTGTAAATGAGACCATGTCCTCTCAACATTTGTAATGAAGGATTTATACCCTTCCCTTTTATATTCAGGACTCCAATTCAAGACAACACTAGGGGTTTTCTTCCCTGTTCTTTTTCCCCTGGTGCCTGCACTTTGAACAGAGAAAAAGAAATGTAAAATATATCATAATTAACATAATAAAAATATATGGCTATTTCCTTTTTTGATTAAAAAAAATTACTATCCTATGTAATATAATATACCTTATAAACTATATATGTATTAAAGGGAAGAGGTCATGACCAATTTCCTCACTCGGCCACTCCTTGATCTATCAGATACTCGATAAGGTTGGGTAATTTAAAAAAAAAAAAAAAAGGATTGAGGGAAAAGAGTCAACATAGATTTCAAAATGCTTTTAGGCATTTTTATACTAGTTTTTTTCCCACATCACCAATTTTTGGTCCACCATGACTCTACACATACCCAACAATCTAATGCAAAAAAGGAAATAAGGAAGATTAGAGGATCTAACTCCAAAATACACAAGAAGGGTGAAAGTCGTTGGGTTCACCAATTTTTTTAGGGAAAAAATTTAAGTAGGTGAAATAGGTCCAAGGCCTCCACTTTTCTAGACTAAAGCATTAAATTTGTGTGGGGAGAAGGAAGATTTCTAAGAAAAATTCATTTTTGGTGTAGAGAACCCAAGCATGTAAACATGTCTACAAGGTCATGGAGATTAGAAATTACTAGGTAGCATAAAATATGTATTGAAAATCCAAAATTGTAAGGCTAAGGCATTTATTGGTGCATTATAAACCATGAATCACCTTGAGTCACTATAGGATTTTGTGCATTTATTGTTTGTTTTGTTAATTCAAAGGTCTTTGAGTCACATTAAGTCATTTTTCACTTGTTTAGACTGATACCAAGGTCTTGGTTGGTTTAAACATCTAAAATGATAAAAGTTGTCAAGTTGTCATAAAGAAAAGTTACCTTTTAGAGAAGTGACTTTTCAAATTTTGATTATAACTGGTTTTGTTTGGTTGTGACCATTTGAGGATTCCTATATGTGGATATCTTTGAGAGGCAGGGACACAAAGTGTGATGATTTGGAGCATTGTGATGAATAAAAACTTGAGTTTTACCTTCATTTTGGTTATTTCTTGTACTTGTACAATTGCGTATGGATTGGTAGACTAGATTAGACCACATGGTTGGATAGAGGAATGAATTAGCTTCTCATTTGATCTTTCTATCAAAAGTTATAACAAATTTGGTGTAGGTAGTGCTGAAATCCTCACTGAACAAGGGTGATTGGACAAAATGAAGCCCTAACTTGGCTTTCCACCAATGGAATTTTATGACCACTTGGGGAAAACAAATTGGGAATGTATAATAAAGGATTCTAGAGTTTGGAGGTCAAACTCAACAATTTTCTATTTTTACTAGCCGAGCCTAGGTCAAATATCCCTATGGATTTGACTAATTGAATTGCAATAACATATATTTAGATGCCCAAACTTGATCAATGACCCATGAAATTTGGAATTTAGCATAATTTGGAGTAGGGGAACATATTCCATGGGTTGATATTTTCTTATGAACCCATTTTCATATACTTACTTTGTAAACCAAGGCTAATTAGGCCTATTAGGTATGTGTACAAAGTGGAGGTTTGAAATGTTGGAGTAAGACCACATCCCAATCTCTTGGATTTTTACATAAGGTACAAAAGGGTATCTGGAACTATAGGTTGTTTGGTGGGTCATTCGAGGGTTTGGAGAGATAAGTAGGAAAAACTTGAGAAATAAGCTTAATTAGTCTATTAGCCCAAATTGGGTTCGACATATTGTGGGTTTTTGGGGATTAGTATAATAGTTGATTCACCTTATTTGTACATCTAGGACATTATCCTAGTTAGTTAGAGGAGTTGCTAGAGGGTATAGTGTGAAGTTCCCTTAAATACCCAAGTTTGGGGACTTGAGTCCTAAAGTCAATTTTGCACCAATATAAGAATTGAATCCTAGATCATTGAAGAGCCTTAGAAAGGTTGGGAGTTTTTGAAAAAGTGGCCTAGAGGTCCTAGAAGCCATCAGTGCAAGGAGGGGAGTTGAAACCTCTTTTGGAGAAGTTGCTGTGGAAGATTGGAAAAACCACTTTTCTTGTTGTGCTCTCCCTCACTCTCTCTACATCACTTTTAAATTCAAATAAGATTATCAAGACCCAAATAGAGGAAGGTAATGCCATTGATTAATATAAATTTCCCAAAAGGAATATGATGCAATGGAATACTTCTTTATCCCATGTGTGATAATGTGTATGAGAAATTGAACTAATTAACTAAGTAATGTAAATCTAGATTTCAAATGTATCCAATCAGTCCAATTAAGATATGGAATTATGTTAAAACTAGAAATGGAAATAAAAGATAGAGTACTCACCTTGAAATGTGTAGAGGAAAGTGTATTTTTTCTCTAAAAAATGCACATCAAGACCTATGACTGATAATCTGACTATAGATATCTCAATAGAATGAAAAACCTAGAAAAACCTAGAAAAACTTAAAATTTATTTTTTTGATTGAGGCTCAAAGAATAGGTTGACTTTGTGGAAACCCTTTTGGAAGGTTTTCTACAAAGTTAGTATCTTCTTGAGGCACTTTAACTAGGTCGACTTAGATTCATTGAAAAGCTTTTGGCAAGTTATTTCTAGATCTGTAACCACAAATTCACTATCTTACTTCTATACATAGTAAAATTAGAATTTGTGTTTGGACAGGGGAGAGCTTTCCTTTTTCAAGCCCTAGATTGAGGAATCAACCTTGATATTGAAATATAAATGTATGTAAAGGAAACAAGATAAATGTAAGTATTCACCTTGCTTGTAAAAACCCTTGTCAATAAGGATTTTGCCTTGTTGTATATTGTAGATGTTGAGTTCAGTGTGTAGGATGTATGATATCTCTACAATTACAATGGATCTACTAAAATAACATTTGGAGCTATGTATGTAAACATGCATCAATGAAGAAGATGCATATAATGCCTCAATGTAGATCTCCTCCCCTGATGGCCAACAAAATGCTAGACCTTGAAGATAAAATGCTCACAAAGGATCCTTCAATCCTTGAAAGAAATTTGTTTTCTTGAATGCCTTGAGCTCTTGAATTCCTTAAGTGCTTGATTTCTTGTGAATGTGTGATGTGAAAATGAAGATTTGAAGCCTCCTTTTATATTAGTTTTTGGATGAGAAAATGAGATAGGATGACCCAGGAATAAAATAAAATAATTAGAAACTTCAAGACACATCGTCCCCTCTCTCCCCCCCCCCTCCCACCCCCAAATCATTGGGTAAGAGGTCAACCTAGGAAAGAACAAGTCGACCTAGAAGGGAACAAGTTGACCTATTCCTAGGGACGGGCCCAGAAAGAGATCTTGAAGGCCTCTAAGAAGGTGCAAGTAGAATCAGGAAAATGAGAAAGAGATAAGAGAGATAGAACATTGATAAAAATTCCATCCATGATTCATTAAGTCACTATGTGATAGGTGCTAAAAGCTCTTAAAAGATGGATGCTTTCATTTTAAGATGGTATAAACAATAATGAAAAAAATTTCATTACAAAATCCATTAAATAAAGAAAATATTAAAATAAACTTTAAAATTTTACCTGTAATTTTTTTAGATTATTTAAAATGTTTTCTAAACTAATAAAAATAATTCAATGTGAAATCATAATTCTTGACACAAATCTATTGGTATCAATTATAAGCTATCATTAAATGCAAATGCTATGTACACCTTCACCTTCTTAAAAAAAAGAAGAAAACAAGCTTAACAACTATAGATAAAACAAAATTATATATTACATGTGAGATCATAGTTCTCTATAGAAATCATTTTGTATCAAGTATAGGATATCATTAAATGAAAACATTAGTATATAGCTCCAATAATATTAATATTATTATATGCACTAAATATAGCTAAAATAAGTCAATATAATATGTGTGTGTGTGTGTGTTGTTAGCATGAATATTGATGATATTCCTTCGAGGAGTATCCTAAGCATTGCTAGAGCATGTGAGAGATTATTAACATGATTGACATGTTGCATTCATGAAGTTGCATTTGTCATTGATGTCAACATAGTAGCATTTTTGTGAAGACTGGTAGAGTAGCAGATAGAGAACAAAGTTGTACGAACAATGTATTTAAGGCTAGGTGAAGCACAGTTAAGAACATATTCTACACTTTGTGTTTATAATGTAGTTAAGTGTGCATCAAGAAA
The DNA here is from genome assembly GCA_028749045.1 of Cupressus sempervirens. Lineage (NCBI taxonomy): Eukaryota > Viridiplantae > Streptophyta > Pinopsida > Cupressales > Cupressaceae > Cupressus > Cupressus sempervirens. The sequence goes on along the minus strand of CM053791.1, from coordinate 586,561,336 downwards.
GTCGAAGATATGCATAAGATATGGTTGATTTATAGAGGCTAAGAAACAGTTTCTGATTTTTGGATTGTATCTACTAACATGGATAGAATCAGGATATGTGAGGTTATACAGCAAAAAAAGACAACTTGATGATGATATCAGCGAGTGCACAAGATCTAGAGTCACACGTGTGAGAAGTTGTAAAGACTATGAGCTGACAGTGTTGTGTAATTGTAATATAATTATCTTAATGTGGTCTTACTATAATTAATTGGGAAAGCCTCAAAGCTGACTGAAGGATTTTTTTTGAGGATATGGTATAAAGGAAGATTATTTTCCTTTTGGTAAAGTGTGAATGAGATATTCAGGAAGTGAAAAGTGTGCGAACAAGAGTAGAGTATTTGGTAAATGTGAGTAAGCGATCCAAGCCAAATTATTGGATGCGAAGTTGGTGATCTAGTATTGAGATCAGAAAAGGAAGTCTAGTTGAAAATACTAAGGAAGTACAAGTACATTGCATTTCTATTATTTTACAAGGAATAATACAAAGATTAGTTGGATGGTGAGTTCAGTGATCTTGCCTCTGAAGCTATTTGGACAACAGGTTCATCTGCCTTCTACAACTCCTAATAGGGTTGGAATCTCCTAATAGGGATTGAAAGTCTCTTAACAGGGACTGCTATGTATTGAATGCATTTATTGACTCTTAACTGGGTCCATCCTCTAACAAGGAACATTTATATCAGTACATTATTTTGTGAGTACCACTGATCAAGGGTTTCCCTAGTTAACATATATGGTGTTATTGTGTATGAGTATCTTGTTATGGTTGTTGGTTATATTGTTCACATGCATAAGGATTAATAAGGTTGATAATTGTTATAATAGTTATATAACTGATTCACATCCCCCCCCCCCCCCCCCACTCTTAGTTATATTGGTGCACTTTACTTTCTAACAATTGGTATCAGAGCATCAAGTCCTTGAAGAGAAAGATTAACAAATTTGGGAGATCAACGACATGTCACTTTAGAAAAGAAAGTCCTAAATGTGATAGAGCTAATTTTGATATTCAAAAGATGAAGTTCCTTGGTGAGATATTAGAATTATGTATGGAATAGAAGATTAGGTTTTTAGATCCAAAATCATTTTGTTGCATACAAAAGGATAAACCTACTAATGCAAGCACAAGTGAAAATAGATCTAGATCTAAAGAAGATAAGAAGAAAGAATTGCTCTGCTTATGAAAAGAGACTTAGAAGATACAATTTTTTCATTTGTTGGACATGTAAAGAATCTAGTCAATTTTCATCTAGATGTCCTAAGAGAGTAAGAAAAACTACAAATAATTCGCTGTCTGATGACAATGAAGAATTTAAAGCAAGTATGGAAAAATTATTGAATGATAGTAATGATGATGAGCTTGAATTGATTGAGAAAGAAGAAGTAATGGAAGAAACGACTTTAGTAGCTATTTTTTTTTATCAAGAAGAAGATAATTCTAAATTTGTTAAAGAAAATATTGAAGTTTTCTTTGAGACTAACAATGATTTATAGAATGATGTATAAATTGTTAAGCAAAGAGAAGAACAAATATCAGAACCAAGAGAAGAAATAATATTTGAGATAAAAACTCCTACACCAAACATGAATTTGGCAAAGAATCACCATGTTGAACATATTATTGGAAGTAAAGAAAAATGAGTGATGAAAATAAATAAAGTAAATGAGGAATTATGTTTGATTTCTCAAGTTTAACCTAAGAGTGCAAATGAGGCATGAAAGGATGATTATTGGATTCAAGCAATGAAGGAAGAACTAGATCATATTATGAAGAATGAGACATTGGAATTGGTTCCTAGACTTAAAGACAAGAATGTTATAGGAACTAAATGGGTATTTAGGAAAAAGATGAATGAACAAGGTGAAGTTGTGAGGAACAAAGCTAGATTGGTATGCAAAGGATATTGACAACAAGAAGGCATAGATTATGAAGAAACATAAGCCCTTGTAGCCAGAATGGAAGCAGTAAGAATGTTTTTGGCTTATGCAACAAGTAAGAAGTTTAAAGTGTATGAGATGGATGGAAGTCAACATTTCTAAATGGAGAACTTGAAGAAGAAGTCTACATTAAGAAGCCTAAAGGATTTCCTTTGACAAAAGAAAATGATATGGTATGTAGATTGAAGAAAGTATTGTATGGTCTAAAGCAAACACCTAGAAATTGGTATGCAATATTGGACAAATTTGGCAAAATTAAGATTTACTAAAGGTATGATAGATAGTAATTTGTATTTAAAAGAAATTGAGAATGGTTTGTTGATCATTGTGATATTTATTGATGACATAATCTTTGGAGGAAATGATGAAGCAAGCAATAAGTTTGCTGAAGAGATGAAGAATGAGTTAGAGATGAGTGTGATTGGTGAGATGAATTTTTTCTTGGGTTTATAGATTGTGCAAAAAGAGATGGTATTTTCATATCACAAGCTAACTATTTTAAAGAATTGTTGAAAATATTTGACTTGGAAAATTGTAAGCCTATTGGTACACCTAGGGTAACTAGTCACAATTTATCTAGCAATTATGAGACACCTATAGTTGAGCAGAAGAAGTATAGATCTATGATTGGAGGTTTACAATATTTGACTCACACCATACCATATTTAGAAAGTGCAGTTGGGATAGTAGCAAGATTTCAAGTTGATCCTAAGGAATCTCATTATTCAGCAGTAAAGAGGATACTCAGATATCTAAAGGGTACACCTTATTTTGGATTATGGTATGATAGATCGAGTGATTTTACTTTGTGTGCTTAAACTAATGTAGATTGGGATGGCAGTATGGATGAAAGAAAAAAAACACTAGTGGTGGAGAATTTTTCTTACGAGGAAGATTTGTTTCTTGGCTGAGCAAGAAACAAGATTGTATTTCACAAAGTATAGTTGAAGCCGAGTATGTAGCAATAACAAATAATTGTAATTAGATTATGTGGATGAAGTAGATGTTGAAGGATATTGGGATAGAATTTTTAGAACCTATTATCATAAATTGTGATAACACAATTATAGTGAGTATGTCTAAGTATCATGTGTTGCATTCTAGGACTAAGCATATATTTATTAAGTATCATGTTTTAAGAGAGAAAGTTGGAGAGAAATAAATCAGACTGAAGTATGTAAGTACTAAAGAGAAGATTGTAGATATCTTTACAAAGCCCTTGCCTAAAGATTCATTTGAGCATTTGCAAGGTATGCTTGGGGTTATACCCCTACCTACATCTAAGTAGATGATGTAGAGATTACATCAGTCTAGTGGTACAAAGAACTATTCTTTGACTGGACTAAATGTTGATGCTTCCTGTATGGGGGAGTGTTTGAGATGAGTAGAGTCATCAAGCACGCTCAGTAGTTGGTTTAGGATAGTATCTTTGGGCACTTGAGACGATTGAAGACTTGGAGAAAATGATTGACATAATAAAGCCTTTGTCATTGATGTCAATGGGGGAGAGTATGCATGAAAAACATCTCTTTAGAACTATGGGGGAGGGATTGCATAGAGAAGTATTGTAAACGAGGGAGAACAATATTATTGATGTCAATAGGGAGAAACATTGAATGGGGGAGAAGTTGAGATTGTTCCTAAGAATTAGAGTGTGAATAATTGATGTTGATCCTAAAGAAGAGATGCAAATAAAATGATGTTCTTGTGAGTTTCAGATTTGATTAATGAAGAGGATTTGAAAAGATAAGAACAACAATAACAACAATAGAGTTTGGTTTGGTAATCTTGGAACTTAGATGTTTTTCATCTATGTTTCCATCAATACCAAAAGGGGAGATTGTTAGCATGAATACTTATGATATTCCTTTGGGGATAATCCTAAGCATTAATAGAGCATGTAGGAGATTGTTAGCGTGATTGACATGTTACATTCATGACCATGTTTATCATTAATGTCAACATAGTAGTATTTTTGTGAAGACTGGCAGAGTAGAAGACAGAGAAAAAATTCATACAGATGGTGTATTAAAGATAAGGTGAAGCATGGTTAAGGACATATTCTATACTATTTCTTTATTATGTGGTTAAGTGTGGATCAAGAAAGTTGAAGATATGCAAAAGATATGGTTGATTTATAGAGGACTGTTTGCATACAAAGATCCTAAGAAACAATTTTTGATGTTTGGATTGTATCTTCTAATAGAGATAGAATTGAGATATGTGAGGTTAGATAGTGTTAGACAATAGTCTGATGATGATGTTAGCAATTGCGCAAAGCCTAAAGTCGCACGTGTTAGAAGTTGTAAATATTGTAAGTCGATAGTGTTGTGTAATTGTAATATAATTAATTATCTTAATGTGGTCCTATTATAATTAATTGGAAAAGCCTCATGGCCAACTCAAGGAATTGTTTTGAGGATATGGTATAAAGGAAGGTTATTTTCCTTTTGGTAAAGTGTAAATGGGATAGGAATGAAGTGCGAAATGTGCAAATAAGAGTAGAGTATTTGGTAAATGTGAGTAAGTGATCCAAGGGATTACTGGATGCAAAGTTGGTGATCTAGTATCAAGATCAGAAGAGGAAGTCTAGTTGACAAGATTGAGGAAGTACAAGTATAGTTCATTTCTATTATACTACAAGGAAGAATACATAGATCAGTTAGACAACGAGTTCAGTGATCTTGCCCCTGAAGTTGTTTAGAAAATGGGTCCATCTATCTTCTACAACACCTAACAGGGTTGGCACAACTCCTAATAGGGTTAAAATCTCCTAATAGGGACTAATACGTATTGGTTGTATTTATTGACTCCTAACAAGGTCCATCCTCTAACAATAAATATTTATATTAGTACATCATTTTGTGGGTACCATCCCTACTTGGGTTTTCCTTCAGATCAAGGGTTTCCCTAGTTAACATAATTGGTGTTATTGTGTATGAGTATCTTGTTATGGTAGTTGGTTATATTGTTCACATATTTATGTACACACACATATACATATATATACACATATGTGTATACATATATCTATACATATATCTCTATATACATATATATCTATACATACATACATATACACACACACACACACACACACACATGCATACATATATATAAAAATATATGTATAGATATATATGCATACATGTATATATATTTATGTATATATGTATACATACATAAATAAATAAATAAATATATCTATATACACACATATGTATACATAAATAAACAAATAAACAAATGTATATATACATATATGTGTGTGTGTGTGTGTTTACATATACAAATTATTGAGCTAAGAGAAGAACAAAGGTCATAACCAAGAGAAGAAATAAGAGTAGAGATAGGAACTCCTACACCAAACAAGAATTTGGCAAAGAATCACCCCGTTGAATAAATTATTGGAAGTAAAGACAAAGGAGTGATGACAAAAAATTAAGTACATGAGGAATTATGTTTGATTTCTCAAGTTGAACCTAAGAGCACAAATGAGGCATGCAAGGATGATCATTGAATTCAAGCAATGAAGGACCAACTAGATCATATTGTGAAGAATGAGACACAGGAATTGGTTCCTAGACCTAAAGACAAGAATGTTTTATGAACTAAATGGGTATTTAGGAACAAGATGAATGAACAAGGTGAAGTTGTGAGGAACAAAGCTAGATTGGTATGCAAAGGATATTCACAAAAAAAAGGTATAGATTATCAAGAAACATACGTCCTTGTAGCCAAAATGCAAGCAATACGAATCTTCTTGGCTTATGAAATAAGTAAGAAGTTTAAAATGTATCAGATGGATGCAAAGTCAACATTTTTGAATAGAGAACTTGAAGAAGAAGTCTACATTGAGTAGTCAGAAGGATTTCCTTTGACAAAAGAAAGGGATATGGTAGTTGGTTTAGAAAAATATCTTTGGATACTTGAGTTGATTGAAGACTTCAAGTAGATGATTGACATAATGAAGCCTTTGTCAATAATGTCAATGGGGGAGAGATTGCACAGAGAAGTATCATTAATGAGGGAGAATAATATTATTGATGTCAATAGGGAGAAACATTGAATGGGGGAGAAGTTGAGATTTGTTCTTGAGAATAAGAGTGTGAACAATTGATGCCAATCCTAAAGAAGAGATGCAAATAGAACAATGTTCTTGTGAGTTTCATATTTGATTGATGAAGAGGATTTGAAAAGATGAGAACAACAACAACAACAACAAGAGAGTTTGGTTTGGTAATCTTGGAACTTAGATTTTTTTCATCTAAGTTGTCATCAATGAAAAAAGGGGAGATTTTTAGCATGTATACTAATTATATTCATTTGGGGAGTATCCTAATAATTGATCGAGCATGTGGGAAATTGTTAGCATGATTGGCATATTGCATTCATGACTGTGTTTTCCATTGATGTCAACATAGTAGTATTTCCATGAAGATTGATAGAGTAGCAGACATAGAGCGAAGTTGTACATATAATGTATTGAAGATTAGGTGAAGTGCGGTTAAGGGCATATTCTACACTATGTCTTTATGATGTGGTTAAGTGTACATCAAGAAAGTCAAAGATATGCTGAAGATATAGTTGATTTACAAACTTGACTATTTGCAGAAAAAGTACTTGAGGAGTAGTTTTTGATGTTTGGATTATATCTCCTAAAAAACATAGAATTGAGATATGTGAGGTTAGACAGTGATAGTTGATAGTCTAATGATAATGTCATTGAGTGCATAAGGCCTAGAGCCACACCTATTAGAAGTTGTAAATATTGTGAGTCAACAGTGTTATGTAATTGTAATATAATTAATTATCTTAATTTGGTCCTATTATAATTAATTGGGAAAGTCTCAAGGCCAACTCAAGGAATTGTTTTGAGAACATGGTATAAAGGAAGGTTATTTTCCTTTTGGTAAAGTGTGAATGGGGTATGCATGAAGTGCGAAGTGTGCAAACAAGAGTAGAGTATTTGGTAAATGTGAATAAGAAATCCAAGGGATTATTGGATGTGAAGTTGGTGATCTGGTATCAAGATTAGAAAAGGAATTCTAGTTGACGAGACTGAGGAAGTAGACGTATAGTTCATTTCTATTATTCTACAAGGAATAATGCTGAGATCAATTGGATAGTGAGTTCATTGATCTTTTCCTTGAAACTATTTTGACAGTGGGTCCATCTGCCTTCTACAACTCCTAATAGGGTTGACACAACTCCTAATAGAGTTGGAATCTCCTAACAGGAATTCAAAGTCTCCTAATAGGGATTGATATGTACAAAATGTATTTATTGAATCCTACTAGGGTCCATCCTCTAACAAGGAACATTTGTATTAGTACATCATTTTGTGGGTACCATCCCCACCAAGGTAAAGGCTCATGCATCCATTTAATGATATAAATATGGATGGAGTCCTACTTAGTGCTAGTTAGAGAATTAGTTTGTACATAAATAGATTTGTTTTATTAGTTTAGAAGCATATGTTTGCATAAAGATATCTCTCACTCTCAACACAAATTGAGGAGAAGATTTCTTATAAATTTGGGAATGTAATATGTATTCAGGGCCACATTATTTTGATGCAATGATATATGCTTTTGGTGCTCGCATTTGGAGTGTAGTGATTCTTGCCTAAGTGTGTCATATTTTGTGAATGAATGTTCATGAATGTTCATGAAGTGTAATTGAGCTAATAGTTTTATTGTGTTATTTTGGGTTGTGCAATCTTTTAATTTCGATGTTTGTTATGGATCTACAAATTCAACTTATGTTCTTGTTCGACAAGGTTATATGAAAGAAGATATTGGATATTCTATCACACTCTTGAGTAGAGTCATGGGGTTGCCAACATCAAAACACCTGAATATATGGATGGTGCATTTTATTGAGACTATCAAAACATTAGAGATGCTAATTGATTGAGATTTATTCTAAGTGAGAACTTGGGTGGGTAGATGGTGGCAGTTAAGAATAACCATAAGTTCTACATGACATCTTATTTGGTCTACTTGTTAGCTGCAAGGGCGATGGATCTAGGACTTTACAAAAAGGGCAGTATGCAAGATGCAAATGCATGGCCATATATAGTTTATCCCCAACTAGTGAAGAAAAGGCTTCTAGAGCATAACAAGGAATACAAGATAGTGAATGGTGCATTTATATTCACAATTACCCAATTCATTGAGGGGGATTATGTGAAGAGGATGTTAGATGAGGTAACGACTAAGATTTTAGAGGTTGGAGCCTACTACATTCAGTATCAAACATTCACCTATTTAAGGGTAGTGAGTACCACTCTCAATCCCAAGAAGCTCCCTAGGTATCTAAGTGACTAACTTATACTACTGGAGATCACTTGACAACTCTTGTCTGCATATGACAAAGTTAGGAAGCAACACAAAATAACTTGGGTGTGGCCCATTAATATAGGACCATTTAGTGTGGTTTGGACACAAGATATTTCATTTTTTGGATCTGAGTGGGATCAATATCCTTTGGATGAATATAATTCTCCTTGGCCCTATTTTGTAACATTAGAAGGGTGCAGTATCTGGTTGGTAAGATATTTCAACATGAAGATGCAATCAAGGATCATTGGATGAACGCAGTAGATGACTACGATATCCAAATAAGGGATTATTGTAGGATGACTCTCTATTTGGAAACCAATTCTTTGAAGATAAAGGTTCCTTTGAAGGTTATGCAATAGGATACTAAAGATGTTCTTGATCTTTTGTTCAATAGGGACAAGATTGGTGATCGACCTATTATGAATGCTAAGGTTGATAAGGAAGAAAACTTGGACATCAATCACAAGGCTAGGCATGTCATCAAACTAACAAAGGATTGGATCAAAATACCTTTCAAGTTGGATCCAATTCCTCAAGTAGTAGTTTTCCATGCTCAAGCCCACCTAGCAAGAGGTCAAGGAGCTCAGGTTATGTTGCCTACATTTATAGCTCAGTCCCTAGTAAGGCCAAAAATAGTGCACCAAATTCATAGAGAAGTTGGGTATTATAGGGATCAGAAAGGTAAAGGAAAGAGGAAGAGAACTTCTCCCAAACAAGCCGAGCTAGAAGAGGAACCAATTCAAGCACCTCCATAGATAGGGGCAGAAAGTGTACAAGGGTCAGAAAATATTGAAGCTACATAGACCCAAGACAATCCCCAAGTGCCACCAACTGAATAAGGGCAAGGAGGAGTTGGAACAAAAATACAAGAGGTGTCTCCACCTCAACAAGAGGTTCAAGCTTCCCCATCCACTCCTAAGAAAAGAAAGATCAAGACTCTAGTCAAGAGGAGACAAAAGGTGATTAGGAGAGTGATTTCTTTCAAGCATCAGTCCTAGAAGTTATCCAAGAAGAGGAAGAAGAAGAGTATGATGAGGATGAAGAGGATAAACTTCCTTTGAATCAGAGGACTTGCCTCGCAAGAGCTACAGATTTGGAATGGAGAAGAAGCTCTACAATTACACTGCCATCCATTTTTGAGTAGTCTATTCAATCTAGTACATTAGAAGATGAACTGCAACAATGGATTGATGAGCAAGATGTTGAGGGGATTGATGTCTTCAAGATGCCAAATTTTGATTTTATGTTGGTTGGAACTGAATTGGTGGGAGACAAAACAAGGGCTACTCCAACTAATCAACCTCAATAGGAGGATTGGAGTTAGTTACCACCTAAGCCATAAGGACCCGAAGTAGCTCCAACATCTCTAGTTCAAGTTACATTCTATGTGGATAAAGGTTCAATTACTCCTCTTCCTCCAAAAAATGAAGAAGAATAGGTTGAAGCAGAACAAGAGGAAGAGCCACAACAAGTATCTGCCAATGAAATTTTAGAGGAAGGACAAATAAGTGAGTATCCTCAACAAACTTCCCAAGACATAGAGGTGAGAACTGTGGACTCCATGGATACAAAGATTCCTAGTGTGGATCTTGCATAGAAGGAGAAGACTTCAGAGAGGAGTGATAAGGGGAAGAGCATAGCAGAGAAAACTCCTTCATCTTCAAAAGGAAAATCTCTAATGGAGCATATCCCAAGATGGCTAAGGAAAGAAGTCATTAGAAAAAAAAGGTAAAAATTCACTACTAAGGAAGAGGATAGGATGGAATTGATTGAAGTTCTTAGGAAACCTTGAGTCACCACCAAAGGATGCATAGGTATTAGCCTTCATTATGAGTGATTAGAACTAAGACTTATTTGCTCACGTGGCTATCCCTCCTCTGCATGCAGATCTTGAAGACTTGACTCCAAGGGATTATCAGATCAAGGAGGTCATGCTTGGGAAGCCTATGTTGGACATGGCTAAGTTGATGGTGACAAAAGGAATTAAAGAAGTGTTTAGGCACTTAGAATAGGATAGGGTAGTGTATGCAAGAGAATTTGACCTGTTGGGAGAAAGAGTTAACAAACAAACATTAGTTGGACATAGATAGTAAGATATTCAAGACAAAATGAAACACAACTAATATTATGCTTGAGTTTTGCAACACCAAGCAACCAATAAATCAAGTCCTCATGCAACCTCAAACAGTTCAATAAAGGCACCCATGAGAGGCCATGTTGGTGTGTTTTAGATTGGAGGGATATGAGTGTGCTCTCCCCAAACACAACTATGAATCCCAAGATGATGAAAGATGCAATAATGAATATGCAACTAAGCTAAATGATGAAGAATACTTCAAGAGATGGCTATGGAAGCAACCATTCTTGAGAGCACTCAATGGATAATAGAAATAGATGTGGAAAGAAAATCTAAGAATGTAATACTATCATGAATATGAAAAGAAATGCAAGAAATAAACAACTACCAAAGGGTTAGTAACTATGCATAAAATCTCTAGAAAGTTCTAACTCTAAACTAGCATGATAACAATGCATATGGAGGAGATGAAAAATGCTTGAGACAAGGGCTCTATTTATAGGCTTGAGAGAGGCCTTGGGGAGGTGGCATCTATGTGGAATCCACATAGGTGCCACAAGGGAGACACATGGGCAAAAGGACAAGCCATGAAAAAGTCAAAAAGAGCCTTTAATGTTTGAGAGGCTCAAGGTGTGCTCACACATGTGTGAGCAACCTTGGGGGAAGGAGTGGGGGACAAATGTGTAAGAGGTGGAAGCTTTATTGGATCAAGAGCTTCTCACACATGTGAGCAAAATCTTAGGAGCTAAAAGGTGTTTAGAAAGGGATTTAGGATAATAAAGTGGGATTAAGTAGTGGGTAGGCTTAGAAGGATGAGAGTGATGGTTGTAGACTAGGTTTTAGGATAGGATTATGATTAAATTAAATAAGATTCGATTTAATCATAGGTTTAGAGAAATTAATGGAGATGGAGGAATTGAATAAATAGGATTTATTCAACAGGGGATTTATGGAGGATCATGTATTAAATAAATTTAACACATTGGGGATGGAAGTATTTAAATTAAATTTAAAAACATAAGGAAAGTGAACTTATTTAATTAAATCAGTAGACGAATATGATCAATATAATTAATTAATAAATAAATAATTATAATGTCAGGGGTAATATTAAATGAATTAATATAGTGTTTAGGACAATTTTAAGTGTCTACAGGCATAATTGATAATACTTTGGAGATAGAATAAGATCCTGAAAGGATATCTGAATGAAGTTGTTGGTCCTTTAGATCTTGCAAATCTTGAGGAAACTTTGAACACAATAGTAGAAAGAAGGGATAAGGGGATAGTACAGCTAGACCCATTTTTGAAAGCTTTTCAACAATGTTGAGAGAGTTTTGAAGAGAAAGGTGTATAGATTATATAGGGAAATCTTAAGCTGCTACACCATATGCAGGATAATGCGGATAGGCTAGTGGCCATTTGAACCAAGATTTTGGTTTGATGGATGAAGTACATACCTGGGGCAAGGACTTGCAAGCACTACAGTCAATGAAAAGTCAAAGGTATTAGATGTTAATGGAGGTATATACAATGAAAGAGTTAGATAAGACTGATGATTGGATAGAGAAGATTGTGGATGGCAATAAAGTAATGGAAACATTACATGCGAAGATTCATAAGCTCAAGGATCAAATCCAATAGCAAATTTAGGAGGTAGAGAAACATTATAGTGATGCATGTTTGGACATTTTTGAAGATGATTCAAGAGACAAATTGATAGCTATAGAGGTAGTAGTTGAGCAATTTCGAAAGACTTTTGAAGAAGCTTCTAATGATGATGACATTAAACAAGCATTTAGAATGGAAGAAGCATTATTAAACTTGGATGTGAAATTAGGAATTTTTTAGGGATTCACATCAAGGTGGGCATCTATAGGTAGAAAGTGAAGGAAAAATACAAAGCGTTAGATTTTCTAGATGTAGCTCAAGTCACTAAGATTATTGAGAAATTTAAGGGCAAATACCTAGACATAGCTTTGGTATAAAGGGAACAAAACCTAGAAGCCAAAATTTCAATTTTGACACTTGGTGAAAATTTTCATTTCTTGAACTTGCTTCTAAGGTGAGCAAGTGTACTAGGTGCACTTTTCTAGAGGTGTGTCAAAATTTTTGAAGAATTCAGAGGTGTGCCGAAAGCTAACCATCAATTCTAAATTTAGAGCTTCCCATGCATTGAAAATGCATTCTGACAACAGTTTAACTCCTACAGACACCTAGTGAACATGGAGCTTCTATTTTTAGCACTTCCAAAGATTCCTACATCATTTAAAAGCTTTTTTTTTTTTCATGCTTTCTTTGTTTTAAGACATCTCAAGGCTCATGCATCTATTTAATGATATAAATATGGATGGAGTCCTACTTAGCACTAGTTAGAGAGTTAGTTTGTACATAAATAGATTTGTTTTATTAGTTTAGAAGCATATGTTTGAATAAAGATATCTCTCACTCTCAACACAAATTGAGGAGAAGATTTCTTATAAATTCAGGAATGTAATTTGTATTCAGGGCCATTGTTATTTTGATGCAATGATATATTCTTTTGGTGCTCGCATTTGGAGTGTAGTGATTCTTGCCTAAGTGTGTCATATTTTGTGAATGAATGTTCATGAAGTGTAATTGAGCTAACAGTTTTATTGTGTTATTTTGGGTTGTGTAATATTTTAATTTCAATGTTTTCTACAGGTCTACAAATTTTGCTAACACAGGAATTGGTCCCTAGACCTAAAGACAAGAATGTTTTATGAACTAAACGGGTATTTAGGAACAAGATGAATGAACAAGGTGAAGTTGTGAGGAACAAAGCTAGATTGGTATGCAAAGGATATTCACAAAATGAAGGTATAGATTATGAAGAAACATATGTCCTTGTAGCTAGAATGGAAGCAATACAAATATTCTTGGCTTATGAAATAAGTAAGAAGTTTAAAATGTATCAAATGGATGCAAAGTCAATATTTTTGAATAGAGAACTTGAAGAAGAACTCTACATTGAGTAGTCGGAAGGATTTCCTTTGACAAAAGAAAAGGATATGGTATTTAGATTGAAGAAAACATTGTATGGTCTAAAGAAAACAGATAGAACCTGGTATGCAAGGTTGGACAAATATTTGACAAAATTGGGATTTACTAAAGGTATGACAGATTGTAATTTGTATTTGAAAGAAATTGAGAATGCTTTTTTAATCATCGTGATATTGATTAATGACATAATCTTTGGAGGTAATGACGAAGCAAGTGATAAGTTTGTTGAAGAGATGAAGAATGAGTATGATTGGTGAGATGAAGCTTTTCTTGGGTTTATAGAATGTGCAAAACAAAGATGGTATTTTCATATCACAAGCTAACTATTTAAAAGAATTGTTGAAAAGATTTAGCTTGGAAAGTTGTAAGCTTGTATGGTAACCAGTCACAAGTTATCTAGCAAAGATGAGACACCTATAGTTGAGAAGAAGAAGTATAGATTTATGATTGAAGGTTAGCAATATCTAACTCACATCAGACCAAATATTGCAAATATAGTTGGGATAGTAGCAAGATTTCAAGCTAATCCTAAGGAATCTCTTTATGCAGTAATAAAGAAGATATTCAAATATTTGAAGGGTACACCTAATTTTGGATTATGTTATGACAGATTGAGTGATTTCACTTTGTGTACTTATACTAATGCAGATTGGACAGACAGTATGGATGACAAAAAAAAAAAAACACTAGTGGTGAAGCATTTTTCTAAGGACAAAGATTAGTTTATTAGCTGAGCAAGAAACAAGATTGTATCTCACAAAGTACAGTTGAAACAAAGTAGCAACAAAAAAAATTGTAATTAGATCATGTGGATGAAGCAGATGCTGAAGGATATTGGGATAAATTTTTTAGAACCTGTTATCATACATTGTGATAATACAAGCATAGTGAGTATGTCTAAGAATCATATGTTGCATTCTAAGACTAAGCATATATCTATTAAGTATCATATTTTGAGAGAGAAAGTTGCAGAGAAAGAAATTAGATTAGAGTCTGTAAGTACTAAAAGGTAGATTGTAGATATCTTTATGAAGCCCTTGCCTATATATACATTTGAGTATTTGCAAGGTATACTTGGGGTATGCCCTTGCCTACTTTTGACTAGATGATGCAGGGATTTCATCAATCTAGTGGTACAGAGAATTATTGTTTGACTAGATTGAATGTTGATGCTTCTTGTATGGGGGAGTATCTGAGATGAGCATAGTCATCAATGAATCTTGGTAGTTGGTTTAGAACAGTATCTTTGGACACTTGAGTTGATTGAAGACTTCAAGCAGATGATTGACATAATGAAGTGTTTGTCAATAATGTCAATGGGGGAGAGTATGCATAAAAAAAATCTCCTTAGTACTATGGGGGAGAGATTGCATAAAGAAGTATCATTAATGAGGGAGAATAATATTATTGATGTCAATAGGGAGAAACATTGAATGGGGGATAAGTTGAGATTTGTTCTTGAGAATAAGAGTGTGAACAACTGATGTTAATCCTAAAGAAGAGATGCAAATAGAACACTGTTCTTGTGATTTTTAGATTTGATTGATGAAGAGGATTTGAAAAGATGAGAAAAAAAAAACAACAACAATAGAGTTTGGTTTGGTAATCTTGGAACTTAGATGTTTAATGGGAGATTGTTAGCATGTATGGTAATGATATTCATTTGGGGAGTATCCTAATAATTGATTGAGCATGTGGGAAATTGGTAGCATGACTGGCATATTGCATTCATGAATGTGTTTGTGTTAGGATACAACCATGGATAGAAATAACAAATACATGCAAATATAACCAATAACAGAAAATAATTGATCACATAGAAATGAACACAAGGCTATGTCCACCAAACTGCAAGTTTGATATTATTACAATCCAGTGATTACAACCTGATTACAATCTGTAATCCCTTACAACTCAATACCACCTCAAGAAGCAATTTCACATCACAATATAATGAAAATACCTAACCCTAAACCCTTTTATACAAGTATTTTATGCCTTTTAGGGTTACAACATGTCGGCCATATGTCGGCAACAACGTCGGCCATGACCCAAATTTTTTTGATGTACAATACTTTCCTAATCAATCACCACAATCTAACAATCTCCCACTTGGAGACTGATCAGGCTCCACACTAAACAACAATCTCCCACTTGGAGACTGATCCTGTAGCAATACCACTACCACATGGGGCTCCCACTGGATCAAACCACTCTGGACTCTTCTGTTCTTTTATTCATGTTCAGTCTAGAAGATTAACTGAAGCTGAAGAGGAGTTCAACTTCTCCCATGTTACAACCATTGTCAACATATCTGTTGGATTGTCATTTGTATGTATCTTCTCTAGCTTTAACTGTCCATCCTCCAAAACTAACTGAATGAAATGGTACCACAACTGTCTGTGTTTGGTCTTAGAATGCAAAGCTGAATTCTTTACAAGATGAATGGCACTTTGACTATTTGTGAACAAATAATTATCCTTCTAAGGATGTCCCAATTCTTCCAAGAAGAACTGAAGCCATATCATCTCCTTGGCTGCCTCTATAGCAGCAACATACTCTGCCTCTGTAGTGGATAAAGCATTAATCTTCTGTAACCTAGAAACCCAGCTCACAACTGCCCCACCAACAGTAAAGACATAACCTGTAGTACTCCGCCTGGTATCAATATCTCCTACCAAATTCGAGTCAACATAGCCCTGTAAATCAGTAGTAGAGCCCCCAAAGTGTAAATGCTTATTGGATGTGCCTCTCAAATATCTGAGAATCCATTTGGCTGCGTTCCAATGCTCAATTCTTGGATGACTCATATACCTGCTAATGACTCCCACTGCATGTGCAATATCTGGCCTAGTGCATACCATAGCATACATCAAGCTTCCTACAGTTGAAACATAGGGTACCTTGGAGATCCTATCCTCCTCTTCTTGTGTCTTGGGGCACATCTCCTTAGTGAACTTCAAATGACTAGGTAAAGGTGTGCTGACATCTTTAGCATTCTTAATAGAGAAATGTTGCAACACCTTCTCAACATAATCAGCTCGAGATAGCGTCAATGTTCTATTCTTCCTATCTCTACAAATCTTCATACCAAGGATTTTTTTTGCTGCCCCCAAATCCTTCATAGAAAATGCATGTGCTAACTGACATTTTAGCCCCTTAATATGATCCATTTTAGACCCAGCTACAAGCATATCATCAACATATAAGCATAAAATAATGTAGCTATCATCATCCAACCTCTTTAAATAAACACAGTAATCTGAATGACACCTATTATATCCATGCTCATGCATAAAACTGTCAAATTTTAGATACCATTGTTGAGGTGCTTGCTTCAAGCCATATAAACTTTTCTTCAATTTGCACACTAAGTTCTCCTTACCTTTGACCTGAAAACCCTGTGGCTAAGCGATATATATTTCTTCATCCAAATCACCATGAAGGAAGGCTATTTTAACATCAAGCTGCTCTAAATGCAAATCTTCAGTAGCCACAAGACTTAAAATAGTACGGATAGAAGTCATTTTAACAACATGAAAAAATATCTCATCAAAATCAATTCCCTTTTTCTATGTAAATCCTTTTACAACTAACCTAGCTTTAAATCTTTTCTTTCCTCCTTCCTCTTCTTTCAACCTGTAAACCCACTTATTCTATAAAGCTGTTTTACATGCAAACAACTTGCACAAATCCCATGTCCTATTCTTTAGCAAAGAGTCCATTTCATCTTTCATTGTAGACTCCCACTGAATCTTAGTATCCACTTGCACAACTTCACCATAACTTTCAGGTTCACCAGCATCAGTAAGTAAATTAGAATACAAAGAGGGAGAAAATTTGTGTGGAGGTCTAATTTGCCTCATTGACCATCTAACATTCATTGGTGTGTGTGGTATTTGTTGTTGCACATCATGAGGAATGGTTGGAACATCAACTTTTGGAGTATCATCCAACACTACATAATCACCTTCTTTCTTCTCATGTTGTTGCAACAGATCTTTGTACAACACTTTCTCATTGAATATGACATCCTGGCTTCTTACAATGTTATGATTTTCAAAATCCCAAAGCCTATAACCAAATTCATTAATGCCATATCCAAAAAAGACATATTTCTTTGATTTAGCTTCTAGCTTGGTTCTATTTTCAGAGTCTATATGAGCAAAAGCTTCACAACTGAAGGTCTTGAGAAAAGAATAACTCACCTTCTTACCAGTTCATGCCTCCTCTGGAATACCACAGCCCAAAGGAGTAGATGGATCTCTATTAATCAAATATATAGTAGTATTGATAGCCTCTGCCCACAAGTGTAAGGGTAACCCAACATGCAACCTCATGCTCCTTGCACGCTCCATTATAGTCCTGTTCATGTGTTCATCCACTCCATTTTCCTATGGATTCCTTAGCACAATTTTTTGTTTACAAATACCATTAGTGGAGCAATAATCTTCAAATTCATGACTGCAATACTCACCACCATTATCAGATCTGAGACATTTTAATTTCTTACCAGTGTCATTTTCAACCAAGCATTTCTATTTCTTAAAATTTTGAAATACATCAGATTTTTATCTAAGGAAATAAACCCATACTTTTCTAGTTGCATCATCAATAAATGTAACATAATAATGAGAGCCACCAAGGGAAGATACCTGAGCCGGTCCCCATACATCTGTATGCACAAGCTCTAATTTCTCCTTTTTGTTTTCCTTCCCTGTTTTTACAAAACTCACTCTCTTTTGTTTTCCATACACACAACTTTCACAGAAATCCATATTCACACATTTTAGACCTGGTAAAACTTTCCTTGAATGAAGTACTTTCATATCTTTCTCACTCATGTGCCCAAGTCTGTTGTGCCACAACACTGTATTAGAATCTATAATAGCTATTTGTTCTCCTTGCTCAACTACAGTAATTGTTCCTGGACATTCATTTTTCTCTGAAACAATCAAAATAGAAGGAACAATATGACCTGTACAAAGATATAAGGTGCCTACTTTCACACCTTTTGCTACTACAAGGGAACCTTTTGAAACCTTCCAATTTTTATCATTAAAATTAACTACACAACCCTCATCACCGAGTTGCCCTACTAAAATTAAATTCCTACTTAGCCTTGGAACATGTCTTACCTCATGTAGTAGCCAATGATTCCCATTCTGCAACTTAATCTTAATTTTTCTCTTTCCAACAATCTGATAGGGTTTATTATCCCCCAAATAAACAAGCCCAAAATCCCCTTGGACATAATCAATGAAATAACCTCTATGAGGTGTAGCATGAAATGAAGCACCAGAATCTAAAACCCATGAATCATCAACACTTTCTAAAGACAAAAGCAAAGCATCCTCTTCAGATTTGTTACTTACCACATTTGCCTCCTTGTCTCCATCTAATTTATCTCCTTCATTTTTCTTTCGATTCCGACAATCTTTCTTTTTATGACCTGGTTTCCCATAGTATCAACAATCGTTTGGTCCTCTCGATTGAGACCTCTTCCCCTTTGAATTTCCTCTTGATTTTCCACGATTTCCAGAGTTACTTCCTCTCTCAGTCATTCTACCCCTTCTTTGTGCATTCAAATCACTTCTTGATGTAGATCCACCTAAGGATTTCTTATGAGTTTCCTCACTCAAAACAACACTGATCACATCATCATATTTTAGGGTACTAGATCCAGGAACAAAATTACTCACTGCCATTACTAAGCCATTCCAACTTTCAAGCAAAGAACACAAAATCAAGAGAGCCCTAATTTCTTCATCAAAATTGATACCATAGAAGATAACTGACTAGTAATAGTATTAAACTCATTTAAATTATCTGCAACAAATCCACCTTTTTCCATTTTCATATTAAATAAATGCTTCATGAGAAATACCTTGTTTGAAGCAGAGGGCTTTTCATACAGTGTCACTAGGATTTTCATCAACTCTTCTCTCATCTTCAATTTTGTAATATTAAATGCCACTGATGGTGCTAGGCATAACCGAATGCTTCCAAGTGCCTTTTTGTCCAAAAGATCCCATTCATCATTTGACATAGATCCTTGATTCTTGGCTTTTCCTTCCAACGGCTTCCATAAAGCCTTCTGATAAAGATAGTCTTCCATTTGCATCTTCCATAACTGGAAGTTCTACCCATTAAACCTATCAACCCTTAGCTTACCCTCATTTGACATTGCTCCCACTCGACCATGAGACTCCCACTTAACCGTGAGACTTTCTTGCAGAGGATAATTAAAAGACAACCACGAATAGAAATAAAAACTACATGCAAATATAACCAATAACATAAAATAATTGATCACATAGAAATGAACACAATGTACCAAGATTTAACATGGTTCACCCAATCCCTAGGCTACATCCACCAAACTACAAGTGTGATATTATTACAATCCACTGATTACAACCTGATTATAATTCGTAATCCCTTATAGCTCAATACTGCCACAAGAAGCAATTTCACATCACAACATAATGAAAATACCTAACCCTAAACCCTTTTATACAAGTATTTTATGCCATTTTAGGGTTACAACATGTTGGCCATATGTCGGCTACAATGTCGGCCATGACCCAAATTTTTTTGAAGTATGTATAGTACTTTCTTGATCAGTCACCACAATCTAACAGTTTGTCATTGATGTCAACAGAGTAGTATTTCTGTGAAGATTGATAGAGTAGTAGACATAGAGTAAAGTTGTACATATAATATATTGAAGATTAGGTGAGGTGTGGTTAAGGATGTATTCTGCACTATCTTTATGATGTGGTTAAGTGTACATTAGGAAAGTCAAAGATATGTAGAAGATATAGTTGATTTACAAACTTGACTGTTTGCAGAAAAAGTACCTGAGAAGCAATTTTTGATGTTTAGATTATATCTCCTAAAAAACATAGAATCGAGATATGTGAGGTTAGACAGTGATAGTTGACAGTCTAATGATGATGTCATTAAGTGCGTAAGGCCTAGAGCCACACCTGTTAGAAGTTGTAAAGATTGTGAGTCAACAATGTTGTGTAATTGTAATATAATTAATTATCTTAATGTGGTCCTATTATAATTAATTGGGTAAGCCTAAAGGCCAACTCAAGGAATTGTTTTGAGAACATGGTCTAAGGAAGGTTATTTTCCTTTTGGTAAAGTGTGAATGGGATATGCATGAAGTGCGAAGTGTGAGAACAAGAGTAGAGTATTTGGTAAATGTGAGTAAATGATCCAATGGATTATTGGATGTGAAGTTGGTGATCTGGTATCGAGATCAGAAAAGGAATTCCAGTTGACAAGATTGAGGAAGTACAAGTATAGTTCATTTCTATTATTCTACAAAGAATAATGTTGAGATCAATTGGACAGTGAGTTCATTGATATTTTCCTTGAAGCTATTTCAATAGTGGGTCCATCTGCCTTCTACAACTCCTAACAGGGTTGACACAACTCCTAATAGAGTTGGAATCTCCTAACAAGAATTCAAAGTCTCCTAACAGGGACTGATATGTACTAAATGTATTTATTGAATCCTACCAAGGTCCATCCTCTGACAAGGAACATTTGTATTAGTACATCATTTTGTGGGTACCATTCCCACCAAGGTTTTTCCTAAGATCAAAGGTTTCCTTAGTTAACATATCTGGTGTTATTGTGTGTGAGTATCTTGTTATGGTTGATGGTTCTATTGATCACATATATGTACACACACACACACACATACACACACAAGGGTTTCCCTAGTTAACATATCTCATGTTATTGTATATGAGTATCTTGTTATGATTTCTGGTTATATTGTTCAAATATTTATATATACAAATAAACAGACACACACACACACACATTTACATATATATACATATACATATTTATATATTTATATATGTATATATGTATATATAAATTTATGTATATATACATATATTTATATATTTATGTATATATATATTTATATACATACACACATACATACACACATACATACACACACACACACACACACATATATATATATACACACATGTATACATATATATATACATATACACACATATATACATATACATATGCATATACATATACATATACATATACGTATACATATACATATACATATACATATGTGCATATACATATATACATACATATATATACACATATATATACATATACATATACATATACATATGTATGTATATATACATATTTACATATGTACATATATATACATATATGTATATACATATGTACATATATGTGTATAAATAAAAAAAAATAAAAAAATAAATAAATACATACATACATACATACATACATACATACATACATACATACATACATATATATATATATATATATATATAAATAAATAAATAAATAAATAAATACACACACACACACACACATATCATCAAATCCTTTTATCTTTTTCCACTAACACTTCAATTCTAATTTCATTTAATCTTCATTCCCCTTGGACTTTGTCATAGCATCTTCTAGAAAACCTACCTAACTCCAACGTTCTTGTGTAGGCTTATCTTTGGTCTAGCCAACATCTCCCATTCTTCTCAATCCAACTTTCTTTTCAAATTTCCATGTTCTCTCCTTCCACCTTTGGATCCTCAAACTTTGTCTATTGCATAGCTATAGTTGTATATAACCTCATTAGCAAGGAATACTTGAGTTTGGGTCAATGTGTAACAACTCAACCCAAGTGCCAACTTCTCATTATTGATTCATTTCCTTTATTTGAAGGAATCTGGGATGGAAGACTCAAAATGAGTTGGAATGTTATAGGTTGTAAGTTGAACAAGGATGATGAATCTAAGAGTACTAATCACACTAGATAAAGATCTATGATAAGACATATCTAATGCAATTGGAATTTTTTCTAGATATCAATTTGATATAAAGAAATCACATATGTATGATATCAAAAAAATATTTAGATATCTAAAAGGGATAAAGAGCTGATAATTTCATACATCATTTATACTCCAATGTTGTTTGGGCATGTATTATTGACAATATAGGAATAGAAAAAGCATAGGAGCATTCTTCTTAAGAAGAAGATTAGTTTCATGGTCAAGTGAAAATAAATATTCTACATCACAATCTACTACCAAATTTGAATATGTTTCTACTGCTATTGAGTATACACAAGTTATTTGGATGAAGAAAATATTGAAGGATATTAGATTTATTTATGATGAATCTATTACTATTCATCATGTCAATTCAACTGCTATCAATATTTCAAAAAATAGTATATTGCATTCAGACTAGGCCTATTTATCATTTCTTGAGAGAGAAGGTGAATGCGAAAGAAGTAAAGCTGCAGTATCTAGCTAATAAGGAACAAACAACTAACATTATTACAAAGCCCTTACCAAAGGATTCCTTTGAATATCTCATAGGTATACTTGGGTTGATGGTCCCTTTTTTTAGAACTAATTGATGTAGGATGGCATCAATCTAATGGTCTTAATTGACTTATCCTACATCTAGACTTGATGTCTTCGGGAGATGCTCCTAAGGAAGAGTAGTTGTAAGATTGAGATATTGATTATTATTGAGATATATGCTAAGGTTATGTTTATCATTTTACATTGATATAAATGAGGGAGAGAGAATCATGTGAGAATTAATTTATAGGGAGAAAGTGAGTCATACAAGAGCAATGTTGGAGAGAGAGAGTTGTTACTCTATAAATTAAAGGTTTTTCTTTATATCATATGTTGAGAATTCTAAGGGGGAGATTATTAGGAGATTGCTAGAGATAGAGTTTTATGGATTGTTCTTAGAGAGTATAACTATTTTTGGTTATATTTATTATTAATATTTTGTCAATGATGTCAACATATCTATTTATCAGACAAAATACCTATTATTGTTGAGTGCATAGATGGGTTTAGTGGTGAGACAACTTGGTTCACCTATTATTGTGGATGTTATGGATTGATGTTCAAAAATCTTGCATGTTATATTTTCTATTGCATGTGGTGGTGCATTGTTTTGATGAAGTTAGAGAGCATTCGATGCTGACTAGTTACTATCAGTACTTATTGATGAATTATTTTAGACAATGGTTTGATATTTCAGTAAAAAAGTTTTAGTGAAGCAAGTTTTTGATCTATGAATCAACATTATTCATGGAGACATATATTTTTATATGTTACTTGAGGATTATTGGTTTTGAAGTTAGTTTTCTTATTGGATAGAGAAATGGTATTTATTTCCTAGCTGACTCAATTAGGAAATATGTTTCTTGGATCGTTGTGATTTTATATTTGAAGATTAGCATGTTAATTATTTATGTAAGGTATTCTATACGTTTTCTAGCCAACACTTAAAAAATCACATTGGTTAATGTAATTTATTTCATTAGTGTTGAAAACTACAATTGCAACAGTTGTTACATTGTCATTGATGTCAAACCTTATTGGTGAGACAATTTTCTATATAATTTGAGTGTCATATCTAGAGGATTGATGAAGAGGATTTTAGAAGCTAGCCATAAAAAAATCATCTAGTGGAAAGTTTGAGTTATGGAAAGACACTATAGTGGACACTTGATTAGTTAGACTTTGACAAGATAAAGTGATTGTTAAAATCATGTTACAAGTGAAGAAGACAGTTGTACTGAAGCCTTGAAAAAGTGATCAAAGATTGACCAAATGTATAGGGTTGATCAAGCAATAGAAAAGAAGATTAAGGGACTTGAAGTATATGCCGAGTGATGCTAGTGTCAACTAAGCCACAATATGTTCTGAGTAGAAATAGTGTTGACCAAGCATCAATATTGATCGAGTGTTAATATATGTGCCATGCAATTCTTTTTATTAGCAACTGAGTAACCCAGTGATGATCTAGTATCAGAACACCATGTTGGCTGAGGGACAACATTTTGATAGTTTATGAGAAATCATAATTTCTATCTGACAAGGTTGATTTCTTGGAATATGTAAAGCATATTAAAGATAAGGATCGATGACCTGGAACATTTAAATCAAGATAAATTATATTTGCACATTTCTGTGCAAGGATTCACACAGAAGTTTGGAGAAGTTTCTAGAACATAAAAGAAAAGATGAAATGATGGAAGGATTTGATGAATTTGACCTAACCCTAAGATCTACGATGGTGTTTAAGTGAAAAAAGTTCAAAAATACCTATTTGAGGAGGTACAAGGGATAAACTTTATAAGGTTGAAGGTTGGAGCAATTGTTGATGCTATTGATTGGCGAACCTAAGAAGAAGGATGTGAAGAGTTGAGAAAAGTAGAAGAGTGATTTCTTGAAGGGTTTCCAAGAAAATTAGAGATTGAGATGACAATTAAGGCCTGTCAGTGGATCAACATTTGAGCCAAACTGAGATATGTATTTGCAAAGTGAGTTATATTTACCAAATCAAAACATGTTACTTTTGAACAATTGTATCAGTTTTGAATCCCTTAATCAAGGTTGATCTAACAGTCATATGTAAATCCTTTAATCAAATTACAATTCTAATGAAATGTTCTAAAATTCCTCTAACAAGGCCACTCCTAATAGGGTGATTAATTCCTTTAACAAGGTCACATTTAATAGTGTGTTTTGTAATCTTTAATAGGGTTGGCTCTTAACAAAATTCACTTCAAAAGAGTGAAAAGATTGGTGACTTTTCCTAAATTGGGCTTCCACATTAAATCCTAATGTAAAACTTATGTGGATGTTATGTGTGATAAACTACTATTAATGTTTACATTATGCAAGTTTATTATATTTATGATAGTGGGTTGCTAGTTTATGTTTATGAAAGTTTACTATAGAGGTTGAGCTATTGAATGTTAAGAACTGAAGCTGTTTAAGTGTTTGGTAATTCAATTGGTACATCTGGACCTTGGATAAATGATTCACCCCCCTACCCCCCCTCCCACCCTCTCAGTTATTCTAAACAATCTAACAATTGGTATCAGAGCATTGGTGCTTATAAAGAAAAGTTTGAAGGTATTTGAAGCTAAAGATCAAGATGTACACAAAGGAGGAACCTAGGTTGAACAAAGAGAACTTCCCGACATGGAAAAGTTTGATGAGGTTACATCTAGCAAGAATTAGAGAAGGTGTAATAAATTTTGTGGACAATAAATATGTAGTGATAACAACAATTCCTTTGATAGCTTAGGAGCTGAAAGAAAAGCAAGATAACAACCAAGCTATGTTGGAGTTTGCATTAGCCCTAAGCTATGCCAATTTTGATGACATTAAAACCTACAAGAATGCTAAAGAAATGTGGGATACACTGAAAACCATCTCTAGAGGAGACAAGAATGTCTTGAGAGAAAAATTAGAGAGCTTGAGAGGTAAGTTTGATGAAATGACAATGACAAAAGGTGAAAATATAGTCGGGTATTGTGGAAGAATCAAAGAGGTTTTAAATGCTATAAAAGGAGTCGATGAAAAGATTGATGATGACATTGTAATCAATAAGGTATTAATAAATCTACTTACTATCTATGCTATTAGGGTTTCTACAATACAAGAACTAAGATGTACTCCAAGTAATGACCTAACTCTAGAAGGTGTGATTGGTAGACTTACTACTTTTTAGATGTCAAATTTTGATAATTTCACTCCTACCTCTATTGAATCTTCTTTTAAATCACAATTGGTTCTTGTTGAGTTGTCATTTTGCATGATGCTTAATAATAAGAATCCTTTCGAACTCCTCTCTTGAAAAGCTAATCCAAGGATCAACTCCAAGGTTCTAGGTGATCTTGTGACCTATTGGTATCCACTCAGTTGAAGATAAATGTCTTTATTCATGAGGAGTCCTTTTCTGGTTCAAACTAATTTTGGATCAAATGATCAATCTGCTTGTTGTTTCAAAATTAACCACAAAAGAGATTTTTTTTGGTATTTTCTATTTTTTGATGAATGTAACTATATAAATTCCTAATTTAACCAAGGGGGTTAGTAAAGAAAATAATGAAGATAGGGTAACAAGAAATTTAAGTAAATGACGTGAAAAGTAAAATCCTAACAGACATAAGCCATGGAAACAACGCGTCTATGAGTTCAACCTTTCAAAAGATCAGTGGGTAACCAATGAAAATAGGAGCAACGCTTCCTTAATTACACTAATGCAATTGTCGATGGGAATTTAGTAACCATAAGATATTTCACTTGTCATCAAATTGCAAGGCCATGAAAAGTGCACTCATGTGAGACAAAAAGTTATGCAGGAACAATATAATGATCTCTTCTCGAACTAAGTATGTCAGTGAAATTTGTAGATCCATAGCAAACATCAGAATTAAAAGATCACACAACCAGAAATAATGAAATAAAATTTTGGCTCAATTACATTCCATGAACATACATCCACAAAATATAAAACACTTAGGCAAGAATCACTACACTCCAACTGCGAGCACCAAAAGTATATATTATTGAAAAATAACGACAATGAACTGGAATACATGTTACATTCCTGAATTTATAAGAAATCTTCTCCTCAATTTGTGTTGAGAGTGAGAGATCTCTTTATGCAAACACATGCTTAAAACTAATAAAACAAATCTAATTTTATACAAACTAACTCTCTAACTGATGGTTGGTAGGACTTCATCCATATTTATATTATTAAATGGATGCATAAGCCTTTACATGTCTGAAACCAAAGAAAGCATGAGAAATAAGAAAGATAAATCCTTTAGATGATGTAGAAGTGACTGGAAGTGGCAAAAATAGAAACTCCATCTTCAATAGACGTCCATAGGAGTTAAATTACCATCAGAATGCATTTTTAATCCATGGCTAAATTTAGAACTGATAGTTAACTATCGGTGCACCTCTAAAGAAGTGCACCTTAGAAGAAGTGCACCTTGAAAGAAGTGCACCCATGCACTAGCACACTAGTGCACCTCAGAAGAAATTTGTGCAAGGTGCTAATTTCACCAAAAAAAATCAAAGTTCTCAGTTTTGAAAACAGTTTCTAGGTTTTTCTCAAATGGGGTTTTAGATCACTTTTATGTACTTACTTTGATCTTTTTGATGATTTATACCCTCTTTATAGCTCAAAAAAATTTCATAGACTTGAACTCTTTTTGCTTCTAAAATCCTAAGGCATCTGTGTTGAATCTTGTCATTAATAGTTGCATAAGATGAGGAAACTGTTCTAGTTCATGTATCCAACCTCTCTATCTTTGATCTTCAATATAAATTTCTTGATTCTTTCTTCTCTCCAACTACCCAATCCTTCCCTATTAGAGACCAAGTGATCTAGATTATCTGAAATGATCAAATGTTTGAACCTTTTCCATATTTTTCCACAAGTTTTTCTTGGTCCTTTTAACTAGCCTTTTCGAAGGTCTTCTACTCAAAATTTTAAGTTGAAAATCTCATTAGTCCCTAAAATTGGGTAGCCAAAGGCTCGCTATTTTAGGGACTAAAATTAGATTTTTAGTTCTTCTTTCCAATGGTGTAAATGGTTTTGAATTCTGAGCTCTAGGTCAAAAGTTATGACCCCAACAAGTTAAGGATGCCTTTTTAACCTACACAAAGAAGTAAACATTAGTCTGGAGAGTTGAAAATAAACCCATTAATACCGACCCTAAAATGAACAAAACCCAAAAAACCCTAAGACAAAGACACCTAAAAAAAACCTACTTTTGTAATCCTGGAATGCAAAAAAAAAGGGCGCACCTGAGGTGCACTTAACTCTATCAAACTTTGAGAAATAGGGTGTGCACCAATGCACCTCATGGGGTGCACTTGGTGCACACCCTATATACAATTTTGTACAAAAGAAGATGCATAGTTGCAAACCATTTTTAGATGATTTAAGAGTTTTTAAAAATGCTTTTAAGTTTTGCAAAATAGATAGGTTCTCAATTGTGCACCTTTTTGGTGTTTAGAGTTGTGTTTTTGGTGTCTTGTGTGTAGGTGGAGGGGAGAAGGAGACCAGGTGTGGTAGCGCACCTCTCTTCATTGCCTTAGCATACTAGCACACCTAGTGAGGCTCACTATTGTGCATTTTTATTGAAAAAATAGACTTTCTCGCTTAGAATTCTAGTTTCCAGAATCTTAGTTTACAGGCCTAGACCCAGATTGGCCAAAGACATTAGGAAAAACCCTAAAAAAGACTCAAACCCTAAATTAGGGATCTAGAAAGCTAAAAAATAAAGTAGGGGGTCCCCATTTCTAGGTAAAATGGGGCGTGCTTTGGGAAAACACAACAAATAGCCTCGAAAAAAATGAAGAAATGACAAAGGCATTTCTTCATTAGTAAACATTCCTCTGATATGTGTCAAACACCAATTGAATCTTGAATACTCCAAGTGTATTTTTAGCCACTTTGTAGTCAAAACCTTAGAATCTTGAATCTCCAAGTTTAGTTTATGTTTAGTGTATCCATTTTCTTCGACATCTTAGAATGAAATCTATCAAAAACCTCTGACAACTTGAGAATAATCTTTCACCCTTCTGGCCTATTCATTGGGAAATCCTCATGAAAGTTGTTTATCAATCCCTTGTCTAACCAAATGAGAGAATCAGTTCTAAGGGCTCTTAATAGGTTATCACTTTTCATTTGAAGTCATGTGTAATCTCTTGAATATTTTCTTCATGTATCTCACATGTCGCCATTTGATTCTTTGATGAAGCAATTGTTTTGATACTAGATAGCTTATTTAAAGAGCATATCCCTATAGTTAAATTACCTTTCTCAGACTTGTAGAATCCTTCATTCTTAACACCTTTTCCTTATTTTTTCTTTTTGTATCCTGACCATGCTTAGACTGTGTGGCCAAGACATTGGTGTCATTTCTTAGATTCAATTTTTAGTGAGTATCCCTTCATTCCTTTTTAAATAACTTTTTGGAAACTCCCACGCCAAACAATGATCTTAACAATTCCTTCAAGAAGACCCTTCTGTTTGAACCAGTGTTATTTGGACTATCCCTTGCTGCCATCGACCTCAGTTCAAAAACACCTAAGATAGTCGATCTTTAAATTTGCAAAGTGTTGAGAACTTGTTGATCTGCAATCTTGAATTCAAGACTAAAAGTCCCCTATTACTGTAAGTAACATCTATTCCTTAGTTGGTATAAGAAACAAAATCATCAAAATGTTTTGATAAAGAAATACCTCTCCCAAAAGTTGAAACCAAAATGTGGTTTAATGAGATACGTCAAAAATAAAATCTTGAGTGCACCTAATCCCCAAAATGATGCAACTTTGAAAGAAAAAGAAACAAAGCCCAAACAAAAAGACTCGACTCAAAGCAAACTAAAACCTAACTAGAAAGACTAAGAAAAAAAAACAAAAAAAAAAATTATTTACAGAAAACCTTGAATAATAAGAATGTGGGGTGGTTATCAGTAGATTTCTCATTATGAGCAATAGTAATGAACCACCCCATATAGTCCTAAGAAAAGCTGATTTATTTTTGTACTCAGAAAAATAAAATTTGGATGATCTTGGTTCAAATTCCAAGCACAAATAACACAAAATTAGAAGCTATGGTAACTCTCCATGACCATGATTAATCCAAAAACAAGTTCTCTTACCTTTAGCATCATATTCAAATTGAAAATCATTGATCTGAGAGGGATAATGGAAATGTATCACCTGATCTAGTGAGTCTCCCACCATAGAGATACACTCACACATTTTAATCTCTCTTTCTGGTGGTCTTATCTCATGGTACACAACTCCACGCACACATGGAAACACTTTAGATTCCCTTGGACTAGAAAAATCAATCATTGACCTTCCTTTCAAATTACATGAACCATTACTATCATTGACCAAGATGTTTTCTACCTCATATCCCAAAGAAGCCTGTTCAAAATCATACTTTCCCTCCGTTGAGATCTCCCAAGCTAACAAGAAATTAGGACAAGTTTCTTTTGAATGGAACCCAAATGAATGGATTCTACATGAATACGTTATTTTATGGTTTGATATATGTCTAGAATACCCACAAATAGATATTTCCTCAGTCAAGCTTGAGGCCAAATTGAGCACTCTATCCATCTCTTCTAATGACATATCCTATTTTGAGGGAGGTATCTTATCATTATTCAATGGGGGATCAATGTCACAATAGGAAGCACTGGTATCTTCTTCTTCATGACCTATTGATTCAAAAATCTCACCAACCTTAGGATCTTCTGCATTTCCATCACTTTTTGTGACTTTGAGAATTTTGCAACTCCATGGAGCTTTGGAACTTCAAAAGTTTCTACATCCTCAAAATTTCTTGGCATATCCACACTTATTGTAACATCAGTACTTGGAAGAATTTCTTCATTGAATGGGAACACAAACTCCTCTTGATCATCTTCATCATTTTGTCCTCTTGCAGATTTATCACATGATTCAAACACCATTGCACTAAACTGCAAAGGTTGTTTCTCCATAATTTGGGGAGGCTGATCCAAAACATTATTGTACCCGTATCCATTTTCACTTGGACTCATACCTATAATACCATTATTCTCATTGTTGATGTTACTATAAAGGCCAAAAATTTTGCTCTAATTTTGAGAATAATTGTTGTGGGCAACAAGTTGTCTTGGATGATTGCCTTGGTTTCTTGAGGAATTCAACTTTATTCTCACAAGTTCATTGGATAAAAGAGACATCATCTCCTTCATGGCCTTAAACTCTCTAGCCATATTATTTTCTACTTTAGTGGATGCAGCTGCCTTATGCTCAAAGAAAGTAGTCTTTTGGGTCTCATACCTTGAATTTGTAATTGTTCACATTGGAGCAGCTATAAGTTACTTTGTGAATGTAACAACCTCTTTGAAGACCTTTTCAATGGTATCAATGTCTCTAGGTGGGAACCTTCTTAGAAAAATAGAAGTTAATGAATCCATTATTCCAAAATAGATTTGGATAATAGCCTCTTGTGGTACAATCTATGGAAACTCCATTCTTTGATACATCCTATAGAAGCGATGATTAAACTATGAAATAGTCTCGTGAGGATCCCTCCTAATTGAGATGAACTGATGATGTAAGATAGTTGGATCAATATAGATCTTTAGTTGTTCCAAAAACTTGCTCTCAAAAGAGTTCCAATCCCTTATTGATGTTGGTGGTAGATTGAGGTACCAATTGAATGTCGTTTCCTCCAAAGTGTAAGGAAAAATGTAGCAAACAACATCCGTATGCTGAATTTGGTTTTGATTACAAATTTCTTTAAAAATTTTAAGATGATCTTCTACTATTCACAATTCTCCATAGATGAACCATGGGCAATTTTTTTAAGGATTTCTGGGCAAGTCATGTAATGGACTAGTTAGATTCAAAGGTGAACTTTGGGCATT
Source organism: Cupressus sempervirens (assembly GCA_028749045.1). Taxonomy (NCBI): domain Eukaryota; kingdom Viridiplantae; phylum Streptophyta; class Pinopsida; order Cupressales; family Cupressaceae; genus Cupressus; species Cupressus sempervirens. The sequence goes on along the minus strand of CM053791.1, from coordinate 586,529,586 downwards.
GAAAAAAGACACGGTGCATAATGATGGGAATTTGTGAAGTAGAATGTAAAGTGAATGATGATGATGGAATGTGTAGTGTGAATGGGTGAAGTTCTTGATATTCCTTTATTATTGTGATGCTTGTGAAAGTGACTGAGTCCTAGGAAATTGTATTTATTCTAGAAAAGTGCACCTCTGAAGAAGCACACTTTCTCAAAACAGGCACCTAGTGCACCTGCGCACTTGGCACACCTACACACCTCTCAAAAGTTCAGAGACTTAGTTTTTTTTTTCAAAATTGTAGAATTTTCAAACAACAACTTGGGTTTTTTGAGCTAAATGGTTTTCAAGCCCTCCTTCTAGTGCCACTTCTATTGAGTTGTCATTTTGCACAATGCTTAATGGCAGGAATCCTTTCGAACTTCTCTCTTGAAAAGCTAATCTGAGGATCAACTCCAAGGTTCCAAGTGATCTTGTGATCTATTGGAATTTTCTTAGTTGAAGATAAATGTGTTTGTTCATGAGGAGGCTTTTGTTGGTTCAGACCAATTTAAGATCAAAAGATCAATTTTCTTGCTATTTCAAAATTAACCATAAAACATATATTTTTTTGGTATTTTCTATTTTTTGATGAATGCAATCTAACAATGCAACTATATGAATTCCTAATTTAACCAAGGGGGTTAGTAAAGAAAATAATGAAGATAGGGTAACAATAAATTTAACAAATGACATGAAAATTATAATCCTAATGGAAATAAGCCATGGAAACAATGCATCTGCGAGTTAAGCCTTTGAAAAGATCAGTGGGTAACTAATGGAAATAGGAGTAGTGCTTCTTTAATTCCACTGATGCAATCATAGATGGGAATTCAGTAACTGTAAGATGTTTCACTTGTCATCAAATTGCAAGGCCACCAAAAGTGCACTCATGTGAGACAAAAAGTTATGTAGGAACAATATGATGATCTCTTCTCGAACTAAGTACGTTAAAAGAATTTGTAGACCCATAGAAAACACCATAATTAAAAGATCGTACAACAAAAAAATAATGCAATAAGCTTTTCCATGGACGTACATCCACACAATATAACACACTTCTAGGCAAGAATCATTACACTCCAATTGTGAGCACCAAAAGCATATATTATTGCAAAATAACAACAGTGACTTGGAATATAGGTTATATTCCTAAATTTATAAAAAATCTTCTCCTTAATTTGTGTTGAGAGTGAGAGATTTCTTTATGCAAACATATGCTTTAAACTAATAAAACAAATCTAATTATATACAAACTAACTCTCTAACTAATGCTTAGTAGGACTCCATCCATATTTATATTATTAAATGGATGCATGAGCCTTTAAATGTCTTACAATAAAAAAAGCATGAGAAAATGAGAAAGAGAAAGCCTTAAGATGATGTAGAAGTGACTGGAAGTGGAAAAAATAGGAACTCCATCTTCATTAGGCATCTGCAAGAGTTAAACTACCGTTAGAATGCATTTTTGATGCATGGAAAGCTCTAAATTTAGAACTGGCAATTAATTGTCGACGCACCTTAGAAAAAATGCACTAGCACACTAGTGCACCTCAGAAGAAATTTATGCAAGGTGCTAATTTCACCCAAAAAATTGAAGTTCTCAGTTTTGAAAACAGTTTCTAGGTTTTACTCAAATGGGGTTTTAGATCACTTTTGTGTACTTACTTTGATCATTTTGATCATTTATATCCTCTTTATAGCCCAAAAAACTTTCACAGACTTGGACTCTTTCTACTTCTAAAATCCTAAGGCACCCGTGTTGAATCTTGTCATTAATAGTTGCATAAGATGAGGAAACTATTCTGGTTCATGTATCCAACCTCTATATCTTTGATGTTCAATGTAAATTGCTTGATTCTTTCTTCTCTTTGACTGTCCAATCCTTCCCTGTCAGAGACCAAGTGATCCAAATTATACAAAATGATCAAATGTTTGAACATTTTCCATATTTTCCACAAGTTTTTCTCGATCCTTTTAACTAGCCTTTTTGAAGGTCTTCTACTCAAAATTTCAAGTTGAAACTCTCATCGGTCCCTAAAACTGGGCAGCCAAAGGCTTGCTGTTTTAGGGACTGAAACTAGATTTTTGGTTCTTCTTTCCAATGGTTTTGAATTATGAACTCTAGGTCAAAAGTTATGACCCCGACAAGTTAAGGATGCCTTTTCTTACCTACACAAAGAAGAAAACATTAGTCCAGAGAGTTGAAAATCAAACCCATTAATACCGACCCTAAAATGAACAAAACCCAAAAAACCCTAAGATGAAGACACCTAAAAAACCTAATTTTGCAACCCTGGAATGCAAAATAAAAAGAGCGCACCTAGCGTACCTCAGAGATGTGCTAGGTGCACCTAACTCTTTATCAAACTTTAAGAAATGGGGCGCAGACCAGCGCACCTCATGGGGTGCACTTAGTGCACACCCTATATACACTTTTTCACAAAAGAAGGTGCATGATTGTACACCTTTTTTAGGTGAATTAAGAGTTTTCTTAAATATTTTTAAATTTTGCAAAATAAAAAGGAGCAAAGATGCACACCTTTTTGGTGTTTAGAGTTGCGTTTTTGGTGTCTTATGTGCAGGTGGAGGCAAGAAGGAGATTAGGCACAACAACATACCTCTCTTCACTACCTTAATGCACTAGCGTACCTGGTGAGGTGTACTAGCTATGCTAGTATGCATTTTTACTTGCAAAAATAAACTTTCTCGCTCGGAATTTTGGTTTCTAGAATCTAGGTTTTCAAGCTAGGACCTAGATTGGCCAAAGACATTAGGAACAACCCTAAAAAAGACTCAGACCCCAAACTAGGGATCCAAAGAGTTAAAAAATAAAGTAGGGGGTCCCCATTTCTAAGCAAAATGGGGCATGCATTGTAAAACCACAACTGTTTTTAGTAAGAAAGGAAAAGGAAAATATGTGAAAAGTGACAATGATACTTCTGATGATGAACTTGATGAGCTTAAAGCACTAATGACTAGAAGACTTCCAAGAGGCAAAGGGAAATGCATAGGTAAATTTCCTATAATATATTTTTCATGTAGAAAAATTGGTCATATTACTAGAATATGTACGCACAAAGATGACAAGGATGATTTAAAGGAAAAACAAATACAAAGGAGGAAGACATGACCAAGACAATAAGAGAAACAAGGACTAGAAAGACAAAGGTAAGAAATCTTGTTACATTGCTGAAGAAGAAACTGGTAATGAATCTAAAAGTAATGATGAAGAAGTTGTCTATGTTGCTATGAAAAGATTTTGATGAAGATGAGAAAACTACATTAATTTTATATGTGAACAGAAGTGATAAGTGGATAATTGATAGTGGTTGTTCAAATCACATGACTAGTGATAGAAGTAAAATTGATAACATTGAACCCTACAAGGGTAGTAATGATGTACCATGTCTTGTGAAAGGAAAATGATCAATACTTGATAAGATCAAATGTGACAATGTTTATTGGGTTTAAGGACTTAATTATAACTTGTTGAGTGTTTCACAATTGAACAAATAAGGATACAGAGTTGAATTCCACCATAGGAAGGGAAAAATATTTGATGCTGATCGTGAATTGATTGGAAGTGGTGATCAAACAAGAGGTAACTTGTTCTATCTGGATTTATCTTATGAGACATGTTTTTTTGCACAATATGAAGATATTTGGTTATGACACAAGAGGTTATGTGAATGTCATGTAAATTTTGACAATTTGGTTAGCATTAGTAAGATGAAAAGAGTGAGAGGACTGCCTAAACTGAAGAAACCTGATAATGCTATATGTTAATGATGTCAATTGGGAAAAATGACAAAGTCTAGTTTCAAGAGAAAGATATATTCATCTGCTGATATTTTGGAATTGATTCATACTGACCTATCCATAACTATTGGTGTTCAAAGCTATTGTATAGATAAATATTTCTTTCTATTTGTTGATGACTATTCTAAAATGATGACTGTGATGTTTCTTAAAGAAGAATCTAATGCTTTTTTAGTTATTTAAGTGGTATTTGGTCATAGTTGAAAAGGAGAAAAGAAAGAGTCTGAAGTGCTTGAGAACTAGTAGAGGCGGAGAACTCATTTCTAATGAATTTAAAAAATTCTATAATGATAGAGGAATCAAACGACATATGTCAGCACCAAGGACCCCTCCTCAAAAAGGACTAGTTGAATGGAGAAATAGATCAATCATGGATTATGCTAGAAGACTGATGATGGAGAAAAATGTGTCACATAAATATTGGAGAGAAGCTGTAAGTACATCTAGTTTATACTTTGAATAGAGTGTAACTCAAGAAAGGTACAAATGTTACACCTTTTGAATTATGGTATGGATATACACTTAATATAAAGTATTTTAAAGTGTTTGGAAGCAAATGCTATATAATTAAGGATAATAGAAATGGAAAACTTTATGGTAAAAGTGAAGAAGGCATATTCCTAGGTTATTCCACTAAGAGCAAAGGCTATAAGTGTTTGAACTCTAACACTAACAAAGTTGTGGAAAGTACAAATGTGAAAGTTGATGAATATGAAGAAAAAAATGAATTTGAATGCAAGATAGAACTTGAAGACTACAATACATTCATATATATGTGAATGAAGGTGCTCCCAACACCCTACTTGAATAAGAGAGTAAAGCTATAAATTAATAACAAAATAGAAATGGTAAGTTACAATATCTAGTTATTGAGAAATAGACCATGGGTGCTGAGCAACAACAAAATGATGCCAAGTCACTAATAGAGGAAGCTGAACATCTGGAAGACATTTTTGAACAAGCAAAACATGAAGTAGAACCTGAACCAGAGAGAAAAAATGAGCTTGAATCATTTTTCAAGATGAACTTGTAGAAGAAGAGAGAAGAATAAGACATGTACTAGAAAAATATATGAGAAGACACCATGCACCTGAGAAAATCATTGGAGATAAAGAATCTGGTGTTATGAAAAGAAAGTGACTTAGAAGTGAGACATGTTTATTTTGTGAGTTTGAGCCTAGATCTGTAAAAGATGCTTTGAAGAATGAGATCTAGATACAAAAAATGAATGAAGAAATTGAGCAAATAGAAAAGAGAAAAACATGGACACTGGTACCTAGACCTAAGGACAAAAATGTTATTGGAACAAAGTGGGTATTTAGGAACTTAAGCTGAACGAGAAAGGTGAAGTCACAAAGAATAAGGCTAGACTGATATGTAAAGGATATGCACAAGAAGAAGGGATTGACTATGGGGAAACATTTTCTCCTATTGCAAGACTAGAAGGAGTTATAACACTACTTGCATATTCTTCTTATAAACGATTTAAGGTATACTAGATAGATGTCAAATCTACATTTCTAAATGGAATACTTGAAGAAAAAGTCTATATAGAGCAGCCTGAAGGATTTGTTGACCCCAGAAAGAAGAATATGGTATACATGTAATCTACATAAGGCTCTATATGGTTTGAAACAAGCCCCTAGAGCATAGTATGAAAGACTGCACAATTGTCTAGTGAAGATTGGATTTGCAAGAGCTGATGATAACATCAATTTATACTTGAAGACTAGTAAGAACAATGAGGTATTATTATTTGAAATTTTTGTTGATGATATTATATTTGGAGGAAAGAAAGCATTATGCAAATCATTTGCTATTGAGATGAAGAAGGAATTCAAAATATCTATGTTTGGTGAGATCAAATTCTTTATTGGTTTACAAGTATATCAAATGAAGCAAGGTATCTTTATTACTCAATCCAAATACATTAAGGATATATTGAAAACTTTTGGAATGGAAGATTCAAGATCAATTAGTACACATATGGCCACTGGACATAAGTTATCTAAGTGATGTGAACCAGATATTATATAGATCAATGATTGGAAAAATAAAATATGTTGTTCATAAGAGACTTGATATTGCATTAGCAATTGGGATAGTTGCAATATTTTTGAAAGTACTAAGGAGAATCACATGATGACAATGAAAAGGATACTAAGATATCTAAAAGGAACATAAGACTTTGGATTATAATACAAAAATAATGATAAGTTTGAATTAAAGGTGTTAAATGACTTTGATTGGGTAGGAAATGTTGATGGAAAGAAGTACAAGTGGAGGATCATTCTTTCTAGGAAAGAGACTAGTTTCATGGACAAGCAAGAAACATAATTGAATTTCTCAATCAATAACTAAAGTTGAGTATGTGGCAGCAAAAGTGAACTACTCAAATATCATATGGATCAAGTAATTGTTGAAAGGTACGAAGGAAGAGATTACTAATCCACTTATTATCTACCATGATAAAACTAGTGCTATTAACATATCAAAGAATCCTATAATGGATACAAAGACTATTACTATCAAGTATCATTACTTGAGGGAGCAAGTTCAAGACAAAAAAGTGAAATTGGAGTATGTGAATACTAAGGAGCAAATAGCTATATTTTCACTAAAGCTTTACTTAAGGATGCTCATGAATATATAAGAGGTAAACTAGGGGTGATTCTATAGACAAAGCTATTTAAGCTGAGATGCTCCTTTGTATCAAATGTGCTGATCAAAATGATTTTCAAGTTGATGCAGAAAATCCTACTTTAGGAGTTGCCTAAAGTAGTAGGAAGGAAGAAGGACACAATATTATATCAGTCATATACAAATGAAAAAGGATGAACTCAATACTAACATGAAGATATCTACATGAAAAGATGCACGAGTTAAAGTGTCTTTGGCATTGTTGTCAAAGAGGAAGATATTGTAAAAAAGTTACCATAAAAAGGGAGATATAAGATGAAAGTGATCAGAAAGAGGGAGAGATTGAATAAGAATAAAAGGTATTGCCAATAATATAGAAGACTCAGATTGATTTCATGATTTGATATGATAGAGGGTTCTTATGTGTTGCTTATCAGAGCTGCATGGATGAGAATCATGATGAAACTAAAGAAAGAAGAATGTTGCACACAAAAATGAGAATCAAAATGAAACTAAGGATATTTAATGAAGATTTGATACTATACACAGAGGGAGTTTTCTCGATTCAGTGTCTTGGATTGCATGGTAACTAGAGGTGTTGCCATCAATGCCAAAGAGGGAGATTGTTGGAAAGTACAATTGACATAATTGTTATGTTGTTATTGATGTCAAACCTTATTGGTGAGATAGTTGGCTATGTGATTTTCTCTAAGGGGTAAAAGCACAAACCCGTGTCACCCTTTTGTAAAGGAAAAGGCTAACAAAAGTATAACTTTTCACCTTCATTGACATAAAACTAGTTATTATTATTTAGAATTTAAAAATAATATAAACTAATGGAATGTGTAGAAATGGATGAAGTTTAGGATTATAATTTTTAATAATTATTTGGAATAAGAATTGATATATTTTTCTATTTTTTATTGCTAATTTTTTATTTTCTAAAAAATGCTGAAAATTAGGGGTTTAGTTCCCACCACAAAACTATATGAAAATAAACTTATTTCCATTTGAACTCAGACTGTGTTATAATAACATATATAGCTAGAACAATCAAAAAAATAAATTGGCTTTAGACCTATATTTTCTCTTTTATAATGATACAAATTTCAACTCACCTGAAATTGATAGTTTTAAATCTTCCAACACATTAAAAAAAATAAATCTATTCAAACCAGAAGAAAAATTATACATTCTAAAAGAGCCTCTTGAATGTCATATAATATTTAAAATTTTTTCATATGATTTTATATTTTTTTTTTCTCAAAATCAACATCTTTTCAAGTGTTAAAATACTTGCTTGTAGAATTTTTTAATTGCAATATACTATCTCTAATTAAAACACTATAAACTCTTTATGAGAATATTATTGACTTTGAGCTCTATAAAATGGTGTTTATATGTTACTGAAAAAATATCATAAAAAATAGTAAGAGTTATTGAAACATCAATTTTTTGAAATAATTTTATTTCTTTAGTAATTGGATACAAACTAGTATAAAACATGTATTTAATAGACATTTCCAATTGGAAAAGTGTGAGACTATATATGACTTAGCTAGAATGAATTTATCTAGATCATATGTTTGAATAAAATTGATTTTTGGATAAAAATACTCAAATTTAGTCATTCTAATAAGTTAGTCTGAAAGGTGACACAACTTTGTACTTTATCTAGATGATTGATGAAGAGGATTTTAGAAGCTGGTCATAAAAAAAGCACCTAGTGGAAAGGTTGAGTTATGGAAAGATGCTATAATGGACATTTGATTAGTTAGACTTTGACAAGATAAAGTGATTGTTTAAATCATGTTACAAGTGAAGAAGATAATTATACTGAAGCCTTGAAGAAGTGATCAAAGATTAACCAAATGCACAGGTTTGACTGAACAAAAAATGAGAAGATTAAGGAAATTGAAGTATATTACAATTGATGCTAGTGTCAACTAAGCCACAATATGTGCTAAGCAGAAATAGTGTTGATCAAGCATCAGTATTGAATAAGCATGAGTCTGTGTGTTGAATAGAAAATTCAATAGTGACTGAATAACCCAGTGATGACCAAGTGTTAAAATGAAGTATTGGCAGAGGGACATCATTTTGATAGTTGATGAGAAATCATAATTGTAAAGTGTGTTGAAGATAAGGATCATCAAGAGAAATTGTGTTTGCATATTTCTATGCAAAGATTCATAAAGAAGTTTGGAGAAATTTCTAGAACAGAAAAGAAAAGATGAAATGATGGAAGGATTTGATGAATTTGACCTAACACTAAGATCTATGCTAGTGTTTAAGCGATAAAAGATAAGAATTACCTATTTAAGGTGTTTAAACAAGGGCTAACCTTTAGAAGGTTGGAGTAGTTGTTGATTCTATTGATTGGTGAACCTATGCAGAAGGCTGAGAAGAGTTGAGAAAAGGAGAAAAGTGATTTATTGAAGGGTTTCCAAGTGAATAAGAGATTGAGATGACAATGAAGGCCAATCAGTGGATCAACATTTGAGCCAAATTGAGATCTTTATTTACAAAGTGAGTTGTATTTTTCAGATCAAAACATAATGTTACTTTATAATAATTGTATTAGTTTTGAAATCCTTTAATCATGGTTGACCAAACATTTATATGTAAATCCTTTGATCAAGGTGGCATTCTAATAGATGTTCTAAAATTTTTCTAACAAGGCCACTACTAATAGGGTGATTAAATCCTTCAACAAGGTCACATTTAACAACGTGTTTTGTAACCTTTTAATAGGGTTGGCTCCTAACATAGCTCACTTTAAAAGAGCGAAAAGATTGGTGACATGTTACTAGTGGTTTTTCCCAAATTGGGTTTCCACATTAAATCCTAGTGTCAAACTTGTGTGGATGTTATGTGTGATGATTTATTGTCAATGTTTACCTTATGCAAGTCTGGTATATTTAGAATAGTGGAATGCTAGTTTATTTTGCCATGAAAGTTTACTATAGAGGACGAGCTATTGAATGTTAAGATTTGAAGTTGTTTAAGTGTTTGTTTGTTCAATTGGTACATTTGGACCTTGGATAACTAATTCACCCTCCTTCTTAGTTATTCTAAACATTCTAAGAAATATTAGGTCTCATATTATGATGACCTAATATGTGTTTGTGACTTGTATATATAAGTGAATTTGTTGGTGAATTTAGTATGCATATAGATAGATATGTGTGTCCAGATGCAAAGTTATTGATGTGAGTTGGGATGAGACAAAAAGTATGAGTGCAATATAATATTTTTCTTTAAAGAAATTATATTATCATAGTTGATGCTTTTGGTCAGTTCATTTTAGTGGATTTTTGTCTATGATGAATTTTTGTTCACTCTTTGGATTGTTTTCCTTGTTATAATTGGATTATTGTCCAAGAAAGTTTGTTTCAATTTTTGTATTATAATAGTGATCTCTAGGCGAGTGCCTAAATGCATATGCATGACCTATTGTACCTCTAGCAATGTTTTATATAAGCTAGTACATAATATTGTGGGTTTGATCCCCATTGGGATTTTTTTATTTTAATCAAATTTTTCTTTAGAACAAAATATTGGTGTTTGTGTTATGGTTTTGTTTTCTTTGCATTTCTTGTAAGGTTTCTGATATGATAAGTTTTGGATGTTTTAAGGCTTTAAGTTTATTACAATTTATTTATCACATCCTCTCCTCTTAGTTGTTCGTTGTGCATTGTTATTCCTAACACTCACAAATGTTTCTGTAAATAACAACATGTAAGATAAAATGTAGTGCCTTTTACCAATATGAAGCACACTATCATAATTACTAGTACACATAACATATTCTTATGTTTATATAGATTTACTTGAGAATTATTGGGTTGGAAGTTAGTTTTCTTATTGGATAGAGAAAGGGTATTTATTTCCCATATGACATTGTCAATAAACATGTTTCTTGGATCATTGGGATTTTATATTTGAAGATTAACATGTTAATTAATTATGTAAGGTATTCTATATGTTCTCTAGCCAACGCTTAAATAATCACATTTGTTGATGTAATTTATTTCAATATCAGGTCTTCCCTAATGAAGATGACCTAATATGTGTTTGTGACGTATATATAAGTGAATTCATTTATGAATTTAGTATGCATATCCATGGATATGCATGTCCAGATGAAAAGTTATTGATGTGAATTTGGATGAGACAGAAGGCATGAGTGGAATATATAATATTGTTCTTTAAATAAATTATATTATCATATTTGATGCTTTTGGTCAGTTCATTTCAGTGGATTTTTTTTCCACGGTGAATTTTTGTTCATTCTTTGGGTTGCTACCCTTGTTATAATTGCATTATTGTCCAAGAAAGGTTGTTTCTCTTGTTGTATTACAATAGTGATCTCTAGGAAAGTTCCTAAATGCACATGAATTACCCATTGCACTCTAACAAGGTTTTATATATTCCAGTACATAATATTGTGGGTTTGATCTCCCATTGGGTTTTTTTTCTCTTAATCAGGTTTTTCTTGAGAAAAAAATATTGGTGTTATTTGTTATGGTTTTTTTTTCTTTGCATTTCTTGTAAGGTTTCTAATATGATAAGTTTTGGATGGTTTAATGCTTTAATTTTATCACAATTGATTCATCACCTCCTCCCCTCTCAGTTGTTTCTATAGTGCATTGTTATTCCTAACACTAGAATCACATAGTGTTTCTGTAAATAACATGTAAGATAAAATGTAGTGCCTCTTACCAATATGAAGTACATTATCATAATTAGCATTAGACATAACATTTTTTAATAAATAAATAAATAAATAAATAAATAAATAAATAAATAAATAAATAAATAAATAAATAAATAAATAAATAAATAAATAAATAAATAAATAAATGCACTTTAGTTTATTTAATTCTATGAATATTTTTCCTCATATTGACATTCTAGAAATAAAATCAACATTACTTATAGATATGAGAATTGAATTTTGATTTTTTTAAGAATCGTGCATACAAAATTCATCACAAGTTTCATATATTAATTTATACTCAAATGGTACAAATTTATAAACATAAATTTGGCTTTTATACATAGTGTTAAGTCTTTTTAAAACTAGTCTTGGATGATAGGTTTAAGGCTTGGGTGCTTCATTTCCTTCTTCTTTTTTTTTTTTTTTTGATAAATAGGCATTTCTATAAAATATTTAAATGAAAGTACACTATCCACAAAAAAGGCCACCTCTTGAGAGTTAAATGGGAAATTCTTGGAAAAGAATTATAGCATAAATATGGGAAATATGTAGAAATTAAAAAATCACATAAAAAGCCATGAAAGTGGCTAGAGTAGTGGCTATCATTGATAGAAGAAGATACCTATCATCCTTGGGACCTCATACATCAATGCGGTTGGGGTTGTCATCCACTAGGGACAATTTTTATCTTTTTGAACTTTATATTTTCTTTATCCTTCCTAGTAGTCTAGTGATATCCAATGGTAGGTGTGGATCCATTTGGGAGAGCTTTGCTAGTTATTTTCACTATTGGTATTTGGCTATCTAGAACCACCAACCATAGAAACGTGTGCACCCCTTCTTACTCATCTACATGTTGAGCCTCCACATGGAATCATGCTAAAGGGTCACATATTAACACTCATATCACACCCATGTTTGTGGCAAGGAGACTGAGACCATGGAGTTTATTAAATATGAGAACAAGAGCTTTGATCATATTGTCGGCCATGAGGTGAAATATGGACACAAGAAAAAAGGTTCTAAATGTACCTTAGCAATTTTATAATGGGCATTTCTACAATCCTCTAAAATCTCTTTAGAGTGGGCCACCATAAATGCAACCTTGTTGGCTCACAATTGAATCTAATATATCATGAACTTACAAATACAAGATTTAATAAAAAGCGAAGCATGGATATCAATAGAATTGTGAGAAAAAATAAAATAAAAAATAATCTTTTCATACTATGAAGAGAATTTCTATCCTAAAATAATCCCACATAAGTATGTGTTGATACATATACATATATAAATTTTATTATAATTTTAATTTACAAATGATAGTTCTCATATCAACTAAAAATTATGATTTAATTAAAATGTAATTGTATACTTCTTAAAAAGAATACAAATAAATTGAATGATATTAACATTAATGAAAAATAAATTAGAAGCCAAAAAATTCCAACTCAATGTAACTAAAATGCATCAAATAAATAAAACTAAAAAAATTTTTAAATGAAGAAAATATTTATTAACTTCAAAATTCTAAGTAAATGTTTTGCATTATTTAAAAACTATGAAATCATAATTTTTGGAACAAATCTATTGGTATTAATTAAAAGCTATCATTAAATGCAAATGCTATGAAACTTCACCTAAAGAAAATAAGCTTAACAACTACAAATAAAATAAAATAAAATATTACTTGAGTAAGATCATAGTTCTCTATACAAATCCATTTGTATAAAGTATAATTTATTATTAAATGAAAACATTAACACATAGTTCCAATAATATTAATATTATAAAATAAACTCTCTAGAGTTAAAATAAGTGTACACACACTCATAGGTGTGCGCACGCACACACACACACATATACAAAATAAATTTAAAAAATAGAAGAAGCATAGTAGTGTTTCCAAATCTAAACTATCATGAATTGAATGAACCATGTCCTAGTAGAGTCTAAATATATAATGGATTTAATATTTATTATTTATCAATTGGTTACTTAAAAAATTAAGTTCTCTATACAAATCCATTTGCATAAAGTATAATCTATTATTAAATGAAAACATTAACACATAGCTCCAATAATATTAATATTATAAAATAAACTCTCTAGAGTTAAAATAAGTGTACAACATACATACACACATATAGACACACACACCCACACACACACACATACATATATATACGAAATAAATTTTAAATTTATAGAAGAAGCATACTAGTGGTTCCAATAAAATCTAAACTATCATGAATTGAATGAACTTCATGTCCTAATAGAGTCTAAATATATAATGGATTTAATATTAATTATAATTGTCCCTACATATCATAATTAGTGCATTTCAAAGGATTGTCCAATACTTACTACATCCCAAACCATAATTCTCCATACACAATCTAATAGTATAACTAGTAAATATTCTTTCTGGATGACTTGGTTAGAATGATGTGATAAAAAGACATAATAATTAATGCTATTAGATTTTGACAATCTTAATGCCATTAGATTTTCACAATCCATTTAGAAAAATAATTAATACTATTTGATTTCCACAATTCACATTAAAAAATAATGCTCTAACATATACACAATTCAAATTTCATACATTGCTTAACACTCCCTTTATCCCTTAACACTCAAATATAATACACAATCAAATAAACAAATAATAGATAGATATATAAATATTTGATACTATGGAATCTCCACAATTCATGTTTCTTACATCTCATTGGCAATCTCTTTCATTTGGATGACATGTGTGATTCTAAACATTGATTTAAAATCTTATATACTATCAAATTTAAAGATAAAAAATTAATAGATACAAATTAATGCATTCATATTTCTACAATCTATATTTAATACATCTCCTTGAACTTTCCATTGAAATGTGACTTAAAAAGTTATGTGAAAATTTCATAAGTAATCAAATATAAATATACATATAAATAAATAAATAATATTTTTTTTTAAAAAAAAGTATAAAATATAAAATATAAAATTGTAGGTGAATTTTTAAAATTTTGTATTAAGATAGTTCATTTATAAAAATAAATTTTATTTAATAAAAAGTAAATAATAATATTAAGATAATTTAAAAAATAGTAATTTATTTTATCTCATAAAATTTAAAATTTATGGTTGATATCTTACATTGTTATTATAAACAACAAAAAAGAAAAGAAATTGAAGATATGTAAATAAATAAATGCAAATAAATAAAAGAGGTGTCATAAGAAAATGACAATCATAAAAATGAGACTCTTTGAAAGAAATATTTAATATCCTACTAATCTTTTTTTGGACTACACTCTCCATTTTTCATCTACAAAGTCATTTTAGAAGTGGGCTCAATATGTTGGATTGTGCTCCAAGAGAATGCTTGAGTATCCCAACAGACAAATTAACTTCTTTTAATTAATGATTACATATGAAATAATTTCATACACACTAACCTGTGAAACCACGTACACATCCTTATATTGTATTAAGGAATATGGCAGATTGACTTTTTTTAATTAATGATTACAAATGAAAGAATTTAATAACATTAGCTATATTTTAAACAAGATTACCTAAAAGGAACACTAGCTTTAGGTTAAACATGGACACAACATTATATTGTAAGAATTTTTCATCTATAAAGTCAATGAATTTGACTTAAAATCACACACTTAAATCATGATAGCAATATCACAATCTACAAAATTGTTTTAAAAGAAGAGGCGATGTGTGTCCCAAGAAAATATGATAGGTTGACATTACAATCCCAAGAGAATATGACGGATTCACTATCCTTTTTAATTAATGATTGCCAAGAAAGAATTTAATACGCACCATCCACATCTTAACCAAGCCTTAGGTTGAACCTCTAGCCACCCAAACGGAAGCAAGAGCCTTAAGATTGAACCTCTAAAACCGCAGACACAAGATTAGGAAACCCTCTTTAGATTGAAGAAAGGAGTGAAGAGTTTTGGTCATTTTGAGACAAGATGGCAGAAGCATGTCAACTTCATGTTCTCTTCGCAGTTTGCTTGTGCGGCACTGGAGCTGCAACGAGTATGATAGTTCATTCCATCTTGTCTGCTGCTATACACGCCCAAAAGCTCAACTATGTTGAATTCACAATAAGCATGGTGGGGTTCGTTTTGTTTTTGAGCATTATGTGGAAGGCCAAGTTGATAGCAAAGAGATCAGCGAGAAGGAGGATATTACAGACTTTTGATGTGATTGATTTGGCTGACTTTAACCCTCCTTCGGATTACATGATAAGTGTTAATCTAAGTCAAAACCCATATCTTGCGGGAGAGACAATCATTCACTACAAGGACTCTGATGCTCTGGAGATGTGCGTGGTCTGCCAGTTAGATTTTCAAGAGCATGAGAAAGTCATTTTCCCAATGGAGTGTAGGCATTACTTTCACAAGGAATGCATTACACAGTGGCTTCTCTGCCATCAGATTTGTCCCGTTTGTAGGAGAGTCATCCCTCATGGCCCTCCTACTTATATGGGCGATGATATTTCTATCATCAATATTGTTGTTGCTTCGGCAGCAACAAACTCTAATGGCGGTGAAAGTGAAGTAGCTTCAAATACAGTTGATGCTGATGGAGGAGATTTGATGGTAACTACTGTGGAATGTTCTCCTATAATCACCGAGGTCTTTGAAGGAGATTATGAGCCTACTAAGGATGATAATATGACAAACCCTATGACAGAGATTGTGGAGGAGGAAGATGAACAATCAGCCAAGGATGAAGAAATGACTAAAACAATCATTGTTGAGGAAGACAATCAATCTTCCAAGGATGAAGTTATCACTAACCCAACTATTGTAGAGATTTTTGGGGAGGATTATCAGCCTAGTAAGGATGAAAATACGACGGACCCAATTATCATTGGTATTGTTGAAGAGGATATTTAGTTATAGATAGAAATCTCTTTTTCTTTTAATCACTTTAATAGCTCTGCATGGCGATGTAAGACTCTTATAGTTGTTGTCAAGGTCTCAAATTTTGAAAGATTTTCATGGCCATGCAAGTGTTTTTTCCTTCAACAGCAAGGTACGAAGTTTTTGAAAGTCCGTTATAGTCTGTTAGTCTGTTTGGTTGTTGGAATAGGAATACGGTTTCAATTTTCTGTTTGGTTCATCAGTTGGAATAGGAAATAGGGGTACATATTCCCATTTTGCCTCTAAAATGAGCTTCTTCCCATTCCAAAGAATAACTGTTATTGGAATAGCCATTCCTATTCCTAAAATTGCAATCTTATTCTCCATTCCTACGTTCGCAACCAAACCAGCATTCAACCAAACCGACATTTTTGTCAGGGGCTAAATTTTTTGAGATATGTTGAATAGAAGATCATAGAAGCCCTATTTTGAGATATGTTGAATAGAAGATCATGGAAGCCCTATTTTGAGGCATGATGTAATGGAAGTTGGATATATAAAAACAGCGTTCTTTCGAAAATCAGATTGTATTTGTTGTTGCCAATTCTCTATTTGTTGTAGTTACTCATGATTGTTTACTGTATGTTCTAAAATACCCAGTTTCTTCATTGACTGCATGTGGGTACTCTCTTTTTAATCTGAAGTACATTGTTTAGTTTATATGGGATTTGTTGAAATTGAATGATAAGTTTAAGTTTCTCATTTTTCTTTCAGTTCTTCTCATATACAATTCGTTTCATTTTTCTTTTCAGTTTCCATGAAAGGAGAATCTGAATCTTTTATAAGTTTGCCGATGAATTTTTCATGAATAGATCAGACTTTTCATTTTTGTTCGGCAACCTGTACTACTGTTTTTTGTCCTTTATTTTTTCTGAAGGAGATGTTAATCTGTACTGATAAAAAATATATCGATGGCAAAATAATGAGGGCGAAATTGGGGGGCGTACATTTTGTTCCAGTCTACTCTGTTGATGTGGGTGACGATGAAATTTTCATAGATGCAGATATTTATTATTTGATACTGACAGACGATCGGATGGCTGAGATCAACGATCCAGAAATGTAATAGGTTTAGTTTTCTGTTATTTTTAGGGTTTTTTTTTGATCTTTTGCCTCCAAACTTCTATCGAGTATTTTAATTTTCTGTTTTAAATCGTTTTTGGAATTTGAAATAGTCCTTTTCTAGATTATTCGGCAAGTTTCTTATTTAGGATTAAGATTCATGGTCATAATATCAAATATGATATTAGTTCAGTATGGTTTTTGTTTCAAATGAAGCCTGTCCTTACTGACCTAATCATGTTTTGGTGGTGTTCTTATGTTGTTTTTTCAGGTTCTTATGTTGTTATTTTTTCAGATCTAAGGAATATGATATATTATTTGGTAAGTTTTTGATTTAGAATTTAATTTTATGGTCAGTATCAAATATGATATTTCTTTTTATTTTTTAAAATCTTTATTGGAAGTTGAAATAGTTCTTTTCTAAGGAGTAGGTTATTTGGCAAGTTCTTTATTTAAAATTAAATTTCGTGGTGACACTATCTAACATGGTACCACTTCAACATATTTTTTTGTTAAATGAGGCCCATGCTTGCTTACCCAATCAAGTTTTGGTGGTGCATTAAAATGAGATAATATATTGCTTCCACACACACACGTCTCTTCATATAATAAAATGTCATCTATTTAGGATGACACCTAGAACACCTTAAATGCCAAGTCGTGTCCACTTGGTTAGAAGAAAGATACGAATAAATATGATAGAAATATTATCATAAATCTCTTCGGTAGCAATATCATATGTAAAGATCTCTATCGGAGCTATAATCTTCAACACTCCCTCTTAGCAAGAATGAAAAAATGATGTTTAGACTGAGCTTGTCATCAATCATGCATATTTTTTTTTTTGCATTGTGTTGAATAGAACCATAATTAAGGAAAGTTCTTCTCAAGATGAAGGTAAATGGATGTCCTACAAGGAGTAAATAAGATCTATTTTTCAATTAAAATTACAATTTTTGTTAAGTTGTGACATGTTGGGTTCAACCCTAAGGATGATCTTCCTTCAAGAAATCCAATTTGCATACAACTTTTGTGGTTCATGTTGGAATTTTGAATAAATGACATTTTTGAATATGTTATGTTGTTACTTTGCAAACTAGTGGGCCTATCTCAAAAACCTATGAACAAAAATATCATCACATACGTTTGTGTTTGTATTGAAATTTATTTAAGATTTTTTCTACTAGGTTCTATAGACATTTTTTTGGGTTAGACCTCTTGGTCCCACTAGATTGATTATGAAACTCTTCCACTTTGTTGTCAAAATTCTTATGAAAATGATCATTCCTCATTGATGTACCCTAAACCTAATTCTATAGATAATAAAAATAATGATTCATCTTGTCCATTACCTAAATATGATAAAGGGAAAGACCATATGATGGAAGATAAAGATGAATCAATCATTTTCAAGTCTTCAAATAAGGAAACATGAACAAAACATTTAAATTAGTTTTAAGAGGAATCAATAGAAATTCTTATTGGTCTAGAACCTACAAGGTCCAAAAGAAAAATCTAGAGAAGGATTACATTATTCTATTTTTAAAAGCTCGAAGGAAGAAATATTCCCTCCTTGTCTTTGACGGAGTTGGAGATACTTGCCGATGCAAAAAGGTGAAATATTTCTTATGTTTGGTTGGTTCTATGACTAATATAAATAAGGATTCTCAAGATGTTAAAATTATTCCATAACCTCATCTACACTAGGTTTATAGAAAAATACTCTAAAAATGGGGACTCGTGGGAAGCCTCCTAAGGCAGGTAGGAGGAAAGGTTGGGATATATAAAGTCAAACTAATTGGCACATGATATTGGTTAAGTATGGTTAAATGCTAAAACTATTGATTTCCATTTCTCTCAATCTCAAAAATGATAGTTCTATCATAAAATGTAAGAAGTTTGAATAAAATCCCTATGATAAATAAAATTTCAAATTTGATTAACTTTCATTCTCGAGATATCATTTTCATTCTAGAAACTAAGATTTTTGTGAAAGGTAATTTGGATTTGGCTTCCAAGGTTTGGGCTAAAGGAAAATACTAGTGCATTTTGGCCAAGGAAACTCAATTGGTATTGATTTTCTTTGGGACCCTAATCAATTTTTAACAATGTGATAGATTTATGGTACATATTATATGCCTATTGCTACCTAAATTTTGGAAACATGTGAAGTTATTCCCCTCACCAATGTTTTTGCTTCCACTAATCTCACAGAGAGTAAACAAATACTACAAATCATTAATTCTATAGATTTGATATATTTTTATCTTCATCTAGATTATTTTAAGGACATCTAAGATATCATAGAGGTATTAAAAAGGAAAAAAATTAGAATTTGTAAAAATTCTATATTTTCCTATTTTACTATGTTTTAGTAATTTGCATTTTTGGGGGCCTATAAAATATATCTTTTAGTGAAAACATGTTGTGGTCCCACAACACACGCCCCATTTTTAGATAGAAAATGGGGATCCCCTAGTTTCAAATTCTTTCTAAAGCATCTAGTCTGGAGCCTTGGTCATTTTGGACCCTCCCCTAGGTCTAGGTCAAATCCCAATCTTTGACTAGGAAAGATTGGATAGTTGAAGAGAGAGAAAAAATAAAGGTTTTAACTGTAATTATGCTTTAAGTGCGCACATGCACACTCTAACTCACTCGGGGGATGTGCACCCTCAGAGATGCACACCTTCAGAGGTGCACACCTACAAAGGTGTGCACAAGGAGCATCCCCCGGGGCCTATAAAGCACCCCAACCCCCCTTTCTCTCCCTCACATCGCTCTTTGCACTCCCTGACGCTGCACCTCTGCACTCCCAAGCTCCCCGCTCCTGCACTATCACCCCACTGTACACTAAGAGGTGCACATGTGTGCACCTCCGTCAAACTAAAAAACTAAAGCTATAAAAAAACATAAACAAAACCTAACAAACACTAAGGAATTCTAATGAGGTGCACATATGTGCATCCCTAAGAGGTGCACATGTGTGCACCTCCACAAAACCTAAATGAACTAGACTCCCCTTGTACTATGCCAATTTTGTATAGGTGCGCAGGTGCACACAATGCTTGTCAAGGTGTACATGTGTACTAGTGCGCAACTGCACACTTTTCCAATTCCAAAGTGAAATTAGTGCACCGATGCACCTTCCAAGGTGCACTAATGCACAAAACTAGCCAGTGGGGGGGATTTTTTCATAGTTTTTCAGTTTGACTGGTTTTGACCCATTGTGGCGGCAATCTAGTCCTAGTTTAGACTCTCATTTTTGTTTTTTGACATCTATAGACTAATGTTTTCTCCTTTGGTGCATATATAATGGCAGCATCATTGTCTTCCATGGCTAAGAAAATGGCACCAAAACTAATTGCATTCAAATACTAGGGAGCACCTAAGAAATAAAGATTCCAGAATGGACATGTAGAAATCTAAGATATTGAGTTTGGCCACATCAACTAGAACGCTTTCTTGACCATCTACAAAAAAACCCAATGAGAGGTTAGTGATGATATCTGCATTGGTCCAAAGTGGGTTGGTGAACATCGCTTCACACCTCACATCAGTTCAATCTTCTAAATTTATTATGACATTGGCATAACACTATGTTATAGAGGAGAAGGTCATAAAGAGAGTCACATGAGAGATAGTCCTAGATCTATGACCTTGTAACATTGAGAGAGTATTTCATCTCCCAATGGTAGACCAATACCTCCAGATATCATATGATGGATCAAAGAGGTGGTACAGAGAGAATGAGAAAGAGGCAAAAGAACTAGTGCAAACATCATTCTTTATTGATAGGACACCTTTGGGTTGAAGGGTAGGCAAGGTGGATATGACCCAAGGATATATGAAAGATGACATCAGATACTTGATTGTCCTCCTTATAAGAGTAATGGGCCTTCCTAAAATGGGTCACCTACAAAAATGGATGGTTCATTTCATTAAAACCATAAGGATTGTAAAGATGCCCATTGATTGGGTCACCATCCTAAGTGACAACTTGGATGAATAGCTAGTCACAGTCAAGATAGACCCTCATTTTTACATGACATCATACATGGTGTACCTCCTAGTGACTAGATCCATCGACTATCCAAGGCTATATAGAAAGGGAAGCATGCATGATGAAAATGCTTGGCCCTATGTGGTTTATCCACAATTGGTGAAAAAAGCTCCCACTGCAAAGTGTGGAATACAAGGTGGTCAATGATGGGTTCATTTTTGCCATCATTAGGTTTATAGAAGGAGATTATGCGAAAATACTGTCAGTAGATGTGGTAGCTAGAATCACTAAAGTAGGAGCCTACTACATTTAGTTCAAGAAATTCATGTATCTTTAGGTGGCTAATACTCTTCTGTGCCCTAAAAATATCCCAACATACCCTTTAGATAGGATGATACTCTTGGAGATAGCTTGCTAACTCACTTTTTGTTATGACAGAGTGAGAAAACAACACAAGAAGACCTAGGTTTGGCCAATCACAATTGGTGAAAAAAAGCTCCCACTGCAAAGTGTGGAATACAAGGTGGTCAATGATGGGTTCATTTTTACCATCATTAGGTTTATAGAAGGAGATTATGTGAAAATAATGTCAGTAGAGGTGGTAGCTAGAATCACTAAAGTAGGAGCCTACTACATTTAGTTCAAGACATTCATGTATCTTTAAGTGGCTAGTACTCTTTTGTGCCCTAAAAGGATCCCAACATACCCTTTAGACAGGATGATACTCTTGGAGATAGCTTGCCAACTCACTTTTTGTTATGACAGAGTGAGAAAACAACACAAGAAGACTTGGGTTTGGCCAATCACAATAGGGGCATTTGAGGCAATAAAAGAAGAAGGATATTTCTACTTTTGACTTTGAATGGGATCAATATCCCTTAGAAGAATACAACTCTCCTCACCCATATTTCGACAATGTTGGGATGGTTCAACATCTGGAAAGAAAAGAGTTTGTCCATGTTGAAGCCTTAGAAGATCATTGGATGAACACAATAGATGATGATGTCTGCATAAGGGACTATTAAAGGATGAGACTATGTCTAGCAGAGAATGTGCTAAAAATGAAGATTCCTCTAAAGGCTATAGAAAAGGATGACCTAGAAGTCATGTATCCTTTGTATAATAGAGACAAAATTTACGACATGCCAATCATGAACACAGAGACAGGTTGAGAGGAAAATGATGACATCTAGATAATTGAGTTAGACATGTAGTCGAGCTAATAAGGGAATGGATTTGAAAGCCATTTTTGATGGATCTAGTTCCCCAGGTCATACCTCTACAAGCCACGACCATACCTCACAAAGAAAAAGGTACTAAGGTCACCATACCAATATACCTCACTCAATCCCTATTAAGGCTGAAAATGGTACATCAACATGAGCAAGAGGTTAAATACTTTGAGGTAGATAAGGGAAAAAAAAAGGAAGAGGGAAGCCCCTGTTAGGATAAACCACGGACAGAAATAAAAACTACATGCAAATATAACCAATAACAGAAAATAATAGAACACACAGAAATGAACACAAGGCACCAAGATTTAACATGGTTCACCCAATCCCTAGGCTACGTCCACCAAACAACAAGTCCGATCTTATTACAATCTAGTGATTACAACCTGATTACAACTTACAGCTCAATACCGCCGCAAGAACCAATTTCGTATCACAACATTATGAAAAATACCCAACCCTAAGCCCTTTTATACAAGTATTAAACTGCTTTAGGGTTATAACATGTCGGCTACTCCCCAAATTTTTTTTTTCGGTATTTATGAAGTATGTACAGTACTTTCCTGATTAGTCACCACAATCTAACAATTTCCCACTTGGGGACTGATCAGGCTCCACACTAAACAACAATCTCCCACTTGGAGACTGATCCTATAGCAATACCACTACCACATGGGGCTCCCACTGGATCAAACCATCCTGGACTCTACTGTTCTTTTATTCATGTTCAGTCTAAAAGACCAACCGAAGCTGAAGAGGAGTTTAGCTTCTCCCTTGTTACAACCTTTGTCAACATATCTGCTGGATTGTCATTGGTATGTATCTTCTCCATCTTTAACTGTC
This sequence comes from Cupressus sempervirens, assembly GCA_028749045.1. Classification (NCBI taxonomy): domain Eukaryota; kingdom Viridiplantae; phylum Streptophyta; class Pinopsida; order Cupressales; family Cupressaceae; genus Cupressus; species Cupressus sempervirens. The sequence goes on along the minus strand of CM053791.1, from coordinate 586,506,288 downwards.
CATCCTCCAAAACTGACCGAATGAAATGGTACCGCAACTGGATGTGTTTGGTCTTAGAATGCAGAGCTGAATTCTTAGCAAGATGAATGGCACTCTGACTATCTGTGAACAAATAATTATCCTTCTGAAGATGTCCCAATTCTTCCAAGAAGAACTGAAGCCATATCATCTCTTTGGCTACCTCTGTAGCAGCAACATACTCAGCCTCTGTAGTGGAGAGAGCATTAATCTTCTGTTACCTAGAAACCCAGCTCATGACTGCCCCACCAACAGTAAAGACATAACCTGTAGTACTCCACCTGGTATCAATATCCCCAGCCAAATCTGAGTCAACATAGCCCTGTAAATCAGTAGTAGATCCCCCAAAGTGTAAACACTTATTGGATGTTCCTCTCAAATATCTGAGAATCCACTTGACAGCATTCCAATGCTCAAATCCTGGATGACTCATATACCTGCTAACGACTCCCACTGCATGTGCAATATCTGGCCTAGTGCATACCATAGCATACATCAAACTTCCTACAGCTGAAGCATAGGGTACCTTGGACATCTTATCCTCCTCTTCCTGTGTCTTGGGACACATCTCTTTAGTCAATTTCAAATGACCAGGTAAAGGTGTGCTGACAGCTTTAGCATTCTCCATAGAGAAACGTTGCAACACCTTCTCAACATAATCAGCTTGAGATAGCGTCAATGTTCTGTTCTTCCTATCTCTACAAATCTTCATACCAAGGATTTGTTTTGCTGCCCCCAAATCCTTCATAGCAAATGCATGTTCTAATTTGCATTTCAGCCCCTTTATATGATCCATGTTAGACCTAGCTACAAGCATATCATCAACATATAAACATAAAATAATGTAGCTATCATCATCCAACCTCTTAAAATAAACACAGTAATCTGAATGACACCTATTATATCCATGCTCATGCATAAAATTGTCAAATTTCAGATACCATTGCCGAGGTGCTTGCTTCAAGCCATATAAACTTTTCTTCAATTTGCACACTAAGTTCTCCTTACCTTTGACCTCAAAACCCTGTGGCTGAGCCATATATATTTCTGCATTCAAATCACCATGAAGAAAGGCTATTTTAACATCCATCTGCTCTAAATGCAAATCTTCAGTAGCCACAAGACTTAAAACTGTACGAATAGAAGTCATTTTAACAACAGGAGAAAAAATCTCATCAAAATCAATTCCCTTTTTCTGTGCAAATCCTTTTACAACTAACCTGGCCTTAAATCTTTTCTTACCTCCTTCCTCTTCTTTCAACCTGTAAACCCATTTATTCTGTAAAGCCTTTTTACCTACAGGCAACTTGCACAAATCCCATGTCTTATTTTTCAGCAAAGAGTCCATTTCATCTTTCATTGCAGACTCCCACTGAATCTTAGTATCCACCTGCACAGCTTCATCATAACTTTCAGGTTCACCAGCATCAGTAAGTAAAATAGAATACAAAGAGGGAGAAAACCTTCGTGGAGGTCTAATTTGCCTTGTTGACCGTCTAATATTCACTGGTGTGTGTGGTATTTGTTGTTGCGGTTGTTGCACATCATGAGGAATGGCTGGAACATCAGCTTTTGGAGTATCATCCAACACTACATAATCATCTTCTTTCTTCTCATGTTGCTGCAACAGATCTTTGTACAACACTTTTTCATTGAATATGACATCCCGGCTTCTTATAATTTTATGATTTTCAAAATCCCAAAGCCTATAACCAACTTCATTAATGCCATATCCAACAAAGACACATTTCTTTGATTTAGCTTCTAGCTTGGTTCTATTTTCAGAGTCTATATGAGCAAAAGCTTCACAACCGAAGGTCTTGAGAAAAGAATAACTCACCTTCTTACTAGTCCATGCTTCCTCTGGAATACCACAACCCAAAGGAGTAGAGGGACCTCTATTAATAAAATATACTGCAGTATTGACAGCCTCTGCCCACATGTGTAAGGGCAACCCAGCATGCAACCTCATGCTCCTTGCGCGCTCCATTATAGTCCTGTTCATGCGTTTAGCCACTCCATTTTCCTATGGAGTCCTTGGAACAATTTTTTGTCTACGAATACCATTAGTGGAGCAATAATCTTCAAATTCATGACTGCAATACTCACCACCATTATCAGATCCGAGACATTTTAATTTCTTACCAGTCTCATTTTCAACCAAGCATTTCCATTTCTTAAAAGTTTGAAATACATCAGATTTCTGTCTAAGGAAATAAACCCATACTTTTCTAGTTGCGTCATCAATAAATGTAACATAATAATGAGAGCCACCAAGGGAAGATACCTGGGCTAGTCCCCATACATCTGTATGCACAAGCTCTAATTTCTCCTTTTTGTTTTCCTTCCCTGTCTTTACAAAACTCACTCTCTTTTGTTTTCCATACACACAACTTTCACAGAAATCCATATTCACACATTTTAGACCTGGTAAAAATTTCCTTGAATGAAGTACTTTCATACCTTTCTCACTCATGTGCCCAAGTCTATTGTGCCACAGCGCTGTATCAGAATCTACAGTAGCTATTTGTTCTCCCTGCTCAACTGCAGTAATTGTTCCTGAATATTCATTTTTCTCTGAAACAATCAAAGTAGAAGGAACAATATGACCTGTACAAAGATATAAGATGCCTACTTTCACACCTTTTGCTACTACAAGGGAACCTTTTGAAACCTTCCAATTTTTATCATTAAAAGTAACTACACAACCCTCATCACCGAGTTGCCCTGCTGAAATTAAATTTCTACTTAGTTTTGGAACATGTCTTACCTCATGTAGTAGCCAATGATTCCCATTCTGCAACTTAATCTTAATTTTTCCCTTTCCAACATTCTGACAAGGTTCATTATCCCCCAAATAAACAAGCCCAAAATCCCCTTGGACATAATCAATGAAATAAACTCTATGAGGTGTAGCATGAAATGAAGCACCAGAATCTAAAACCCATGAATCATCAATACTCTCTAAAGACAGAAGCAAAGCATCCTCTTTGGATTTGTTACTTACCACATTTGCCTCCTTGTCTCCATCTGATTTATCTCCTTCATTTCTCTTTCGATTCCAACAATCTTTCTTTTTGTGCCCTGGTTTCCCACAATACTAGCAATCATTTGGTCCTCTAGATTGAGACCTCCTCCCCTTTGACTTTCCTCTTGATTTCCCATGATTTCCAGAGTTACTTCCTCTTTCAGTCATTCTGCCCCTTGCTTTGTGCATTTAAAGCACTTCCTGATGTAGATCCACCTAAGGATTTTCTACGAGTTTCCTCACTTAAAATAACACCGATCACATCATCATATTTTAGGGTACTAGATCCAGGAATAGAATTACTCACCGCCATTACCAAGCCATTCCAGCTTTCAGGCAAAGAACACAAAATCAAGAGAGCCCTAATTTCTTCATCAAAATTGATACCCACAGAAGATAATTGACTAGTAATAGTATTAAACTCATTTAAATGATCTGCAATAGATCCACCTTCTGCCATTGTCATATTAAATAAACGCTTCATGAGAAATACCTTATTTGAAGCGGCGGGCTTTTCATACAGTGTCGCTAGGGTTTTCATCAAATCTTTTGTCGTCTTTGCTTTTGTAATATTAAATGCCACCGATGGTGCCAAGCATAACCGAATGCTTCCGAGTGCCTTTGTATCCAAAAGATCCCATTCAGCCTCTGACATAGTTCCCTGATTCTTGGCTTTTCCTTCCAACGACTTCCATAAATCCTTCTGATATAAATAGTCTTCCATTTGCATCTTCCATAACTGGAAGTTCTGCCCATTAAACCTGTCAACCCTCAACTTACCCTCATCTGCCATTGCTCCCACTCAATTGTGAGACTCCCACTTAATCGTGAGACTTTCCTGTAGAGGATAACTGAAAGACAACCTTGCTCTGATACCACTTGTTAGGATAAACCACAGACAGAAATAAAAACTACATGCAAATATAACCAATAACAGAAAATAATAGAACACACAGAAATGAACACAAGGCACCAAGATTCAACGTGGTTCACCCAATCCCTGGGCTACGTCCACCAAACAGCAAGTCCGATCTTGTTACAATCCAGTGATTACAACCTAATTACAATCCGTAATCCCTTACAGCTCAATACCACTGCAAGAACCAATTTCGTATCACAACATTATGAAAAATACCCAACCCTAAGCCCTTTTATACAAGTATCAAACCGCTTTAGGGTTATAACATGTTGGCCATATGTTGGCCATAATATGTCGGCTACAATGTCAACTACTCCCCAAAAATTTTTTTTCGGGGCTCGAACCCCACTATTTATGAAGTATGTACAGTACTTTCCTGATCAATCACCACAATCTAACAACCCCTAGGGAAAGGAAACAAGAAGTTGAGGTACAAATAACACCAGCTCAACAAGAGCCAGAGCTAGCGGACCAACCTCAAGTTGACCAAGAGAAACCTCCAGAGTAGCAAGATGAGGAATAACCAGAGGAAAAAGGAGTCCCATCACCTAGAACTTCAGAGGAAGAATCCTCCCCCTCAGCTCCAAAGAGAGCGAGAATAGAAATAACTGTGGTGGTTGCTTGAAGGAGGATATTGAAGAATAATAATACTCCTTCCCCACAAGTTGTAGAGACCATCTCTAAAGAAAAGGATGAGGAAGAAGGGGAAAAAATAGAGTTCATCCCCTTGAGCCAGAGGACCTTCTTGACCAAAGCTGTAGAGGAAGAGAGAAGAAGGAGCTCTATACAAACACCTTCATCTGCTCCATGAGAGCCTATCCAAGAAGAAACTTTAGAAGATGAACAAAAAATGTGGATAACAGAGATGGAGGGTGAAGGGACAGATGTCTTCGACCTCTCAAACTTTGATTTTACTTCTCAAAATTTGATTCAACCTCTCAGATTGAGATGGTGGGTGAGAAGATAAGAGATACTCCCATGAGTGAGCCATTAGGAGAGGATTGGAATCAATTACCTCCTCTACCTCAAGGAACTCTAGGAATTCAATCACCACCACCATAGCGACCACCATTTTGGATAAAGGGTCAGTAGCTTCACCTCCTTCGACAATACAAGAAGAACCACAAAATCAAGGAAGCGAGGAGGGAGAATACCAACAGCTTCATGCCAATGAAGTATTTGAAGAGGGGTAGATAGAAGAAATTCAACAAACTCCCCAAGGTATAGAGGCCAGAAGCCCAGATCCTTATCCCAAAAAAGAACACAATCTCCTTTTGAAGATCCTCCTTGACATGATAAGACTCTAGAGAGGAGTAATAAAGGAAAGGATCCTACTTCAAGACCAACTTCTTCAACCAAGTACATGTCTCCTATGGGGACCACACCATCATGGTTGAAGAGGGAAGTCATGTTTTGACAAAAGAAGCAGTTGGAGCTAAAAAAAGAGGAGGGAATTAAGGAATTAATTAACATAATAAAGAAGACTAAGCCACCTAAGGGTGATTCTAGAACACTTGCCTTCATCACGAAGAATTGAGATTAGGACCTTTTGGCTCATATCACCATTCCTCATCCTCATGCTGACACCAAAGAATTGACTCCTAAAGATTACCAAATAAAGGAGGTCATGTTGGGAAATCCCATAGTGGACACGACCATAGTGATGATTACTATAGGCATGAAGGAGGTGTTTTGACACATGGATATAGATGAATCAGAATTAATAACACTGCAAAAGTAGAATGAGCTACTCAGAGACTACCTAAATGAAGTAGTGGGACCTATTGACCCAAAAAATCTAGAGGTCACTCTTGGAGTTGCATTGGGAAGGAAATAAACAGGCTCACAAATGGACTCATTTTTGGAAGCATGTGAAAAATGGCGTGATAATTTTGAGGAGAGGGGAGTGTAGATAAATAGGGTAATTTGAACCTATTGCACAACATGTAGTCAAATACCAATAAGTTGATTTTCATTATAAACCAAGATTTTGGGCTGATGGATGAAGTACGTACCTAGGCCCATGATTTACAAGCACTCAGGTCAATAAAGAGCCAAAGTTACCAGATGCTAATGGAAGTATACCCTATAGAGGAGCTAGATAAGTTCGATGACTAGATAGAGAAAATATTGATAGGTAAAAATTAATGGAGGGATTACATGAGGAAATCCAATGGATAAAAGATAAAGCTCAAGAGCAATTTTTGGAAGCAGAAAGGTGCTACAATGCCACTATCCTTGAGATTTTTGAGGATGAGTCAAAGATCAAGTTTTTTGTGATGTAATTAGTAATCCAACAATTTCAAGGAACATTCAAAGAAGCTTTGTTAGAAGATGATATAAGACAAGCATTCAAAATTGAAGAGGCATTGTTGGAACTAGACACCCAACTTGAGGATTTTGTAGAGACTAAGATAGAAGTTAGTAACTACCAAAAAATAGTAAAGAATTAGTATGATGCTTTAGATTTTTTGGAAGCCAGTCAAGTGGTGGAGATAATAGAGAAATTCAAGAATAAAGATCTAGACATCATTTTGGTGTAAAGAGGGAAAAAACCCAGATGTTGGAAATTTTGCTTTGAAACTTAGAATATTTTTTGGTTTTTTGGAACCTATCACCAAGGTGCGTAGGTGCTCTTTTTATAGAGGTGCGTCGACAATTTTGAAGAAGAAGCAGTGCACTGATAGTTAACTGCCAGTTTTTATTTTAGAGCATTCCATACACTAGAAACGTATTTTGATGATAGTTCAACTCCCAGAAACATCTAAAGAAGGTGAGGCTTTCATTTTTAGAGCTCCGAGAGACTTCTAAATCATTTCACAGGTTCCTTCTTCTTATCTTCTTATTCTTTCATTCTTTTGTGTCATGTAAAGATTCATGCATCCATTAATAGATATAAACCAGGGTGGAGACCTACTTAACACCATTTAGAGAGTCAGTTGATATATAATTAGATTTGTTTTATTAGCTTTTAGCATAAGTTTGCATTTAAAGATCTCTCACTCCCAACACAAAAGGAGGAGATGATTTCTTATAAATACATGGATGCAATATGTATTCCAGGCCGTTATTTTGATGCAATAATATATGCCATTGGTGCTCTCATTTTAAGTGTAGTTATTCTTGCCAGAGTGTGTTATTTTTATGAATGCATGTTCATGAATAATAATGGATCCCATGGTTTCATTGTATCATTATGATTGTGCGACCTTTTAGTTATGGTGTTTTCCTTGTGTTAATGAATTCTGCTATTGTGATGAATTGGAGAAAGGATCATCTTTGTTCTTGCATAACATCTTGTCTTGCGTAAGCGCACTTTTCATGGCCTTTTAATTTGATGAAATTTGAAACATCTTTTTTTAATTATTAAAGTTCCCATCAACGATTACATTAGTGGATTTGAGGAAGCACTGCTCCTTATTTCATTGGTTTCCTAACCAATCCTTTTGATAATTTAATGCATAGACATGTTGTTACCTTGGTTTATGTTCGTTAGTAATTTCCCTTTTAGTTATTTTCTTTAATCTCTCATTACTCTATCTTTGTTATTTTATTTTCAAACATTTGGTTAAAATAGGAATTCATATAGTTGCATCGATACATTGCGATCATCATAAAATAAAAAATACCAAAAAAAAATCTCTTTTGTGGTTATATTTCAAACAGCAATAGATTGCATAGATTGGTTTGAACTAGAATAGGCCTCCTCATGAACATACACATTTATCTTTAATTGATTTACCTAGTTAGTTGAAAAACCCACATGAAATCTTGGAGTTGGTCCTTGATCAACTCTTCAAGAGAGGGATTCAAAAGGATCTTTGTCATTCAACATCTTGCTTAATGACAGCTCAACAAAACTATCAATCATAGATTAACTCAATATTTTTAAAGTGTAGTGTTAAAGGAATTAATTTTGATCATTTGAAGACCTTCAATGAGTGGTTTTGAATTTTGAGATATAGGTGTAAATTAATGCCCCCAATAAGTTGGGATTACCAAGTGCCAAAGTTGCACAATTTCTACCAAATCTATAGATCCTTTCCTTCAAATGGTTTTACCTCATTATGTAGTACAAATAGAGAGTGCCACATGTTCTCCCTACATATATTAAGTGAAAAATGAAATGATCAAGTGTGGGACAATTATCACAAATATACCATGTGTTGGTACCATTCATCCTCATGCTAAACTTCAAGTGGAGTAGGTCTAAAATTCTCATCATAGAACATGTCCAAGTCAAGTCACTTAAAATGTGATGGGACCTAAATAAATCAAGGAAAGTACTACAATACGATGAGGAATCTCAAGAACATTTATTCTAAAAGGGAAAAACTTCCATGTGCTAAAATAATAATGACTACGAGAAAGTTTAAAAGGTATAAGTGGTCTCCATACTATGTGCATTTAAAGGATTATAATGATGTAAAGATTGACATGTTTAAGAAATCACAATGACCACCACCATGAGAGATACATGTACCAAGGCCCTTGTAGGTTTCATTTATGAGGTCTAGTTTAAGGAAATATTTATATATAATCATGTGATAACATTATAGTAGGGATTTTAATCCCAGGGAACTTTTTAAAAGTCTTTTTCACTATTTTGGAAGTGAAGAACACTTAAGAGCCAATTAGTTTCATTCTCAAACCTTATCTTTAGTTTCTAAATAGAATAAATCATAACGAATTGTGCCCAACTAAAAACCTATTGTGTATTTTCTGTTCTTTTGTAGATGGTTGTAACCCTTGTGTTATTTTAGATGAATGTTGTTAACTATTTTTTATTTTATTTTATAATTTCATCAAAGGCTTGTATGTTTTTGAACTATTTTTTACACTCATTCACTCATCTATAATGTTTGTGATATGGGGTTATATTGTGCCATTATGTGAGTAAAATTTGTATGGAATAAATATTTTGGTGACATAATAGGAACACATCTAGTAGGCTTTAATGGTTTCTTCTCACAAAGAGATTTGTTCCAATTTTGCACCATGTCTACCCAACTTTTTCATTTTGTTATCTTTCCAAAATGAAGAGTAGATGGAACTTGTGTTCAATCTTTTGATGTTGTTTATATTATTTTAGAAAGGAATTCAAATTTTTTTTAAACCTTTGGCACATAGCCTTACTTTATTTGATTTTACATTTTCCCTTCTTTCTCATTTTCCCCAAAATAACAAAATGAAGAGTTGGCTTCTAAAATTTTAGAGGTTGTTTCATAGGGCCCATAGTGTCCCACTCTTGTGAAACTTTCTTTCTGTCTTATTTAGGCATGGGCCTCTTATGAATCAACAAATCCAATGTTCCTTACTCTCATTTAAAAAAAATAAGGATAAGATTTATTTTACCTCTTTATACATATATCCCTATGAAATGAAGACTACAAAATTATCACTAATTTGATTGCAAAGAGATTCAATTCATGGCTTTATTCTTTAGACTTGGAAGAATGAGGAGGCTTTATTGTTCGTAGAAAAGTTTTTATGGGTTTTTGTTGCAACTAAGACTATTCATTACATGAAAAACTTGAAGGAGAATACTAATGCTATCAATATTGACATGGAGAAAGCCTATTGACATGGAGAAATCCATTACAAATACCAGTTAGACCGTGGATAGATTTGAGTATGGATTTTGTATTGGGATTGCCACATACACAGTGAGATAATGATTCTATTTTTGTAGTTGTGGACAGATTCTAAAAAATGGTTCATTTCATTGCTTGTAAGAAAACTAGTGATGCTACTAGGGTGGCTGAGTTATTCTTTTATGAGATAGTTAGATTGCATGGGGTTCCTAAAAAAATGAACTTTGGCCAAGATACCAAGTTCTTGAGTAATTTTTGGCGAACTTTATGGAAGAAATGGGAACAAAATTACAGTTTAGTAGTGCTTACCATCCACAAATAGATGGTCAAACAAAGGTTTTCGATTGTAGTTTGGGTAATCTGTTGCAATGTATTGTTGGAGAGAAACCCAAACAATGGGATTTGGCATTGCCTCAAGCAGAATTTGCTTATAATAGCTCAATGAACAGGTCCACTGGTAAGTCACCATTTCAAGTTGTTTATGGACATAACCCTCAGGGTGTTCTAGATTTGGTGCCGCTTCCTTTGGGTGATAGAGTCAATGATAATGGAGGAGCCTTTTCAGAGTAGCTCCAACAGTTGCAAGAAAATGTAAGACAAAATTTATAGGATAGCAATGAGCGGTACAAAGCTTCTACAAATGCTACTCGAAGGTATCAGGTTTTTAATGCAGGAGATCTAGTGATGGTTTGACTTAGAAATGAGCGGTTTCCTACTGGGACTTATCATAAATTGAAATATAAGAAAATTGGCCCCTGCAAGATTTTGAAGAAGATTAATGATAATGCTTATGAGGTAGAGCTCCCAAGTGGTCTTGATATATCTGCTATGTTTAATATTTATGATTTGTATACTTTCCATGGTGATGATACCTCTATTGAAAAAGAGGACAAGGTAGACTGGACACACACCATACCCATCAAAAAGAGAGAAAAGGTTGCACAGATTCTAGACAAGAAGATTGTTCAGACTCGTCAGGGTGACTACAACAGATATCTTGTACAGTGGGAAGGGTTGGCACCGACAAATAGCACTTGGATTATAGAATCAGAGTTGTTGAAGCTGGATGAGCCTAAAAGGAAGTAGTTTGAGGATCGAAACTTGCAGGAGCTTTGTTCTTTTCAAGTAGGGGAGAATGATGCAGGGGCATCCGAGCGTCAAGGCTATTGACTCAGATGTGGGTTTTAGTCGAGATTTAGCTCTAGGGGTCATAACTTTTGACTCGGATGTGCGTTTTGGCTGAAATTTTACAGGTAGTTGTAGTATAAGGAGTTATTTGGATTTTTGATGGAGGATCTTGAAAACTCATCTTGACCTCCGAAATCAACTTTTAGTGTTTTTTCCAATTTTTTTAGAATTTTGTTTTTGTAATAAATTTGAAATCGTATCTTTGATTTTGTCGATTACTTAGCAATTCATCTTGCCTTAGTTGGGGGCTTTTCTTGGGAAAAATCAAAATTTATAGGAGAAGTTTTAAAAATTACCAAAAATGGAAATTTTTGTTTTCCTCAAAATTTTTCCAAATATGGTAATTTTTGAAATTATAATAAGTAGATTTTTTTTCATTGTAGAGGTAGAGTAGAGTTGGAGAATATTTTTAAATGAAGAGCTTGGTTATTCTGAAACACTTATCTTGTGTCAAATTCAGATTTGTTGTTTAATGATATTGGGGTTACATCATTTGGTATTAGAGCAATAAGATGGCTGGGAGAGGAAGAGGAAGAGGAAGAGGAGGCATCATGCAGATGCAAAGATTGGTACTAGATATGCAAAGGGAGATTGATCGACTCACTAAGCGACTAGATAATCAAGAAATACAAAGAGGAAATGATACAGATGAAGAGAGAGAAAATTAAGATGAGAGACTAGGAGAGCTGAGCTACGAAGATAGAGTTCTCAGGGCTTAGAAGGAAGGAGTGAAGCAATAAAAATTGATGTTTCAAATTATGTTGGTAGTCTTAAGCTAGAAGAACTAATAGATTGGCTGAATGAGATGGGATTTTTTTTTGAATGGAAGCCCACAATAGAAGAAAAGAAGATGAAGTTTGCGTGCACAAAGTTAAAAGGACATGCAATGATATGGTGGGATCACCTCCAAAAGGAATGAGTTAGAAAGGGAAAGCAGAATATTAAGACATGGATCAAGATGGAGAAAAAGCTAAGAGAAAAATTCTTACCCATGGATTATTCACAAACCCTCTTTTGCAAATTCCAAAATTTGAAGCAAAACTTGTCTTCAGTGCTAGACTATACAAATGAGTTCTGCAAGCTATCCATGCACATAGAACATCAAGAAAATAATGAGCAGATGGCTGCTAGATATGTTAATGGATTGAAATTCTCTATTCAAGATGAACTGAGCATGCATCATGTTAGCAGTATGGAGGAAGCCTACCGACTAGCTTTGAAGGCTAAAGAAAAGAAAAATAGGCAATATAACTAAAGGAATAGAGGTGGTCAAAGGGGCACATCAACTCCATTTTAGGGAGGTTTTAATAGTGGCTGGGGAGAGAGTTTTCAAGGCTCTAAAAAAAGTATAGATGCTAGGCAGGATCCTCCGAAATCAAGAAAGAGGAAGGGGGTTTTAGCGAGGTCGAAGCTACAAAAGCGAAAGAGGCTAGAAAAACCAAAGAAGGCCTTTCACTTGTTTTAGGGGTGGAGAAGAAGGCCATAGGGCTTTTGAGTGTTCCAATTTCAACATGCAAGATAGAAATCAAGGAGGACCATCCAGAGTGAACCTAGCCCAGTCTAACAATGAATTTGAACAAGAAGTACCTCCAGATATGGGAGAAAGCCTCATGATGAGAAGGACAATGATTATTCCAGCCAAGGAGGATGTGGAGGATAAAGGCACAGATGATTCATGGCTCAGGACCAACATATTTCATACAAGGTGTACCTTAGGGGGAAAGGTATGTCAGGTAATCTGCCAAATATGGTAAATTTTGAAATTGTAATAAGTAGATTTTTTTTCATTGTAGAGGCAGAGAAGAGTTGGAGAATATTTCTTAATGAAGAGCTTGGTTATTTTGAAACACTTATCTTGTGTCAAATTCAGATTTGTTGTTTAATGATATTGGGGTTACATCATTTTATCATAAGGTTCATGAAGTTTTTGGGTTTTCAAGTCTCCTCTCTTTAATCCTCATTAATAATGAGCCTTTTGAACTCTAAATTAAATAGTACCCCTCATGCCCACCCCTCATTTGAACATAAGTATATCTTCAATTTGAATCAATTATGGATTTAAATTCAAGAGAATCCTTAAGAGTAGTTAATCAAGGATTATTTAAATCGTTAGAGACAAGGAGTAAAGTTAAGATATATAATATTTATGATGACATCCATGACCTTTTATTCCTATGTAATATCATCATGTATAAGTCTTATAAAGAAGAAATTGAGAATCCAAAATGATGAAATATCTCAATCCTTGATCAATCAAATATAAAAAGTAATTTAATTATGGTGGCATCTGTTGAGTTGCATAGGATCTTTACAAATGTAATTGTACTGCTAAAGATAAGGAATGCTAATTTCAATCACAAAATTGTTAATGTTCTCTAGATCTTGATTTGTATTTATTAGTTTCAATACTTGAAAGAAGGAAATTCATTTGATATACATAATCTATGATAGGGTATGTGGGTGAATGGTTATGTTTGTAATTAGAGACATGACTATTCACCGTTATATCTTAACATAGATTAGTTAACAATAACAATTGCTAATGCATATTGGTTAGTATTACACTAATTCATTTTTGTGTATAACTCACACATAATACTTGCATGAACAATAATGCCAAATAATGATCAACATTTCCAGTCAAAATGATAATCATATGAGATAAAAAATGGTCAACATCTACAACCATACCAATAATCATACGAACATGTGAACTTTTATCAACGATATATATATATATATATATATATATATATATATATTAGTGCATCAATTGTATTCAGAAATGATATGTATATATGCATGTAGTTCAAATTTGTTATTCATAGTGTTTGTTTGACCAAAGCTACATATTTTAACACTCCCTCTTAGTTACGGAAGATGAAATATATATTTCAATAAGTTCACCTTATTTGGAAGAGTGATATCAGCTATCTTGTGAAATAAAAAATAATAAGCTTAAGAACATCAAGTCACATGATATTCTTATTATATTTATATCTAAGTTGTGGTATGTGTATTGACATCAAGTCTCATGATGTCTACCATAACACATCACAACGTCTCACCATGATTATCTCATAAAGAGCATAATAATCTGCAATAGGTATCACATCTCATGATATTCATCAAAATTATCAAGCAAAGTATGAAATATTTAGATATCAACCTACTCATGATATCAAGGAGTATATTGAACATTAAGTTAGCATGATATTCATATATCCTGGTTATGGTATGTGCACTGACATCATGTCGCATGATGTCTTCTATAACTCATCATGGCATATCCATAGATATCATGTCACATAATATGCACCATGAATATCTCATAAAGAACATATTGATACACAAACTATATCAAGTCAACATGATATCTATCAATAAGTCCATGGTATATTAACTATCAAGATATTTCCATGAATATCAAGTCAACATGATATTCACCATGATAGTAGACATTGTAAAGTCATCACCTTGCAACATTTGTTGAATACAAGTGTAAATTATCAGAAATATCATCACCTTTTAGTAATGTACACAAGGGCCCATAAAGTCATATAGTCACACATATGACAAAGGAGTTTACACAAGTCACTATAGATTGTCTCATGTGGTGTTGTCATGGTGTCACACACATGACATCAAAAGTTTACATGAAATCACCACAAATTCTCTCACATGGTGTTGTCATGACATCCAAAATATCAAATGATGGATTTAACATACCTACTCTCAAAGAACGGAACAAAAGTTTCACTTTAAGCTTCTCTCTTGCAGAGAAGAATCCAATAAATTATATTTCAAGAAATCACTGATGCTAAGACTCCTTAGCAAGGGCTTCATTCTTCATTACCCCAACTCCAAGATAGTCTCCAAATGCAAAAACTTCACTTGGTATGAGACTTGGTGAGAATTTTAACCATTTATAATGTTGTGATAATTTACTTTGTCTAGAAACTACCTCCATGATCTACTCCCTTAGCAACTCTCTTAGTTTTGAACATGACATTATAGCAGTAGTTTCTTGTACTCAAATACACTTGTCTGATTTCATAGTAATATGAGTGAATGTGTGATGTCCCCATTTTGACAAGTAATTTAAATAATAATAAATACTATATATATATATAAAGTAATATTAATAAATAATATTATTATGCTATAAGTAATATTATAATAATTACATTATCTATGCCGTATTATAATAGTAATACGAATGAAATAATAAATAATGATAAAGATATGTTTAATATAGCAATACTGTATTAATAAAGTATTATAATATAATATAATATATATAGTTGATATATTATAATGATGTATAACATATCTAATGATATTAATCAATATAATCAAAGCTTATTTAAATAAATTATATATATCTCAATACTATGATACCTAATGAATGAATAAATAATATTTATAACAAGTAATATTATTAATAATGATAGATATAATATATGTTATATGTTTAATATATGGTATATTATTAATATAAATAATTCTTAATATAATATAATTATTGTTAACGAAAAGACATGACTCTATGAAACATGCATATATATACAAAATCAAAACATTGAGAGGAATATCACATCACATATTGTCAAACTAATACAAATAGAAAGGAAATCAGAAAATGTTCCAAAAGGGGACATTACAAATGGTATCAGAGTGCAGATCTTGCCAGCGTGTAATTCTCAGAGACCTACTAGAGGCACCTATTTAATTAATTTATTTGTCAAGCGTATCACCAGTCAGACCAAAAGAAAAACCCTCCATATGTAAATTGTGGAGTATTGTAAGTCTCTCCTTTGGGTAAGAGAAAGAAGCCTATTCCATCACTTCCATACTTGTTGTTAGGACAGTGCATTGAAAATACAAAGTGGGTGCTAAAATTGGAGAAAAATATGTAAAATCAATTTATTGTCATAGATTATTGCTAGTGACAAGCAATTGCTCTTAGTTCTGTTGATGTTTGTTGGAAACAAAGATATATAATATCTAAGTTCTGTAAATTGCAGTTTAAATTTTCTCACACAAATATCCAATAAAAGTCTGAAACGGATAACAAGAGCAAACCCAAAATTGAATTATTTTATATGCAGTTTTTAAAATGAGTTTGCAAAATGTAGAATGTGGAAAAATGAGCAATTAATGGTCACTGGAGCAATTAGTGCTTTGACATTTTGAACCATTCACAAGCTTTCGTTTCTTATTTGTTACTCTTCGCACAGATGCAAACAATCTTATTGGGAACCTCAACACCTGAGAAAACATTCAAAGGAATGCTCATACAATTAATTCTACAGATCAATGAAATAGACACATTGAAGATGGCAATTCCTATAGAGGAAAATAAGCTTCTTAAATTTTGCTTCAAGGATTTTGAGAAACAAAAGAATGGTGATATAGACGCTATAATCAACTATGACCTTGAACGCCTGGATTGGATGATTGTCTTTACCTTTTGGAGATTGATGTCAGTTTGGATGGCCCAAAGACTGCAGCTTAAAAGCATAGAAAGGCAGAGATTGGTGAAAAACTCATTGCCCAAAAATTGAACTCAGTTGTTTTCATAAAGACACCGAGTAATCTTAGGGTTCAATAAGATTGTTGCTTCCATCGATAAGCCTTTTAGTACATCTGAGTGGGAGGATCATTCATCGCTTCAAATAGTTGCCGTGGCCAATTATAGAGAAAATGGATTAATTTATGATAATTCCAACAATATGCCAATCTTTTTTTGACTTTGAAGAGGATATAAAGAAAACCTAGAAATGCAAGGAGGAGCAGGAGTCAATGCCTAGATGGATGCTCTCTTCCTTTAAAGCTCAAACTCATGAAAGAGGATTTGAGAGGGCAGGAGATGAGAGGTTTGGTTGTAGTGGAACACAGATCGGAGCTAAAAGTTTTGCCTCTGTCAATAGCAGTCCCCAGTGCTTTCACTGCAGTCCTCCTGATCAACACACCATCTTTTCTTATAGAGACGCACAAGAACTAGACAAGGCTCTTAGCTATATATATGAGGAGAATGAATCAGTTGAATATGTTCCTGGATTTCTTGGCTCTACAGATAATGATTATTACCTATTCAACATTGTAACAGTTGCAAAGAGAATCTATGATCGACAACAGCAACAAATCTCTAAACAACAACCAATAATGCTATTGAGAATGCAAGAGCTTATGCCAACCTTGAACCAAAAATCATAGAGATAGCATCTTGCCAGCCTGTGAAATGTTTATTAGAAGACTATAATCTCAAAATTGTAACAAAATTCAAGGTGATTCTGCCAAAGTTTGGTTTTAGCGAGGACTAGTCAAGATAGGTGAGGGGATGCATCTCTCCTTGTCTTTCCAATGCTTGATAATGGCTTTCCCCCAACATCTCTTGAAGCCTCTAAAGGATCAAGTAAAGAGGATTGACACACCCCTTTCGTATGTTTCATTGTAGTAGAGGCATCATGAAGGACAATAAAGGTGAAGCTATAGAGAGGGAGAATTTGAGGCCTTCGAATTTCTTCCAGACTTGTCCCCAGTTTGAGAATGACAAAATGCTCTCTATAAAGACAAGTATTAGGGAAGATAAATCAATTAGAAAGGGTTAGATTCAATGGCACATTGTATTTCACTCTTGACAACTTGAATAAGATTCACATTTGTTTTTGTTGTGGCAACAGTCGAAGAAGCAAAAGAGGCGTGACTCTCAGCCAATAGATTCCACTTTCTTATTTGCAACCTGCAATGGCTTTGAACAGAACTCCCTATGACTGAATGAATTTCCCTCTGTTAGGTTTTGAGGGTCATTGTGACTAGAACAATGGTGCTCCTTGCTCTATGCATTATTTGAAACAAAGCCATTGTTTGATTGCTGGGATTTTTACAGAGTTAATTCCAATAAAAAGATTGAATGATAATTGTTTCTAAAGCCCCACCCATATCCAAGAGACCTGTAAGGTTAGATGTAGATTTTGCGTGAGTTGCAATGAGAAAGGCATAGTTCTAGATGCTTCAGATTCCTTGAAGAATATTTGAATCAGATGGCATTCTCTGGCTCCTGCACAATAAGGAATATTGTGTAGAAGATCTTGTTCATAATATATATAGATAGTTGCAATGTGAACGAGAAGCATACATGGCTTTAGACAATCCAGAATACAACCCTAAGTTCACAAGACACATGGAAGGATTTATGATTCAAGTTATTAAAGCTTGATGAGACAAACATTGAAGATCCTTTTTTATTGTCTTTAGAAGAAGATGCGATATGATCGAGGGAACATCAATAACATTCAGTCAATGAACAGAGAGGGAAGCTAATGGAGCTTCGAGGAAGTTCAACCATAGTTAAAATATGAAATTGTAAGTTTTCTTAATTAATGTAATCATGAAGGTGTAAAATTTATTATTTGAGAAATGATTTAGGGATTTCACGTAGCTTTCCTATGGAGTCTACAATCAAGGAAGGTCTATAAGATGCCTTATTGTAGTACTAGTTAAGGGAAAGACTATATAGAAATCCTACTATATATAACTTTCCTATGGAGTCTATAATTAAGGGAGGTCTGTTAAGACACCTTATTGTAGTACTAGTTAAGGGAAAGGCCATATTTAACTTTCCTATGGAGTTTGCAATTAAGGGAGGTCTGTTAAGACACCTTATTGTAGTACTAGTTAAGGGAAAGACTATAAGGGCATCTATCCTTCCTATGGAGTCTACAATCGGGAAAGAGCTACTATGATACCTTATTGTAGTACTAGTTAAGGGAAAGATAGTAAGGGAATCCTACCAGTTTCCCATAGAGTCTACAATTAGGGGAAAACACCCTATTGTAGTACTAGTTAAGGGGAAGATAGTAAGGGCACCCTATCAACTTTCCTATGGAGTTTGCAATTAAGAGAGAGCAGTTAGGACACTGTATTGTAGTGCTAGTTAAGGGAAAGATAGTAATGGCTCCTTTTCACAAGAACCTTTCTAGCCAAACTAGTAATCCACTAAGTAGACCACCTTGTGTGGATGCCTAACACCTACCACTGGGGCCAAGGGGGCCAAAGGTCCACTCTTGGGCTTAGTATGGAACTGGCTTGGATTAACTTATTATCATTCAAATTTCTTTGAAGTTTATATATATTTACATGCATGTACTGATGCTTATTTTGTGGTTGCAGGGTTCATAAGCCTAATGAAGAAGTATAGTCATTGCACATTGTTAATTTTAGGATCTAATCAAGGTTATGTATGATGTGTCTTCATCGTGTTTGCTTCGTGCCTTCATCTATCTGCATCGTGTCTACTTCATGTTTTTCATAAATCTCTCTTGTCCTTGAATGCAAATGTGTTTTATGTCTATGACAAATTTTGTGTATGTATAATTTTGCTTGAGGACAAGCAAATTCAAGAGGGGAGGACTGTGATGTCCCCATTTTGATAAGTAATTTAAATAATAATAAATACTTTATATATATAGAGTAATATTAATAAATAATATTAAAATAATATTATTATGCTATAAGTAATATTATAATAATTATATTATGTATGCCGTATTATAATAGTAATACGAATGAAATAACAAATAATGATAAAGATATGTTTAATATAGCAATACTATATTAATAAAGTATTATAATATAATATAATATATATAGTTGATATATTATAATGATGTATAATATATCTAATGATATTAATCAATATAATCAAAACTTATTTAAATAAATTATATATATCTCAATACTATGATACCCGATTAATGAATAAATAATATTTATAACAAGTAATATTATTAATAATGATAGATATAATATATGTTATATGTTTAATATATGGTATATTATTAATATAAATAATTCTTAATATAATATAATTATTATTAACGAAAAGACATGACTCTATGAAACATGCATATATATACAAAATCAAAACATTGACAGGAATATCACATCACATATTGTCAAACTAATACAAATAGAAAGGAAATCAGAAAATGTTCCAAAAGGGGACATTACAGAATGCAATAAGCTTTGGATTCATCCCTAGGGTTGTTGGTACCAAGAATTCATAATAACGTGACTTCTATTTGAAGCTCCAAGTACATCATCATTCACTTGACCTTCACATCCAAGATTTTCTGTGATGGATATTTTGACTCCCTTTGAATCTTGATTCGTCCTCCTAGAAGAACTATGACTATGAAATTCCATCACAGTCTGCTCCCTCTAAAGAAATAACCTAACTAATTGGATTTCAACTGATCACAAATCCTCTAGTTGATCCCTCTAAGACTACTATCATAAGGTCATTTGAATGACCAATCCTAATATTTGAACAACATTTCATTGCATTCTTCTCCCTCTTCAAAGGAAGAGCCCCTTGACTTGTCTTTATTTCATAATCTATATCAAATAGGATCCACTACCATGTTCATCATCTTTTCTTTTTAATGAGATCCTTCAAGCCTATTTGGAAGATTCTTATAGATACTTGCCAATGAGAACTTCAATCTCTCAAGAAAAATTGTTGTTGACGGTTTAGTGACGACAATAATGATAATGTGATCACATCAATCCTCTATATATTCAAAGTTGTATTTCCATTAATGTTCTTGGTATCTACCAATATATTATAAACAAAAACACAACACAATATGAACAATCTTGTCATTATTGTCCATTGATGCATAATGAAGCAGGGTACAACCATGATCACCAACTTCATTTTCTATAGATTTGTGAAAATAGTAAATTAAAATCATTCACAAGGACTTCCCATGTATAGAAAATAGTTCCAAATGAAGCACTGGAGAAGATGAGTTTTTCTCTATGAAAGGCACTCATAGTCCCCTGTTCACCATGCTGATAAGAAATTGACAAATTGGGTCCCACACTTTAGCATGAATTCCATAATTCTTAGAGAGACCACCAAATCTTCTCATATATGGAGGGGCTATTGGATTGCCTGCGTATGTGATAAAATAATTTTTTTTCTTCTATTCTATATCCCTAATAATTTTAATTAAATGCTTTTAGTTTACATTGATGTAGAAGTCAACAAAGGCAATATGAAAATGAACCTGAGAGTTGTAGCAACTTGGCAACTCAGAGGCCCACACTTGGTTGCGAGAAGTGACAACAAGAAAAAATCCCAATGCTTCACTATGAATATCATAAGATCTTTATATGGGTTTGACAATATTTACACAATATTTCCTTGTATATTCAACTTGGCAGGATAAATTTGTCTTCTATTTATAACACTCATCGATCTCGCTACCATTGTTTGTATGCAGATCAAACATTTGATGTTTTGAAGACTCACATTGCATCAGATTCCCTATGTATCATTACCTCCTAATATATTGACATCCAAATTATTATTTTCATTTACATATAGAGGCCCATAAGTAGAGCTGGACTTGAGAAACATAGATCGGACTCTGACTCGATCTGATTCCTTATGCAGCACAAGGGTTTCCTTAACTTGATAACTCCACATGAATACTCATAACCCTATCAACATTGATTTTCCCATGAGAATAACTCTCCCAAGATTTTAATGCTGCTCTTATACCATGTTGAGTTGCATAGGATCATTACAAATGTAATTGCATTGCTAAAGATAAGGAAAGTTTCAATAACAAAACTGTTAATGTTCTCCAAATCTTGCTTTGTATCTATTGATTTCGATACTTGCAAGAATGAATTCATTTGAAATAAATAATCTATGATAGGGTATGTGGGTGAATGGTTATGATTGTAATTAGAGACATGACTATTCACCCTGATATCTTAACATAGATTAGTTACCAATAACAATTGCTAATTCAGATTGGTTAATATTACACCAATTCATTATTGTGTATAACTCGCACATAATACTTGCATGAATGATAATGCCACATAAGGATCAACATTTCTAGTCAAAATGATAATCATATGAGATAAACAATGGTTGACATCTACAACCATGCTGATAATCATATGAACATGTGCAATTTTATCAATGAAATATATATATATATATATATATATATATATATATATGCATAAGTTGTATTCAAAAAACAATATCAGAATAGCATCAAACTTATGTATTGACAATATGTATATATCCATATCAATATGTAAGTCGTATTGATATGTATATATGCATTCAGTTCAGATTTGTTATTCATAGTGTTTGATGAGCCTCTAAAAGGCCATTATTTTGAGAACTTTTTATCTTGTTTTTTAACAGTTATCTTGCAAGAAATAGTTTATGACTCTATGGTTTAAGCAAAAGAAATTATGTTTTATGAATATGCTATCTATATGTTAAGACATGAAGATTGAAGTATAGATTGATTAGTTATGCTGTGTTTGCTTGAATCTATGGTTTTTTATGGTTCAATGAAGGATATTCCATACTGATAAATATTTCCCTCATCCATGCTATGTTTGGGCAGGTTTCTTCCTACAGCCGTAGGATTTGCAAGAGTGATAATTTGAACATTATACCTTTTCTAACATTGATGATGAAATGAGTGCATGTATGTAGAAGTTGTTGTGTTTAATGCTTTGCAGGTGTTTCGCATATTGAAGACAACATTTCAGTGTTGAGTCAAAGCTGACCAGATGATTAATGAATCACCGTGTGAGTAGATCATGGTGTGAATTTTTTTATGGTGGTGCGCGAAGATAGTTTCCTCAACCTGCTATATTCCTGGGAGAGTTAAGACACAATTAATAGTGTTTGTGTTGTAAACTTTATAATCTGTAATTGATCCTCATTGATGGAGTGGTCGTAGGAGTAGGAAGTTGTTGAAGTTTTCCTTTGAATAATTTCTGCTATAACCTTGAAAAGGGATTTTGGATTTTGATCTTTTCCTGGTTTTGAGTAGAAGGAAATAGAGTAGATTGTTCTGTTAAGAAGAGTAAAATCTTTTTTTCAAATGTAATTTCTTATTATGAATGAATAGAATACAAAGTTTGAGTTTCCACCTTCAGACTTGATTGTTTTCTATTCACTCATCCAAGGGGGCCCACTTGGTGAGTGAACTACTTTGTTAGAATAGATTTCCTTTCTTAGTTTATTTCCTTACAAAGTAGACTTTTGCTATTCCTACAACCATTGATAACAAAATCATTGAACTGTTCCTACAACATAGGTGTTTAAATAGATTTACTATTTGTAGCATTACTCTAATCTTTAAGACAAATTTTGTTTCAAATCCTAGCTTAGTTTCCTTCAACGTTCCTTTTCTATTGTAGTTGTAATGACTTAAAGAGGAATCAAAGCATATACTTTGTAGCCACCCTCTCAAGCTTACGCTTATGGGTTGAAAAATAAAATGAAGTTAGTATGTTATTCTTAGAAAAATGCATGATTCTATCTAGTCATGGAGTCAATATAGAAGGATGTCCAATCCTTTATTACTAAGGTATTTAGCTGACCAACCATTTTTGATGTCATTGCCAGGGAAGGTGTCAATCTAATTCAACCCTAAAGTCATTATGTTAGATTAGATATTGCATTATTTTGCATGCATAGAAGAAGAGACTCCTTTGGGAGATTTCTTCCCTATGATATTCAAGAAGACATTTTAAATCCGAAACCTGAAGAACCACACAATGAGAATGAAGAAGAATATTTTGAAAATTGATCCGCTGTTGCCCAACAATAAATAGCCTCATCCTCTAATGAGTCCTTGCATCTAAATGATCTCTTTTCTAAACCTGAATACCAAGATAATCTACTTGCTCTTGTCATATATCAAGCACCATTAATAGTACCTCCTCCAGAAATGACTCAGCCTCAACCAAAATTTCCCTTTCCTATCCCTCCTCAACAAGGTAACCAAAATTTGAAAAATATACCTGCTGCTGCACTTCCCAAGTTTTATGGCATGATCATCAAAGACCCTGAAACCTTTCTCTTTGAGTTTGACATACTATGTAGAAGCTATGAATATACAATTGATGCCCATAAATTAAAGTTGTTTCCCTCTACTATCAAAGAAGCTGCTTTGATATGGTTCATGGGGTTGGGTGCCAATGTTGTAGCAAATTGGCTTGTAATGAGCAATCTGTTTCTCACAAAGTATAAGGAATACTGCAAGGGTTAGGATTTAAAGGGATGACATTTTCAAAATGTCCCAAAAGGATGCTGAAACATTGGAAGACTATGTTTCCTAGTTCATGTTCAACTTGTAGCATAACACACAACATCAATTCAATAAGGAGTCAAAGAAACATCTTTTTCTGAGAGATGCAAACGAAGGAAGCATTGAAGTTGTAGATCTTATGGTGGGAGGGGACATTACTCAAAAGACTTAGAGACCTACCACATAAGTCCAATGGCAGTTCAGAAGTATGCAAGATGGAGCTATCTAATTTGCTATTAGACTTCAAGCAAAACTTCATTAATGATGTAGCCACTCAGCTGGACACCATGCAAGCCCGAAGAAAGAAAGATGAAGCTAATGCCATGTTGACCGAATATTGTCCACATTGTAGAGAAAAGAAAAAGCACTGTAGATGTAAGTCTGTTGCAAGTATGGAGACATAACCAATGCCAATCGAGTTCAAAGCCATTGATGAAAATGGAGAGGTACTCTATGTCGCTCAAAGAAGGCCATGGGCTCAAAGACAAGGTATGCCACAAGATCATCTTCAAAGTTATCATAATAATAATCAATTTAAATTTTTTCAAAATACTAGTTTTAGTGGAAATCATATTTGGGAGCAACCTTAGTAGGGTTGTCAACAATCCCAACAGGGTTGGCAACAACCTTAGCAGGGATGGAAGCAACCTTAGCAGGGTTGACAACAACCTTAGAATCAGAATCTCCAATCTAGTCAACCAACCATATTGCCACCAACTCAACAACAAGCTCTAATGCCTCCTCTTGTAGCCACTAATACTCCTTCCAAGTATACCCAACTACCAGTTCAACCTAACCCAAATCTAAACAATACTAAACCACAACCTCAACAACAAAGCTATGCCATCTCATTGAATAATATACACTTAAGATCAGGCACCGCTCTTCCTGCACCCCAAAAACTTATAATAACTGAAATTGAGGATCCTCCGACTGAGCATACATAGGAATCAAATCAACATACCTCTCCTATAGTCGAAGAACCTCCATTTCCGCATAGGTTGATAGAACAAGGCCAGTTCAAGGAGAACCATGCAATCATTTATTTTCTTAATCAGTTGAATAGATGATAGTAAAAATACCATTGCTAGATGCTATTAAAGAAGTCCCTACCTATACTAAAGCTATTAAGGAAGCATGCAGTAAGCAGCCAAGAAAGAAGAGGAAGGTGTTAATGTTTTAGCATCAATAGAAGTAAATGATGCTTATCTGATATACTAATCTGTGTTTATGTTTCCAAATAAATGTTTATGATAGTTACTTATATACATATACATATACATATACATATACGTGTACGTACATGTAAACGTATACGTATACGTACATATACATATACATATACATATATTGTTTTGATTAAACAAATGACATTATCATCTGAGAGAACATCAACTGATTATGTTATATCAGCAAAAATCTTATTGTGTTTATCATTACACATAGCGGTAGTGTTCATTGTAATTGCTGCCTACTTTATGGTTAGTTTGTTAAACAAATAACGGTTACTCATGCCATCGTAGAGGCATGACTCTACGTGGCCTAAGGCCACATAGAGCCATGACTATATGGGTGTCATGACTCTCCACTGGAATATATATGTACAATCAGATCGCTTAGAAACAATATCTATTCACGACACCTTGTCTCAGTGATCTGCATTCAAGTTATCATCTGCACGTCTCTGCATTGTCTAATCTACAGGAGCATCTAGTATACGTCTCACTTCATTAGCAATATAGAAAGAAGTAGATTCTGTACAAGGGTCTCAGAGATCATCAGTAATTGAAGAACAAACTTATTCTGCAGTAATCAAGTAAGAGTTCTATTATTCTTATATTAATAGTAACAATTTTATCTATCAGAGATCCATAAATCTTATCATGGTATCAGAGCCATTCTGATAAGAAAAACTATTACTCAAAACAAAATCTGGCCATGAATGAATAACTATATGTTGAAGTGTCATCGATATTAATAAGGTTTTGATAAGGTTAAAAGCCATCTGCAATAGCAAGTAATGATGTGCGAATAATAAAACAAACACGATGATGAGGAGTGCAGAGTTATATTAGTCTCACCATATACACAAGGATACAGTGTATGCTTCGTCCTCAGTTGGAAACATGTGCTCCACGGTATGAAGTGCAGATATGAAAACTCTCAAATTTTCCTACCCTTGATGCTTGGTGATGTTGCTTCAGGAAAGCCTTCTAATATTGTCAATGGCTATGAGTACAATCTATATGATATAGAGGCAACCCTTATTTAGTATTTGAAACCATCATCATGAAAAGAATGCCAAATTCAGTACACTCGATATACAGACAACATCATTTGGAGTATTTAACGTGGGGCTGATTAAAGTAAAATAACTGACAAAAGAAATACATGCCATGGTCCTCCCAATAGTTTGAACATGTGTGAAATGATAAAAACAAATAGACGGTAGTAGGTATTTGGGAATTCATTGTGAAGAATCCAAGTCATTGTGATTCAAGACAATACTATCATGAGTTTCAATCTATTAAGTATAATAGGAAGAAGGGATATGATATATGTCAAGACATAGGTGCGATTGAATGCTGCATGACAGAGTATATGTATATGCGGTCATATGTTGACAGAGATGGAGACGAGAACCTAAAGGAGGTGAATGTTGGGCTGAGTGCGCTGAAGGAGGAAGGTAGAAAGTTGTGGATGGTGCAGGACATCGCCATACATAATACCTCAGATCCAATCATTTAGCATAGAAAGTGACACGGAAGAAACATATGTTGCCACCTTTGTAGGTATTTAATGGATATTGCCCTTGTGGAAGGCCCATAATGAAGACATACAAAATAGAAGATATGATTGAGATAGAGAATTAATAAGAAACCAATCAATGGAAAATAAGCAAACTGACAGGGTGGAGAGAGTGCAAACTACAAATCCAGATGTGAAATTTGTAGGAGTCGGTTCTATCTTTATGTGGTTGGTACTGATCTTCCTGTCTTCCAATCAAATCAGAAACTATTCAATTCCAGCCAAGAATACAACAATTCATGCTTACACGACTTCTCGAGAGAATCATTCATTGTCAAGTTAACACAAGAAAGATTATTAGAGGCATGATTTTTTTTAGAAGAGTTAGAAATAAATGGAAGACTCTCAACACATAGCAGAGGTTTTTGAAGCAACTTATAAGGAAAGACTTCCTACGGGTAAGGTCACCAACAAAGGTAAAGTGGATTTGACTCATAGTTGACATGTATATTTTATGTTTCATTCAATGTTAAAATAAATTAATATTCTACATATATGATAAGTCATGTGTTATGAATTAATTATTATTATGATGTTATGAGTAAAATTGTAAGAAATGATAATGTTGAGCAAGGAACGAGAAACAATCCAAGTAAGTTAAGTGTGAAACAATGTTACCATAAGATAAGCAAACTCCAAGAGCATACACCAAGATGGTTCAACAATGGAGACAAGGATTTATAAGGGGAAAGCAAAGAAAACCCCTTGTGAGTATTATGAATGAAGGCAAATGCCTAGAGAAGAGAGAGAGAGTGTGTTGGAGCAAAAGTAGCTCAATACAATAACATCAAGTGCTAAGAGTGAAGAAGAAAGAAGGAGGAGCATCTCTTATATAGAGATGAGAGAGGAGTTGCATTTGTAACTCCCATTTCTATGAATGCCACATTCATAATAGGTGTGTGCAAAGTGTCACAATCCTCTTAAAGAGGATAAACTAAATAAAAAAATAAACAAGAGTTGTCCTTACATGTGGAATAAAGGACAAACAATGACATGTCCTCCACATGTGTACAAGAGGACAAACTACATTTAGGGACCCTTGGAATATCCCAATTAATATATCCAAGGAAAGATTAACCTTTCTAACACCCCCCCTTAATCTTTACTTGGGGAGCTTACATCAACGGGTTGTAAACCCAAATTTTTACAATGGAACTGAAATCTCTCCTTAGAAAGTGGTTTGGTTAAAATATCAGCCACTTGATCTTCTCCTTTACAATAAAGAAGAATAATTTGCTTGTCTTCAACTTGTTCTCGAATGAAGTGATGTTGAAGTGAAATATGTTTGGTTCGTGCATGATAAACTGGATTCTTTGCCAAGGCAATAACACTTTGATTGTCACAATGTATAGGTGTAGGTGATTGTTGAGGTAGACCCAAATCATCAAGAAGTCTTCTAATCCACAAAGCTTCCTTAGCTGCATTAGTACAACCTTTGTATTCAGCTTCAGTTGAGCATAGGGAAATAGAGTGTTCTTTTTTGCTTTTCCAAGAAATTGGACCTGAACCAACAAAGAAAAAATAACCACAAGTGGATTTCCCATCATTGGGATCTCCACCTAAGAAGTAATGTAAGATACCTAAATCAGTCATCTAAAATTTCTGTTTAAGTTGAAATTTGATATCAGAAATCAAAGTGTCTGAATTAGAAGTGAGTATTAGATCATCTACATAAACAATAACAATAATAATGTCATTGTTAGTATGTTTAATATACAAATTTGGATCATTCTGACTTCTAGAAAAACCTTGAGAAATAAAGAAAGAATTAATTTTAGAATACCATTCTCTAGGTGATTGTTTAAGACCATAAATAGATTTGTTCAATTTGCAAACTAGATTTTCACTACCTTTCTTAACAAATCCAGGAGGTTGAGCCATATAGATTTCTTCGTGTAAGTCACCATTTAAGAAGGCACTTTTAACATCCATTTGATGAATGGGCCAATTCATTTTAGATGCTAAAGAAAGAACTAATTTGATAGTAGGAATTTTAGCAACATGAACAAAAGTTTCATTATAGTCTAATCCTTCAATTTGGGAAAAACCTCTAGCAACTAGTCGAGCCTTGAATTTACTAATTTCATTATTAGTATTGAATTTTTTTTTATATAACCATTTACATGAAACTATATTCTTTCCATGAGGTAACTTGACTAAGTCCCAAGTTTGATTAGCAATTAAAGAATCATATTCCTCTTGCATGGCTTTCTGCCAATGAGGTTGAGAGTTAGCTTGATCAAAAGACTTAGGATCGTTAGAATTCATAATAGTAGTCATCAAAGCATAATTATAATAATTAATCCTTCTATGTTTAATTCCACCAGATCTAGAAATGTAATCATCACCTTCATTGATTAAGTTTTGAGCCCATTTAGGTTTACGTTTAGTTGTAATGGAATTATCACTAGAGGAAGAATCATTAGTAATAAAAGTATCATTAGTATCTACTTGAATATCATGAGGTGTAGGTGCAGAAATAATAGGTGGTACTTGATTTGAAGGATTAAGAGGAGGAGTAAGGTTGAGAGAAGGAGGTTGGTCCTCCACCAGCACAATTTTAGTGCTACTGAATTCTACATCATGTGTAGTAGAGCAATCATGGACTCCATTTTCTGCAATACAAACATCTCTAGCAACTTGAACTTTGTTAGTAGTGGAATCATAAACACGATAACCTTTAGTATTTTCATCATACCCAACAAACATATAAGGAGATGACTTAGCATCTAATTTATGCCTTTTCTGTTTAGGAGTATGAACATAAGCAATAGAACCAAAAATTCGTAAATGATGTAAATTAGGTTTCCTACCAGACCAAGCCTCTTCTGGAGTGATAAGTTTGAGAGCTTTGGTAGGAGTCCGATTAAGGATATAAGTTGCACAAAACATGGCTTCAGCCCAAAATTTATAATGCAGATTCTTAGCATGCAACATGCTTCTAGCCATTTCAACAATGGTCTGATGCTTTCTTTCTGCCACACCATTTTGTTGTGATGTATAAGGAATAGTAAGCTCGTGTTTGATTCCACATGATTTCAAATAAGAATGAAAAGCATTATTCACATATTCCTTTCCATTATCAGTTCTAAGAATTTTAAGTTTAAAACCAGATTACTGTTCAACATATAACTGAAATTCAATAAATATATCAAGAACTTGATCCTTGCTATGCAAAAAATAGATCCAAGTTCGTCTAGAAAAATCATCAACAAAGGTAAGTGCATACCAAGAACCTTGGATGGAGGTATTCTCCATGGGGCCCAAAAGGTCACTATGGACAAGATACAACTTATGAGTTGCTCACCATGATTTTCCACTTGGAAAGGGCTCCCTATGCATCTTACCACTCATACAACCTATACAGGCAATCTTGGAAGGAATAATGTGAGGCAAGCCATCAACCATATTATGCTTTTGCATGAAAGTAATATAATCAGAATTTAAATGGCCAGGTCTCTCATGCCATATATTGAAATCAATAGAAGTATGTAGTGAATATCGTGAACTAGCAAATTCATGGAATTTAAACAAATTGTCATTATCCATTTTAGCATGAGCAATCACTTTTAGAGTTTGAGGATCTATGATATAACATGTATCTTTGTGAAATTCAACTTTATAGTCCTGACATAACTGTGAAACAGAAAGCAGATTAGTTTTCAAGTCAGGTACATATAATACATCATGCAATTTACCATTAGGAATAGTAACATCACCTAATCCTTCAACTTTACAAGTCTGATTATTAGCTAACTGAATAGGAATGTTAGCAATATCAGGTTGTAAAGAATCAAATTTTTTTTTATGAGAGGTTACATGTTGTGATGCACCACTGTCAACAATCCATTCTAAAGGTCTACAAAGATTAAAGCTACAAGTAAAAGCATGAAGAGAATTAAAACCAGTAGAGTTACCTTTTTTATGATTTGAGTTTTGATTATTGTTACTATTATTCATAGGTTTTTTATCATTTTGCTTTTTAAAACAGTTATTGACAATATGACTATCTTTGCCACAATAAGAACAATGAGGTTTGGAATTGGAATGATTCTTTTGATTATTAGTATTACGAGTGTTATTAGGATGATTGGTATTATTATTATATTTCGCATGAAATTTATTGTTGGAATTATTTGAATTAGTATTATATTGTTTGTGGTTATTATTATTATTATTAGAATTTCTAGACACAAATGCATGTTCAGTTGATTTAAGGGTACCAAACTGAATTAGCTTAGCTTCTTCCTGTCTTAATAAAGTTTGAAAAATAACATAAGTTAACTAAGAAGTTAAAGTAGGAATAGCAAGCTGTGCATGAATATTAGTTATAAACTGTTGAAACTGTCTAGGAAGACACTTTTTAAGAATAAGATGAATTAAACGAATGTCCTCTAATTGAACACCTAAGGCAATAATTTGGCTTTTAAGAGAATCAAATTTTGACAGAAATTCATCCATACTTTTAAAATCTGCATACCTGAGATCTTCAAGTTGATCCTGCAACTGTATTTTGTGGTATTCATCTCCACTGTCATACTTGGTTTTCAAGATGGACCATGCATCATGAGCCTTAGAACAGTGAGCAATTAACACATATAAATATGGAATAATGGAAATACCAATTAACCCTAAAGCTTCTTCATTTTTAGATTTCCAAGTATCTTTCTCATCTTGGGTAGCCGCTGAACCGGGTTCAAGAGAAGGATCAGTGGCTATTTCGAAGAGGTGTTTAAAACGAAAAATAAATGAGATATGAGTTCTCCAAGAATGATAATTAGAATAATTAAGTTTTATTTCTGGTATTAAGGTTGACATGATTAGAAAAAAAATTTCTTTAAAAAAAAAAAAAAAAAATTCCTTAATTTGAAAATCAAATTAATTGAGAAAAAAAAAACCTTGTTTTTTTTTTTTATATATATAAAATTAAGAATATATTTTTTTCAATTATTTATTTGAAAGAAAACAAAAAAGAATTTATAAAATGAAAAAAATTTATTTTATTTTTTATTTTTTTAATAAAAAAATGAATAAAAAATTATGTGATATAATAATCGTTGTATGGTTTTTTGTTTTTTTTAAGAAATGAAACAAGATTTTAAAAAGTCGGTGTAAGGGCGGGCAAAGAAGGTCGAGTTTTTTTTTTAAAAAACACACAGTGCGCATGTGGAGGATGAGAGGGGAGCGGAGCGTAGACGGCAGCTGCCGTGTGGTCAAAGCGACGGAGGTGGTTGGTCGGCCGTGGTTGGTGGAAAAGGGCAGAGTTTTAAGTTTTTAAAAAATGGTTCAAAGAAGATATGGATGAAGCCGCTGGCGTGGCTGCGCAGGCGGCGGTTGACGCATGGCCTGAACGCAGGCCGCGCCTTAGGGTTTACTGCGGGTGAGAAGGGGGCGGCGGAAGCGGTGGATCAGCGGTGGAAGAAAAACGAAAAACAAAAAACGATAGAGGTTTATGTGCGCGGCAGAGGACGCAGTGTTGGGCGCAGGTTGCGCGCGGCGCTGATAGCACGTGGCAGTGATGTGGCGGCGCTGTGTGCACGCGGCGGTGCTAATGGTGCGCGGCGACGCTGACGGCTCGCGGCGGCGCGCAGCGGTGCGTGGGTGGCGCGTCCGCCCAAACAAATGTGAATGCGCGATTTAAAAAAAATAATTAAATACAATGTATATAGATTTATAAAGATTAAAATCCTATGAAAATATCTATGTTCTATGTTTGAAATTTTCAAGAGCATACAACAAATAGATATAGAACAATATATTAGAAGTTTTTTTAAAGAGAAGGAAATTTTTTTTTTTAAAGGAGTAAGAAAATTAGAGACTTATTGAAGACTTTACTCATGTAATACTTCTTGTTTTGGCGGCATGCCTTCCAAAACAAGAAAAAAAAATTGAAATTTAACAAGAA
The DNA here is from genome assembly GCA_028749045.1 of Cupressus sempervirens. Classification (NCBI taxonomy): domain Eukaryota; kingdom Viridiplantae; phylum Streptophyta; class Pinopsida; order Cupressales; family Cupressaceae; genus Cupressus; species Cupressus sempervirens. The sequence continues at coordinate 586,473,680 of CM053791.1, read as the reverse complement.
AACCCTTTGGCGGCAAGCCTTCCAAAGAGGGTTAGTAAAAAAAATATGAAACCTGCATACACAAGATATGTTAAAAAAGAGCTAAAATCACAACACAAACTTCTTCTCTCAATAACGTCTCCAAATAAGGTGTGCTCCAATGTATGACAACCTTCAACACAAAACTTAAAACAAGGATTAGATAGCCAAGCTCTGATACCATGTAAGAAATGATAATGTTGAGCAAGGAACGAGAAACAATCCAAGTAAGTTAAGTGTGAAACAATGTTACCATAAGATAAGCAAACTCCAAGAGCATACACCAAGATGGTTCAACAATAGAGACACGGATTTATAAGGGGAAAGCAAAGAAAACCCCTTGTGAGTATTATGAATGAAGGCAAATGCCTAGAGAAGAGAGAGAGAGAGAGTGTTGGAGCAAAAGTAGCTCAATACAATAACATCAAGTGCTAAGAGTGAAGAAGAAAGAAGGAGGAGCATCTCTTATATAGAGATGAGAGAGGAGTTGCATTTGTAACTCCCATTTCTATGAATGCCACATTCATAATAGGTGTGTGCAAAGTGTCACAATCCTCTTAAGGAGGATAAACTAAATAAAGAAATAAACAAGAGTTGTCCTTACATGTGGAATAAAGGACAAACAATGACATGTCCTCCACATGTGTACAAGAGGACAAACTACATTTAGGGACCCTTGGAATATCCCAATTAATATATCCAAGGAAAGATTAACCTTTCTAACAAAAAATAATTATTATGTTATATTAATTTTATTATTGAAAATATAAAATGAAGAGTTATGTTATAATATATTATGTTTTTGATAAGATAAATAAGTGTTATAATACTTTATGTTGTTGTTAGTGATAGGCATGAGTTAAAATTACTAATAGTCTAATTGATACTCTTATTTGATTTAAGATTATATTTAAATTTGATAATGTTTATGAAATACATAGAGATTCATTATGTGAATATATTATATTTCAATCAAACATCTCTCTATATTATTCTTAATTTATTTATATAAGAGCTATGTACCTTGATCTTTTCCTCCAAGAATATTCTTGCAGGAAAAGGAGGATTAAAATAAGATTTAGAGAGAGTCTAACACTTTGATAAAAGAAAGACTTAGAAGCCTAGAAGATTTATGTTCAAAGGGATTTTGACACATTCATTAGAGAGAGTAGATAGAGGATATGGTTTCATCAACCATTAGTGATATTGATCATATTGATTCAGAGGGAGTAAAACAAATGTTGTGATGGAATCTTTAGTGATCAATAAATTGTAATAGACAAGAGAACTGAAATTCATGCAACTATGTGAATGGGCCTACCCCTTGTGTACGTTAAAAGAAATTTGTGACTTTAATTAAACTATCTACAAGTTTCTCTTTGATAAATGAAATTTGATGTATGAATTGTAGAGTCATTCAAGTGGCACAATCATAATCAATCAAAATATTGGCGTACTATGGATGAGTGTGTGTTAGCTTCTACTATTAAACTTAATGAATGTTTGGAGCTTAAATGGATGAAAAGAGCAAGTTGGAACTTAGAAAGAAGTATTCAAATTTGATGTGATGTGAAAGTGTTCAAATATATATGAGTGGTAATTTTACATTGTGGGGGCAATAATAGGCAATGTTTCATTCCCACTTGAACCATCCTTAGAAAAGGAGATATTCCATGATCCTCATGGGGAGATAAGTACTCGTATCTTTTACATTTATCTATTCATTTATTTGTAATTCCATACTTACTATAAGGGTTATTTGCTTTGATCTTTTCCTTTATGTTTGAGGATATTCGTTGAAGATGTACTCCACATATGCTACCAATTATTGTGCAGACTAAATCTAATGATAGTAGTTCCAAAGACCATGATGATTAAGATGGATAAAGTGAGGCTATTGAAGAAAACATCTTTGATGATCAACATTATGAGATTCTTCTATATTAAGAGGGAGTATGACATTTCTTTGAAGGCAATGCTGGAGCTTAAAAGATTGATACTTAGAGGGAGTATAGAAGTACATGTGGGTGACTGCATGATTTTGATAGGCCTACTCCTACATATATCATTAGGGAGTGATGGATTTGACATATCCTTGGGTAAAGAGAGTTTTTGAGGAAGTATCGAGAGGACTTGACATCCCAGGATCGATGTTTAGAGGGAGAAATTTTTGAGATGCAATCGTTGTGGATGATATCGTCTCTATAAGGAGAAGTCCTAAAGAGAAAATCTTGGTACATGATTAATTTGTAATATTGAATTAAAAATTTTCAATTCATGTGAGTTTATGCTTCTATTATTTTTTAGTCACATCAGATATGTAATGAAAGGTGACGATCTTTCATGGACATATTTATTCTTTAAGGTAATTATTTACAAGGTGACGATCTTGTAAATAATAGGCCTGTTATCATGGACATCTCTAGACATTGCTTCGGGTAATTAGAGATCATAGACAATGAACTCATGTTATTATATGGACATCTCTAGACATTTCCTTGAGCAATTAGAGATCATGAGTAACTAATGTTCATGGGCATCTCTAGACATTACTTTAAGCAATTAGAGATCATGAGCATCAAATTTTCATGGACATCTCTAGACATTGCTTTGGGCAATTAGAGATCATGAAATCTTATGTTATTACTATGGACATCTCTAGGCATTGCTTCAGGAAATTAGAGATCATAGGTAACATTTTTCATTATGTTTACTCTAGATATTGTTTCAGATAATTAGAGATTATAATGTATATTATGATAGTGTTCATATCTTGGTGATTTTTGTTATCTGATTTGTAACTATTTCATTGTGTTAAAGATCAGATAAAATAATCAAGTATTCTTCACTGAAATTCAAATGGTGTATTACTTCTCCCTTGCTAAAGAGTGAGTGTTAATGTTTTAGCATCAATAGAAGTAAATGTTGCTTATCTGATATGCTAATTTGTGTTTATGTTTCCAGATAAATGTTCATGATAGTTACTTACACACACACACACACACACACACACACACACACACACAAGTGTGTATATGTATATATATACGTATATATATATACGTATATATACATATATATACGTATATATATGTATATATATACATAGATATATATATGTATATATATACATATATACATATATATATACATATATACATATATATATATATACATATATATATATACATATATATATATACATATATACACATGTATATATATATATATGTATATATATACACATATATATGTATATGTATATCTATACATATATATATGTATATGTATATATATATATGTGTGTGTGTGTGTGTGTGTACACACACGTGTGCGCGTGCACGCGTGCACGCGGGCACGCATGCGTGTGTATTGTTTTGAATAAAAAAAATGACATTATTAGCTGAGAGAACATCGACTGATTATGTTATATCAACAAAACTGTTATTGTGTTTATCATTGAAAGTAGTGGTAGTATTCATTGTAATCGCTACCTACTTTATAGTTAGTTTGTCTAAGGCCACATAGAGCCATGACTCTACGGGGGTCATGAATCTCCACTGGAATATATATGTACAATCAGATCGCTGAGAAACAACATCTATTCATGACATCTTGTCTTAGCGATTTGCATTCAAGTTATCATTTGCACTTCTCTACATTGTCTAATCTGTAGGAGCATCCAGTATACGTCTCACTTCATCAACAATATACAAAGAAGTAGATTCTGCACAAGGGTCTCAAGGATCATCAGTAATTAAAGAAAAAACTTATTCTACACTAATCAAGTAAGAGTTATATTATTCTTATATTAATAGTAACAATTTTATCTATCAAAGATCCATAAATCTTATTAGAAAGATCCAAAAACCATTCATGTCCTAGGACAGTTGTCTGACTTAATGTTGGAGAAATTAGCTGTACCCAAATACTCTAACCCTGGGAGTCCTATAGTTATAATTACTATTCATGGTATCCAAGTTCAAATGCTTTGGTTGACCTAGGAGAATCTATTAATGTCATGATAGAGGAGATATTGTCTCAGTTGCATATTCCTTGCCTCAAAGAGACACCCACCATTCTTCAACTTGCTGATAGCTCTACCATTAAATCAGTTTGGATGATAGAAGATGTTATAGTCACCCTAAATTCTTGGGATTTGTAATAAACCCAACCAATTATAACTTCGTGAAACTCCAAATCCTTCTCAAATTCAATTGTTTGACATTTTGTCAAAAACTTTGCAAGAAAGCTCTGATAGCAATGTAATATCCCTTGTAATTTTGATTTTAATTTCTTGATTTCTAACCTAAGAATTTCATCAAACACTTTGCACACAAGGGATATATTGCAAATCTAAATTCTGATTTCTTTCCAAAATACCAAACTAAAAGAGATATGCTTACAAACTCCAAATGACTAACAATGGTGATGCAAATATTTTTTGTATTTTATTGGAACATATAAACATGGGGTACAAATAAGAAAATATGCATCTTTAACAATAAATCATTAGGAATTTTTTTTTTTTTTATATAAATAAGATTACAACAAATTTTACAAACCCTACCAATGCCCTAAATATCTAATCTCAAACAATGCAAAATGTAGCAAATAAAAACTTGGAATTGCTCCAAAAATATGAATTTTCCTATAGCAAATCACTATAGCAACGACACTGTAGCAGTGTCTCTCTAGCACTGTAATAACTCCAATTGGTTATAACTTATTCAAACACCAAATTATTTTATACTTTAGTTGTTTGATATTTCATCAAACACTTTGCAAGCCAACTCTGATACCACTGTAATAACCCCAACTAATTATAACTTTGTCAAACATCAAATTCTTCTCTAATTCAATTGTTTGACATTTTGTCAAACACTTTGCAACCAAGCTCTGATACCACTGTAATAACCCCAACCTATTATAATTTCTTCATACACAAAATTCTTTTATACTTCAGTTGTTTGACATTTCATAAAACACTTTGCAAGCCAGCTCTGATACCACTGTAATATCCCTTGCCCAAACTTACTGATTTTAGCTCAAGGAATATTGTCAAACACTTGTATGCTGCCTTTCTCTTTTTTGATTTTTTGTGTTTCAGATTGTTTGATATAGTTTGAATGATGCTAAGAAATTGAAAATGATATTACAATACCTCTTGTATTTGAACTAATATGTAAGTGCAATTCTTTTTGGTATTTTCAATGCATATACATGGAAACTAGATATGGAATGCATACCTACAACCAACTAACATTTTGACAAACAATTGGCATACAACTATTATGCTGATCATATATGCTATTAGATGAAAATTTCATCAAAAAAATTGGATGCAACACATATATCCTTTATTCAATTCATTCCTATGTACAATGTTACTATGAATTTTTCAAGATAAATGGGCTTACAATAATGACTACAACAATGACAAGTCTGATACTAAGTTATCATTTACAATAACACAATTATATGCCTAAGATTACAATGCTAACTACTAATAGTTACAAGAGGAACCTGATAATAGTGATGCCTACAGATGGGGATGAAAGTTGCAATCAGAAGCAAGCGCAAATGACTATAGCAACTATAGCAGTGTTACTATAACAACGTATTGTAGCAATGTCACTATAGTAGCGATACTGTAGTAGTGTCATTGTAGTAGCGATACTATAGCAATATCCAAATTATTCCTTACTCCACAAATTTGGCACAGTGAAAAGACTAATTTGTCTTCTCCAACAGTTGCAACCCTTCAGAAGATATGTCACCACCTCAATTATGCAAATCAATGGGAGTGTTCATTCCCAACGATCAATAGAGCAATTGCAGAAACCCTTGGCTCCATAAGTTATCCAAAAGAGTAGATGGCAACACATTCGATTCCCAAAAATGAGGTTGCCCTCCCTATTTATTCTTTTCCTCTAATAGATGGACCTCCTTCTAGAAGAAATAAAATAATATTTAATTCCTCCTTCTAGAAGATTCTTTTAATTTATTTATTTAACTTTAGTCACTTTTAATTAAATCAATTGAATATAAAGTCACCTTTTAATTTTAAATTTATTTAATGGCTTTCTAAGAAATTAATTTAATCAATTTCTCCTATTTCCCCACTTAGCCTTCAAAGAATGTAAAGGCTAAGAAATCCATTGAGATGTTAAAAAGATGGGGATGTTACAATTCTCCCTCCCTGAAATTGCTTGTCCTCAAGCAATGTCAACTTCAAATGCTGCAAAATTTTCTCACCTTCCCAAGTAGCATCCTCAACTGCTAAGTCCTTCCATTTGATCAAATATTCCCTAATAAGTTTTCTCCTCACCTATTTCTCCCTAACATCCAAAATAGCCTTAGGTACCAGAATCAACTTACCCTCATCATCTAAGGGTGGTAGAATTGTGAAAGGAACCACAAAATGTCCTAAAGCCTTCTTAAGGTGTGACACATGAAAAAAATTAGGGACCTTACTATCAGCTGGTAACTTCATTTTATAAGCTACCTCACCCACACACCTAATGATTCTGAAGGGTCCATAGTATCATGGCTTCAACTTCCCTACACCATTCTTCTTTAGTGTAGACCATCTATAAGGCTCTAACACCAAGTAAACCATGTCTCCTACCTTGAATGAATGTTCAACTCTTTTATGATCTACATATTTCTTCTATTGGTTTTGTGCTCTCTGAATATTCTCCTCGAGAGCCATCATGATATCTTGATTTTCTTGTAGCTCAACTCCAACACTAGGCACTCTACTATCACTCATCAACAAATCAAGAAAGTTGGGTGCCTCATAACCATACAAGACCATAAATGGTGCCATATGAATAAAAATATGGTAGGTAGTATTATAGAAATACTCACAAAGACATATCCACTTAACCCATCCCTTTTGCTGCCTTGTAATGCAATTCCTAAGACATCCCTTCTTGGTTAGATCAAAAAGTGGTGTTGCATGTCACAAATATCCATTAACAAATCTGCAGTAAAAACCATATGAGCCCAAAATTCCTCTAAGTTGTATGAGATTCTTAGGTGCATGCCACTCAATGATTACTTTGACCTTGTCTAGATCCATTTATACTCCCTGTGTGCTAATGATGTGTCCTAAGTACAACAACTCACTAGAACCCAACTCACACTTAAATTCCTTAATATGCAAAGTCTCTTTGCCAAGAATACCCAAACCTATATCAAGATTTGGAATATGATCCCTCCATAATTTGTTGCACACAAAAACTAACACAAATTGCCTCAACTATTGTATGTCTAGATGATAAGCACGCTTTTGCTACTCCTCATGTATTGGCATCAAAACTCAATCTATGTCACAAAGCCATGTCATCCACAATACCATATCAACATCTCTCATGTTTACCACATAAAAATATGCATTAAAATCAAAGCTATTTAAATGCATGGGCAGATTTGAAATTTTCCTATCACACTTAAGAGTGTAGCCATTTATAACCTTTACTCTTATACCCTCAAATACCTTTGTCTATATGTTGCTTCTCTCAACCAACCAAGCATCAATGGAGTTATGTGTGGCTCCTATATAAAGCAAGGTAATGATCTTCTGCCTAACTAAAACTCCACACATCCTAAAGGAACCCTCACACTGTATAAATTACTGAGACATGCTTCCTGTAGCTGAACTGAATCTTCCCTTTTAACCCTTTCTTCGTCATGTTTTGATCCTGCTAGCTCAAACCCTTCTTGATCAAATTTCTAATCTAAATTTTTAGATTTAGAATTCTCATTATATGCCCACATAACACAATCAATCTTCCCCTTACACCCTAATGAACAATCATGGTTTGCATCATGTGTTCCTTTGCAAAAAAACTTCTTTCTACTCAAATCATTAAGTGTTTCTTTATCTAGGGGTGTTGTTGATTCCTTCTTTAGATCTAACTTTTTCTAAACTACTCAAATATGATCCTCAATTTGTTTGTGCATCATGCCATGATGAGATAATGTTGCAATAATCTCATCCTCCTCCCCCTTTAACCGAGTCTCCAAGCTATGAACAACTTTAGTTACACATGGAGAACCCTCAAACTGTTCTTGTTTCTTCATGTTCATTATCTTTACCAAATCCTTTAGTTGACCAGACTCATCAATTTCATTGTTGTCATTGGAACTAGGTACATATTTAGATTCCTTCTCTAATTGAAATAAGAGTCTTCTAATGTTATCCATCCTCTTTTTCCTTTCTATGTTGAGCGGATTGACCTTTCCTTTGACTTCTTGAAGATGTTGTCTTGCATTGGCAGCTACCAATTTAGCATTTTTAGCTTTTTGCAACCATTCATCATTCATTTATTTAAACTTCTTCACCTCTTTAATGCCAAAGTATGTTAAACTATCTCTTGTATAATTGATATTTTTCGGTTTACCAATAGGTGTAAGGCTGCCATCAATGGATGTTATCATAGTGTTGATGTTTTCATTATATGGAGAATGGTGGTGCATAACATAATTATCCTCAAACAAATTAGTAATGATATCATCCCATTGTAAAGATTTACCTTTTGCATGTGTAATCAAAATACTAGAGGCTGCTCCACTATGTAGAGGATCAACTTTCCTATCCACCTTAAGTGGCTCAATCAAATGATGAGGTCTTTGTAACTGCCCATTCCAAAGCAAGCTCCCCAACTGAAATGAGTCTAAATTAGACGCATTATGTTATGTGCTATCAAAATCCATGGTATTGCTACTATGTCCTTCAATGAATAACTCAACTACATATTCCTCTAGCTCACAATCTTGGGGCTCCATGTCAACAACTAAATCTTCAAACTCATTTGCTAAGATCTGATTTGAAAAATCAGACTCGTCAGTGCATGAATCTGCATCATACATTATGTCATTAATACCCCTTTCTTGATTACTACCAAGTGAAATATCAAGGATAGTATTTGGCCCTTGTGGATACAAGATTTCATAATTGATGTCATAAAAATTAGAAGTGTTTATGCAATCTCCATTCATGGTACCGATCTCTTGAGTGTCAACACCCACGGTCACTTTCATAATCTCCTGTGAAACCTCTTGTAAGGATGATGTAGAAAAATCATCACCCAATGTTGTCATACTATTTTCCTAATTCAAATTTGTATGTCCATCAAATTCATCATATAAATTTTTACACACCTTACTGGAAGTAGAAGAAATAAAATCATTCTCCTCTATCATGGGTCGAAGATTCTAGAAAGTGTCTAGCTTATGAGTCAAAAAATTGAGTTATAACTATCCCATTATGATCAAACATAGGTAATGTGAATCTACTAGTAGCATGTTTCAGATCTTTGTTTTGGTTTCTTGGTCTTCTATCTCACCTTGTTTTATAATGCTCTCTCCTTTGACTTAGCAATCTATCAAAGCATAGGTGTTCCCTAATCTCTAGTGTTAATGATTCCCATTCAACATTTGCTACCATAAGATGGTCTGCAAATGTTGCCTCTCCTTCAGGTTTATCATCTTCGTGTTTATTCTTGAGAAAGGTAGGATGTGTAGGCCTATGAATGGTCTAGGAGGAAGCTCTTTGTACTATACTCCTGCCATCATCTAGGACTTGGTTTTGTTTGATTTGTGGGTTCATCTTTTGTATTGTTATAGTAAGTTTTTGTAAAGCTTCAACTATTCGTTGCTGTTTTGCTACCAAATGTCTAAAGAACTCTTGTGCTTCTCTTTCTTCATTGTCTCCACCATCTTTTCCTTTGTTCCTTGCCATCTCTTCTCCTCCCTTGTCACCCATTTCTTCTACAGGTATATTCTCAAATTGATTTTTCTCTTGTTTTGATCTCCTACGAGTGTAAACCCACTATTGTGGCTACATATAAAACCTCAACTCTCCAAGATTGTAGGATCAAAGCTCTGATACCAATGCAATAACCCTAATTGGTTATAACTTTGTGAAACACCAAATCCTTCTCAAATTCAATTGTTTGACATTTTGTTAAACACTTTGCAAGCAAGCTCTAATACCAATGTAATATCCATTGCAATTCTAATTTTAATTTCTTGATTTCTAACTTGAGAATTTTGTCAAACACTTTGCACACAAGGGATATATTGTAGATCTAAATTCTGATTTCTTTCCAAAATGCCAAACTAAAAGAGATATGCTTGCAAACTCCAAATGACTAACAATGGCGATGCAAATATTTTTTGTAGTTTATTGGAACATATAAACATGGGTTACAAATGAGAAAATATGCATCTTCAACAATAAGTCATTAGGGTAAAAAATTCTCACATAATTCAGATTACAACAAATTTTACAAACCCTACCAATGCCCTAAATATCTACTCTCAAACAATGCAAAATGTAGTAGATAAAAACCTATAATTACTCCAAAAATATGAATTTTCCTGTAGCAAATCAGTGTAGCAGTGACATTGTAGCAAAGTTACTGTAGTAACGATACTATAGCAATGTCACTATAGTAGTGATACTATAGCAATATCCAGCTTATTCCTTACTCCACAAATCTAGCCCTAGGCCACAAATTTGGCATAATGAAAGGATTGATTTGTCTTCTCCAATAGTTGCAACCCTTCGAAAGATATTTTACCACCTCAGTTATGCAAATCAATGGGAGTGTTCATTCCTAATGATCAATGTAGCAATTGCAGAAACCCTTGGCTCCACAAGTTATCCAAAAGAGTAGATGGAAACACATTTGATGCCCAACAATGAGGTTTCCCTCCCTATTTATTCTTTTCCTCCAATAGATGGACCTTCTTCTAGAAGAAATAAAATAATATTTAATTCCTCCTTCTAGAAGATTATTTTAATTTATTTATTTAACTTTAGTCACTTTTACTTAAATCAATTAAATATAAAGTCACATTTTAATTTTAAATTTATTTAATGACTTTATAAGAAATTAATTTAATCAATTTCTCCTTATTTCCCCACTTAGCCTTTAGAGAATGTAAAGGCTAAGAAATCGATTATTCTGAATGAATATGGAACACAATCTCCAATGTATCTTCAAGCTAAATACATCATAGAAACCATTGTACCATCTTTAAATGAATTCAATCATTCAAAAGCTTCACAGTTTCTCCACTCATTATTAACTCATGAGATGGATTCTTCTCCCATAGCTCAATTATTCATGGAAAATAAGGTTAGTAAGATGGAAATTGGTCTAGGTAAGGAATTGAATGTAAACAATGCCTTATCACACTCCCAACAAGAAGCTATGTTGCAATTACTGCAGGAGAATCAAAGTGCATTTGCTTGGGATTACATGGGCATGAAAGGATCATATCCTATGCTTTGTACTCACAAGATTTATATCAGCCCTAACTTCAAACCTATTAAATAGCCTCAAAAAAGAGTTAATTTGGTCTTAAAAGATATTGTTAAGAATGAATTGCATAAACTATTAAGTGTTGGTTTTATACACCCCATCTACAATAGTCAATGGGTTTCACCCTTGGTCATAGTACCCAAGAAGGGAGGAAAATGACAAGTTTGTGTAGACTATAGGGAGCTTAATTCAACCACTAAGAAGGACTATTTTCCATTACCATTTATAGATCAAGTCCTTGACAACTTAGTTCGTAAAAAGTATTTTTCTTTTGTAGATGGTTTTAGTGGTTACAATCAATTCAAATAGCCCTAGAAGATCAAGAGAAAACAACTTTTACTTGCCCACGGGGAACATTTTCTTATTCAATATTACCTTTTGGCTTGTGCAATGCCCCAACCACATTTCAATGAGCTGTCATCAATATTTTTTTAGATATTTCTACTAATTGTATGTAGATCTATATGGATGATTTTACTATTTATGGTGTTACTTTTGAAGAAGCAAAAGAAAATTTAGAACAATACTTGAAAGATGTTAGGACTATAACCTATCTTTAAATAGTGAGAAATGTTAATGATGAGGGAGGAAGGGGTAGTCCTAGTCCATTTCATTTCATCAAAGGGCATCCAAGTAGATCCAACAAATATTGAAGTTATTAGTACCTTGCCGACACTAGAAAAGTAGATGGATGTACAATTTTTTTTAGGACATGCTGGATATTATAGAAGATTTATTAAAAACTTCAGTCAACTTGCAACACCTCTCTACAACTGCTCAAAAAGGATTCTGAATTTATCTGGGATTTTGACTATGTAGAATCCTTCCTATAGCTTAAGGAAGTTCTTACCACATTGCTTGTTTTGAGAGGACCCAATTGGGGCTTACCTTTTCACATTCATATGGATGCCTCGGACTATGCTATTGGTACTATGCTGGGATAGAAAGTAGACTCTATTAAACATGCCATTTATTTCATCAGTAAGAATTTGCAAGGTACAAAATTCAATTACATAGTCACTGAAAGGGAATTACTTGCAATCATTTATGCTCTCAATAAATTCAGGCATTACATCACTGGATATGAGATATTTGTTCACATTGACCATTTTTCTATAAAATATTTGGTGAACAAACCTTCAATTTTAGGAAGATTGGCTTGATGACTATTGCTCATGCAAGAATTTGACATCACGATAGTTGATAAACCTGGTAAGGCCAATGTGGTAGTCACTTTCTCTCTCGATTACATCTCCTTGATGATTTTGCAACCATTGATGATAGTTTTCTAGATGATCACCTTTTTCTATTGGCCACCTAAAACCCTTGGTATGCAGATATTGCTAACTACCTCACCACCAAAAAAATACCAGTATACTTCTTTACTCAAGCTAGAAAGTTACTAGTAGAAAAGAGCTTTAACTATTCATGGATTGCTAGGTTTATGTTCTATACCAGTCCTGATCAATTCATGCGTAGGTTTCTAAGAGAAGATGAAACATATGATGTCTTGAAGGCCTATCATGATGAACCCTGTGAAGGTCACTTTACAGCCAAAAGAACATCCTTCAATATCTTAACAACTGGGTATTATTGGCCAAGCCTACACAAGGATGCAACCAGATACACAAAGAAATGTGACAAGTGTCAATGAATGGGAGGACACACTAAGTCAGATGAAATGCCCTTGCAGCCTCAAGTAGTTGTCACACCCTTTGACAAATGGGGGATTACATTTGTAGGACCCATCGAGCCTACTTTACAAGGAAAATCCTACATTCTGGTGTGTATTGGCTATGTCACCAAATGGGTGGAAGCTAAATCCATGAAACACCCAAGGGATTTCAAGGTGGCAAAATTCTTGTATGAATCCATCTTTACATGGTTTGGTGTTCCTAGGAAATTGACATCTGATCAAGGGACTCAGTTTACATCAAATTTGATAACTGCTCTTATGAAGGAGTATACTATTAGGCATAAAAATCATCACCTTATCATCCTTAGGCTAATGGTGAAGGTGAAGTTACTAATAGGGAGCTAGAATCTATTCTCACCAAGACTATAGCACTTCATAGGAAGGAATGGGCAACATGCCTTCTTGAAGCTCTTTGGGCTTACAAAACCACCTGGAAATCCACAACTAGTTTTATTCCGTTTGAGCTTGTTTATGGCAAGTCACCTGTACTGCCTATTGAGTTCGAATATAAAACATTGAAGACTACCTTGGAGCTCGGGATAGAACTCAATGTTGCCTAATGAGACAAAATCTTGAGTTTAAACAATCTTGATGAATAGAGGAATTTTTCATTGAACAATACTAAGCTCATTCAACACCAAAAGAAATAGTGGCATGATAAGTTTATCAAAAATAAAATGTTTGTTGTAAGCGATTGGGCACTTCTTTATGACTCAAGACACCAACATAATCCAAGAAAGTTCTAAACATGCTAGTTAGGACCCTATGAGATTGTTTTCATATTTCCAAATGGTACAGTTCAATTATCTACCATTGATCCCATTCACTTCAAACTACTTGTCAATGGGCATCACCTCAAGCTTTACCATAAACCAGCTAGTCGTGAAGAGTTCCAACAATAATTCTAGCACAATGAGGATATTGTCATTCCTGTAGCCATTGAGTCTGGGTCTTCTACCTTGACTCCTGCTAGTTGTTGACTCTGATCAAGACATTTATAATAAACACTTCTTTTTGAAGTACTTTCTTCACCTCCATTCCACTTCAACTTTTTTGTCTTCCATCTCACCATTCCATCCCATCACTTTGTCAATTTTGATGATCATTTTAGAACATCTTTTCTGCAGTAGTTGCTAGGTACCTTTCACATAACTCTGCATGCATTTTATTTTATTCACGCTTTGTTATGATTTGGTATTGTTTACAATTATTCACCCTTTCTTATCTTGGCCTAGTGGGACCCATGCCTTCATTTAGTTGGGGGGAGGGGAATATTTAAATGGATGTTTGATTTTTAAAAAAAAAGCATTTTTCAAATCACATGTACCTTCAAAGTGCATTGAGATGACTAGAAATAAGTGCATATTTAATATCACATGCTGGCAACTTGTCCTTCTGCGATTGCATCATGATGCAATTAAGAACATTAAAAGTGGTTATTTAACTTTTAATGATGATTTGAAACATGTTCGGGTGACAAACTTTTACATGCGTGAAAATCATGAAATTTGATGCAAAAGAATATTATGAGATATGGTGCATTTAACTTCTCAAGTACAGACAATTTTTTTGAAAAACTAGAGCCAATATTGTAAGCCTTGATTTGCTAAGCTTTGAACATCACAATTTTTTTGTAATTCAGCTGTAATTGACCATGGGCAAAGGTATATAGAGGAATGAGGCTATTGATCATTGAGTTCTTTTGGGAGATGCAACTAGTGGTGAAATGTTTAGGAGAAGGGGATGGTTGGATTATTAATGCCTTAGTTTGAATGGATTTAATGAAGAAGTAGCCCTTCAATTTATGACCACCTTAATAGATGGAGTTGCAGTGGCTAAAGGTTTAAGAATTGAGTTCTTAGAGGAAGTAATAGCTGAAGTCATTGGGTTTGTTGAGATAATGGGTGTTGCACACATTGCATAATATTGTTATATTTTATTTTGTTATGTAATGTTGTGCCTAGATGGACGTGCAACATGTAAAGATTCCCATGGAATATTCTTGATGAGTTGTATTGTAACATTGTGAAAATATTTTATGTAATTATTTAATATTGGGGAAAAGAATTAAATGCCCAATATTAAATGTGGGGTCAGTGGGTTAGGTAGCACATGGTTTTAGCACATGGTTTATGTAATACCACTTAGTGGTTTTGTGGGACTTGCTACTATATAAGCAGCCACAAGGGTAGTTGTTGTAGAAAGAGTGACAAGGAGAAGACAAAAGGCAAGAGTCGAGCGGGACAAGGCTTGACAGGTTAGCCAAGGGAGCATTTGTGAAGGTTGAAAGCATGGCATGGGATGTGTGGATTCATGCTTGTTCACATAGTTTGCTCAGTTGTGGCTATGGCCATGAAGGCTTCCATGGTTGTATGGTAATGGTATTTTTTGCTGAATAATACATGGTGATGGATGCTTTTGGAGGCTGGGTTTTTCCCTCAATGAGGGTTTCCCAGGGTATATCTTGTGTCACATTTTGTGGGTATGTTGTCTATTCTCTTGCATGTGGATTTTAATTCCATGTTTATTTTAGATCTATTATGGGTTATGTTGAAACGATTATATTATTTATTGCCAAGTTTCCTTACAAGTGGTATCAGAGCTATGGTTTTATTATTGTAACCCTAGATTGAGTCCATGGGAATGCATGAGAGGATAAAAGAAAGGGCAAGATATATGAATGATTTATTGCAAATCTAAGGGTTTTGGATTTGCTGTTATGATGGGATGTTAAAAGATTTGGGCAAGGGAAATTGTTGGACAAAAAGAGTTTTTTCGGATGTTTTCATTTAAAATGAGGGTTTTGGGAGGTAGCATGCAGAAATGACCTCCTGGGTAAAAACAGACCTCACCATTGGATCCGGGTCAACATTTCCATAAATCTTGATATATAATATACCCTATTTTGGCCATGTTCAAAGGAAATGAAAGAGTTTTTTGGTTTCAGCCCATGATGGCCGTCAAATTTAATCCCGTCAGAATTTTTGTCACTGAAAAAATAAAAAATGAAAAATCGTACTGAAAATGGTAAAAAGACAGTTTTAGTAAAATGGCCATAACTTTCTCTCAGAATATCGGATTTCAGAATTCTTATAGGTGTTGGAAAGCTAATTTAGAGCACTACAAGATGATGTAGGTTTGGTTCTATGATTTTGAGATTTTGTCAAGTTTTCAGAGCCCTAAAGTCAGATGTTATTTATTTTGAGCACGGATTAGGGCATAACTTGGGTATACAGAGTCAAATTTTGGACTTCAAGTAGTCAACAGAAAGCTCTTGGAGAGCTCTACAAATTGGTTCAAATTTGGTGCAGGTTTGGCATGATTTATTTGTTGATATATTGATCTGAACAGTTTATGGTATAATTTTTGACTATGGTAACATTGTGAGTTTATGAAATTGGAGATTTAAGTTTTGATGTCATTGTATACTCAGTTCATATTCAGATTGGTCTCATGATGATATAGTTATCAGCGTTTGGTTTGGATATGTATGATGAGTTGTTGGGTCTACAAGTTGTGTAGTGTTGTAAGCGGTCTATACTTACAGGTTGCATTTATAGCTTGGTTATGGGTTGTATTTTCCCATTGATCTTTCATTATTGATGCATATTCAGATTGGTGGCTTGAATTTGGGTTTTCTATGCCCTGAGTCACATGATTTGCTAATTTTATTCTTCATGTAGAAGGGATGAGATGTTGATTACCAGGTACAATCATGGTGAAGGATTGTGGTTGACTATTTTATGCTGACAAGTTGGACACTTTGAGAGACAGATGCTCGATTCATGGATGTGATCATGGTGTCATGGATTTTGGCATGACATGATTGGTTATACAGGTACATCCTTGATGTTCATTAGCTTGGATTTCTGATTTGGTTATGGTGGTATATCTTCTTGGTTGAGGATCATGATTATTTGGTTTCTTTTAAGGAGCTCATGATGTGCACTTTGAGTTCTTTGATAGTTTGATGCCTTGGTTGATTCTCATGGTTAGAGGATGGGTTTTCATCATGATGTCATGGATAGCTTGGATACATGGTTTAGTGGGAGCTTGTGACAGTGATGGGGTGATAGTGCAGGATTAGTTCCTGGTTTGGTTTATATCTTCTTGGTTTGGAGAGGATGGATTTTATGATGCCATAGGTGACTTGGTACCACGGTTGAGTGGGAGTTTTGTTGGCATTGATATATTTATTGAGTGTTTGCAGATGTTGGAGGTTTGTCTTAGATCCTATTGCTGCAGAAGCGTCTTTGACATTTCCATGGTGCACTTGTTATCTTCATGGTGTGTGAAGATGGTTAGATCTTGAGGACTCACGAAGTTCTTGGTTATCTTCATGGTATGTGGAGATGGTTCTTCCTGGTATGTGGAGATGGTTTTCTTCATGGTGTGTGGAGATGGTTGCATCTTGAGGACTCACAGGGTTCTTGGCAAAGGTGTGGTTTATGCTTTTATTTGGCATGTTATCCTTGGTGTGAGGATGGTTTCATTATTATGTCATGGTATACTCTTGATACACGTTTAGAGTTGTGACATATTATGGTATGTTCATGTGGAGCATGTTATCTCTTTGGTTGAGATGGTTAGATCATGTTGTCATGTTTATGTTCTTGAGGCCATGGTTGGAACTTTTGTAGGGCCCATTTGCCGTTGCACCAAAAGCCATGACTGTTAGTGAACATGGAACACCACATAATTAACCACCTGTGGGCAGGGGAGCGCGTCGCATCACCCAACAATCTCCCCCTCGATGCGCATACCAGGTGCTTACGTAGGTCGGGATGGAATCGGGGAGATTTGAACCCATGACCAGGCCAAAGCCAGGCTCTGATACCAATTGTGGGGCCCATTTTCCGTTGCACCAAAAGCCATGACTGTTAGTGAACATGGAACACCACATAATTAACCACCTGTGGGCAGGGGAGCACGTCGCATCACCCAACAACTTTGACATTGATCTTGGTTTAGTTTCTTGGTATTGAGTACACTGATCATAAGCTGGATACTTCATGATATTGCTATGTTGCATTTGGATTTGGCATGGATTGATTGGTTACAGGTGCTCATGGATACTTAGAGACGGTGGTGATGCTGATTTCTCTTGGATTAGAGAAGTATTTGTTGGGACAGTTGATGGTTTCAACAGGAAGTCCGAGGGGCAGTCACCTGATATGGACTTGAGAGGAGATTGTTATTAGATGAGTCTTGGTTGGAGACTTGGGTATCTTGATGAGCATTCTCATTCCCCACTCTTGGTCTACTCGGCGGTTTGTTACTTGAGAGGTATAGCCCATTTTTTTCTCTTAGTTGCATTATATTTATGCTTGTCTTTCATGGATATGGATCTTGAGCTATGGTACATGAGTTAGTTCTAGAGGGTTCATTTGAGAGATGGTTTAGCATTGGTTATCTCCATGTGCATATGTTGTTATGCTGGTTGAGTTTGGGAGATGGTTTTATATTGGGCATATTCCTTGGATTAGGAATGGTTATTCCTTGGTTTAGGAATGGTTTTATGAGTTTGATCTTCTTGTGAGAGGCTTACATCCATGATTAGTTATATGGTATGGTTTGGGTGTTGTTGAGGCTTCTTGTTGGGGTTTTATGGAGGAGATTATACTTGCATAGTTTACATCTAGAGGTGTGTGTAGAAGGACATGATACAGGTTATGATTTGCATGGTTTCTCTGGTCTTGGTTATCTTCTTGGATGTTCAGTTTTGTTTACATTGGATTTGAGATTGGTTGGAGATTTTGATCACTGGTTTGTGCTCATGTATGTCATGTGAGAGATGACATGGTTATTTCTTTCTCTTTCCTCTATTGGTTGTGGAGAATTTGGGAGACTGTTGGAGACTTGTTATGAGAGTTATTCTTGCAGGATATTGGATTATGTATTGTGGATGTCCTTGATACTACATGGATTCACTTCTTTGAGATGTGTTGAGTGGATTGGTTATAGATTTGACATTATCTTTTGCAGTGGGAGCTTCTTGGTATATATGTGGCAGGTATTGGTCTTGAGGCTTGTGATTGCAGGTTATAGATTGGATATGTTGGTGATATGAGATTCACTTGTTATACCCTTGAGGTATGGATAGTTGGATGGGTTTGGCACTTTGCTGTGGGTGCTATTTCAGCTATGGATATTTTGACAACTACAGATACATGTGATTACCTTTGGATCAAGTTTTTGTGCTTGGAATTTTAGTTGGTACAGGATTTTATGATCTTCTAATGCGACAGGTTGGGTGGTTTTCTCTTTGGATGGCTTCTATGTATGTCTAGTGGAGTGGCATAATAGGAGGTGAGATCATTCATGTTCGAGATGCTGGATGCTTTGATTTTGTTGTAGGTACTAGGATGGAGCACTTGGTGTATTTTGATCCATAATGGTGGATGTGCTGGGAGGGATTGTTCCCTTGTTCATTTATGTGGCTACAGATTGACCCTATGCAATGTATACAACAAGTGGGAGATTGTTGAGATAATGGGTGTTGCACACATTGCATAATATTTTTATATTTTATTTTGTTATGTAATGTTGTGCCTAGATGGACGTGCAACATGTAAAGATTCCCATGGAATATTCTTGATGAGTTGTATTGTAACATTGTGAAAATATTTTATGTAATTATTTAATATTGGGGAAAAGAATTAAATGCCCAATATTAAATGTGGGGTCATCTGGTTAGGTAGCACATGGTTTTAGCACATGGTTTATGTAATAACACTTAGTGGTTTTGTGGGACTTGCTACTATACAAGCAACCATAAGGGTAGTTGTTGTAGAAAGAGTGACAAGGAGAAGACAAAAGGCAAGAGTCGAGCGGGACAAGGCTTGACAGGTTAGCCAAGGGAGCATTTGTGAAGGTTGAAAGCATGGCATGGGATGTGTGGATTCATGCTTGTTCACATAGTTTGCTCGGTTGTGGCTATGGCCATGAAGGCTTCCATGGTTGTATGGCAATGGTATTTTTTGCTGAATAATACATGGTGATGGATGCTTTTGGAGGCTGGGTTTTTCCCTCAATGAGGGTTTCCCAGGGTATATCTTGTGTCGCATTTTGTGGGTATGTTGTATATTCTCTTGCATGTGGATTTTAATTCCATGTTTATTTTAGATCTATTATGGGTTATGTAGAAACGGTTATATTCTTTATTGCCAAGTTTCCTTACAGGGTTGCCCCAAGAGGGCAAAAACTAGGGGAAAGAGTTTGACTTGAAGATGGCTAGGGCACAATTTAGCATACATCAGGACCCGCCATTGGAGATTGATAAGAAATAAGGAACTTTGGGACTATCCTTTCAAATGGAGTTTATTCAACCTACTACTTTTATCATTCAATATTTCAAGTGTCAAGGACGTTACAAATATCTACATGCCTTGTATTTCATGCTATTGGCTCACTTACGACATGATTACTGACAGGTAAACATTCCTAACTTCTTGCTTTACATTAAGAAGAAAGCCTCTCTAGTGCAATCAAGAAGTGATTAGTTGGTCTCTCATCATGGTTTGATCACATTAATTGTAGAAAGAGAATTAAATAAGCAAGCAATTGGGTCATGAGAGGAATTCTTGTAGTTAAAAGAAGTGGAACCTAGGTTGGTTGGCCCTAGAAGCCAGGGTGTAGGATGTAGGGAAAGAACATCTACAAGATTATGTAAAGTTGTCCCTAGAGTCAAAAATTCTCCTGAAGCCTCTCCCTCTAGACCCATTAAGAAATAGATTTACAAGGCTGAACCCTCCATTGTTAGCAAGAAGAAAAACAAAGAGGTAGAAACTACTAGTGGTCCTAAAGCCCCATCATCTGTTAAAACTAGGTCTTCTACTCAGAAGGACAAAGGTAAAATTTGAGAACCTAAAGTAGATAGGCTAGAACAATCAAATGAGGAGAGTAATCCTAATGAACCCTTGCACTCTTAAGAGGAGGAAGACCTACAAAACCTCCTAAAGCACTCGTGGTAGAAACACTTGTAAGTAGGTAGAAACGAAAGAGTTCCCCATGCTTGTCAACACCACCCACGAGGAAAAGTGCAAGAATCTTTGAGAGTAAAGTTCCAAAGGCCTCTATTCCCACAATTACCCCTAAAGTTTCTAAAAGTGAAAAGGAGCCCTCTTTGGGGGAAAAACTGCCACAAACTGAAACTACAAAAAATGAGAGAAAAACTCAAAATATGCCACCTGAAGCAAAGTGTAGTATTAATTATGTGCTTATCAATAGAGACAAGGAATTTGATGAGATTGAAATGTCTGAGGAATTTGAAGAAAACCTTGCTATGCAAGACATTAGTGGAATTCTATAGAACTATCTTCAGAGAATTATCTAGAATCTAGACCTAAAATTGTTAAAGAAGCATTAGAAAAATTGGATCAAGAAGGGTTGGATACATTAGTAGCAACAACCATAGAATCTAGTAAGGAGGAAAAAGAGGAAATATATATTTCCATAGGAAAAAGTAGGTGCTCCACACCACAGAATGTCAACAAAACCCATCAATTAGCGCCTAAATAGATAGACCACTTTCATCGTGAGCCATTGCCACCACTAGATTTATCTACACCTTTGTCTGTAGGAATTAATTTGTTTCAACAACTATTATGGGAAAGAGCTCAAAGGAACTTGGAGAAAAATAAATTAAAGCATGTTATTAATGAGTAGAGCTACTAGTTGAAACAAAGTTCAGATCACAATGAATTTCTGAAGAGGAGAATTGAGTAGATTACAGGATTGATTCCTGAGTTAATGGAATGTAGATCACCATCGCTAGTATATGCTTTGTTTCTTAAAGAACAATTTGAAAATTATAAGTTAACTAGAATTGTAGAAGGTCTTAACTCCTCTGTCTCTATCCCACATGAATTTTATGATGCATTTCAATTTGCTCCTATGGCCTTGAAAAATTTACTGTGTAAACTGTATCTTCACAATTTGGTGGTGGCTAATGACACTGAATGGAACCTAGTCTTGTATGTAGGGGATGTGTAATTAAGAGCAACAATGTCATGGATACAAAATGAAATAAGCAGAGAACATCAAGCTGCACCTTACACAGAAAGTGAGATGACATCATCCTTGTTCATGAGGCTAGAAGTCCAATATTCTAGATGAACATATCTGGGTTGGATTTCTATTTTGGATAATTTTGCAAAAATTGGTAAGGTGAATACAGTCAGAGAGCAAGATTTTATAGACTGGGAACAACATTTATCTCAGAATGTTGAAACAAAAATCTTTGCCTCAAGGTAGCAATGGGTTAGAATGCAACATGATCTAAAAATAAGAGAACCCCACTCTCCACAAAATCTAACTCTTTCTATAATAAGGATTCCTTGGTATATCAACTTGGGGAGAAATCAATGCAAACATTGGTTACCATTAAGGCATCAACCTCTAATTCTCTTGGAGGCTCAAGTCAAATTATGGTTACTTTGACTATGTGAGGAATGAGCCAGGTGAAAGGATAACTAGTGAATGGAGAGTGTGGGTCAGGATCTTGAACTTTATGATTGTTGGGGACTAACAATAGTTTAGCTGGGGGGAATGATGAGCCTCTAAAAGGCCATTATTTTGAGAACTTTTTATCTTGTTTTTTAATAGTTATCTTGCAAGAAACAATTTATGACTATGGTTTAAGCAAAAGAACTTATGTTTTATGAATATGCTATCTATATGTTAAGACATGAAGATTGAAGTATAGACTGATCAGTTATGCTATGTTTGCTTGAATCTATGGTTTTTTATGGCTTAATGAAGGATATTACATGCTGATAAATATTTCCATCATCCATGCTATGTTTGGGTAGGTTCCTTCCTGCAACCATAGGATTTGCAAGAGTGATAATTTGAACATTAAAACCTTTTCTAACATTGATGATGAAATGAATGCATGTATGTAGAAGTTGTTGTGTTTAATGCTTTGCAGGTGTTGCCGCTCATATTGAAGATAATATTTTAGTGTTGATTCAAAGCCAACTAGATGATTAATGAATCACCACATGAGAAGATCATGGTGTGAATTTTGTTATGGTGGTACATGAAGATAGTTTCCTCAACCTACTATATTCATGGGGGAGTTAAGATGTAGTTAATAGTGTTTCTATTGTAAAATTTATAATCTGTAATTAATCCTCATTGATGGAGTAATCATAGGAGTAGGAAGTTGTTGAAGTTTTCCTTTGAATAATTTCTACTATAACCTTGAACAGGGATTTTGGATTTTGATCTTTTCTTGGTTTAGACTAGAAGGAAATAGAGTAGATTTTTCTATTCAGTAGAGTAGAATCTTGTTTTCAAATGTAATTCCTTATTATGAATGAATGGAATACAGAGTTCAAGTTTCCACCTTCAAACTTGATTTTTTTTTTACTCATCCAAGGGGGCCCACTTGGTGAGTGAACTACTTTGTTAGAATAGACTTCCTTTCTTAGTTTATTTCCTTGCAAAGTAGACTTCTGCTATTTTTGCAGCCATTGATAACAAAATCATTGAACTATTCCTGTAGCATAGGTGTTTAAATAGATTTACTATTTGTAGCATTACTCTAAGCTTCAAGGAAAGTGTTCTTTCAGTTCCTAGTTTAGTTTCTTTTAGCATTCCTTTTCTATTGTAGTTGTAATGACTTAAAGAGGAATCAAAGCATATACTTTGTAGCCACCCTCTCAAGCTTATGCTCCTGGGTTGACAAATAAAATGAAGTTAGTATGTTATTCTTAGAAAAATACATGATTCTATCTAGTCATGGAGTCAATGTAGAAGGATGTCCAATCCTTTATTACTGAGGTATTTGGCTGACCAACTAGTGTTTGTTTGATTGAAGCTACATACTTTAACAACATCACATCCTCCCTCTTAGAATGAGGCTTACTTGTGAATCCTACAAATAAATATGGATAAGTAGCTCTAAGGCTCCGAGCATCCTCCCAAATTTCATAAGTCTCATTATTGGGGTCCCATTAGACACTTTCTTGGTCTATGACATGACTCCTTAGAGTCAAGATCCATTGCTAGAGTATATGTATCGACTCTAAAGGTAACTCCTCATCTGCGACTATCCTTTCAAGGACTCAAATGGACCCATCGGTCAAGGTTTTATCTTAGAGTCTTTTTCATAATATATTCAACTCTTTCATGAATGAAATCTCAAGAATACTTTGTCCCCAACTAAGAACTGTCAATTAACTCTATGCGCATCCACACACTTCTTATTTCTATCCTAGGATGTCACAAGGTGTTCCCTAATTCTTTAAACGTATTATTCCATGTCTTGTTGAATCTATATCCCTATGAGAATTATGTATTCTAAATGATCCCATCTTGAAGGTGTATGTTAAAAGCGACCACACAATACTTGTAAGAGTACCATACCAATAGAATTGCGATATTCATTATTTTAATAAAACTCTAGTAAATACAAGTAGTCTTTATGTTGGTTTTGTCTATCCATGATATGCATCTTCAGAATATTTTCATGTTATAGATTCACTCATTCACTTTTCTCATCCATCTCTAGGTGATAAGCCATATTAAAATTCAACTAAAATTCTAGGGCATGTTGTAGGGAAGTCCAAAACTAAGAAGTAAACGCTAAATCTATACATGTTATGATCCTTTGAGGAATGTAATGGATCCTAATAATATCCTTCATACAAACTCTTTCTATAGTTTTCATATTATATAAGGATCGCATCAAAGAGAAGTGAGCCACTTTAGTTAGTCAGACAACTATAAATGTGATGGCCTTGCATCTCAAAGGAGTAACTAGTAGTCACATAACAAAATTCATAGATACAATAATCCCATTTCCATTCTAGTATTTACATAGTGTGGTTATAAAATATTATGAGTGTTGATACTTTTCCTTAACCCTCTAATATTATAAATAGTTGGCCCCCCAAATTTTACGTTATCACTTTTTGATCCTAACCATAAATATGCTTGTTGCAAATGCACATGCATTTTCTTAACACTAGGGTAAAGAGAGAATGACACTCAATGAGATTCTATCAAGATGATTCTTTGAAGATTCCTTGAAAGTGCTACATGAATTCAATCATTCTACCTTAATAGTCCATCTTACTCAGGAGATTATCTTGAGAATCATCCTTCCAAGGGCCTTTTTGACTCCAATTCTATTTTTACTTCATGATACCAAGTGTCAAAAGAGTGAGCTTGTAAAACTTGACTCCTCATATTGTACTAAGAGAGAGTGATGACAATTCATGTCTCCTTCTACTTAGTCCATCAGTTACAAAATTATTCTTTCCCTAAACATATCTAACCTTAAAATCATATTCAAAAATAAATACCATCTACCTACATTGAGAATAGTTTGTACAAATATATATTGGAGGCTACGATGGTCCTTGCGAAGCCTAAATTTGTGCCCTAATAAGATGTATTTCCTCCACTAGAGTAAGGCATAGACCACAACTACCAACTCTAGTCATGCATTGAATATTTAAGTTCATAGTCATTAAGATTTTTGGACTCATAAGTAGTAAATCTACCTTCCTAAATGATAACCACTACTGTTCCTTCTAGGGATGCAACAAGGGAAACCACACAATTCTCCTAGGGATCAGGTACTACTAAAATTGGGGAACTAGTTAATTTATCCTTCAAACATCAAAAATATTCTTTACACTTCTTGGTCTAGACAAAAAAATTATCTTTTCATTTTAAGGAAGTGATTGGGTGAGTTTTCTAGGAGAATCTCATTACAAAATGCCTATAATATCCAACTAACCTCACAAAACTATAAACTTCTAAAACATCGGTGGGGGTTGGCCACTCCACTATGGATTATATCTTTGCAAGATTGACAACTATTACTTCCCATGAGATAATATGTCCAAGATACATAAATTCTATTTGGAAAACTCATATTTTTCTAAGTTAACATAGACTTGGTTCTCTTACAAGCACTCTAATACTTGTTGTATATGTTTCTCATCATCTTCCATCATCTTAGAGTATACTATTATATCATCTAGGAAGGATATCACAAATATATCCAAAAAGGTTTTGAATAGTCCATTTATCAAACTTATGAATACTAAGGGATCAATGGTCAGGATGAAAGATACTATATAGTAAACTCATAGTGGCCATGTTGAGTATGAAAACTTGTATGATGGATGTCAACCTCATGGATCCTTAGCAAGTGATAGTTGGACTTAAGATCTATTTTGGAACATATTCTTGCTCCCTTCATTCAGTCAAACAAGTCATCAATATGGGGCAAAAGGTATCAATTCTTAAGAGTAACCTTATTAAGTTGTCAATAATCAATACATAGCATGAGAGATCTATATTTCTTCTTGACAAAGATAATTGGAGGACCCTAGGGATACAAACTAGGCCTCATAAAACCCTTTTCCAAAAGTTATTCTAATTGTAACCCTAAAGCATTTAACTCTTGAGTATTCATGTAATAGGGAGCCTTAGAAATAGGTTTTTCTCTTGGCACAAAGTCTATGTCCCATTTTAGAGGAATCCCAAATATTTCCCTCAGGAATATATCTACAAACTTGTGAAGTAGATGGTAGTCAAGTGTTACTTCTTTACTTTCCCCTTCATTAAGGCCATTTATGAAAATTACAAAGAGCTAACATTCATTACAAATGCATCACTTGAGTTACATTAAAAATATCACACAAAGTGAAATAGGTCACTGAATCTCTAATATCTGACTATACTTACCAAAATCATCTATACATTGAATGGTATTCTTGTACATGGGATTATAACTAGTCCATTCCTATGACTACCCCATAGAATCAAAGAGGTATTACATGGAGGTCCACTATGGTGGTGAAGGGTCCTATTCCTAATTTACAATCTCAAATGCACGATTCTATGACCATCTTATCTCCAAAGGATAGTTCAACCCATTTCTTGACTCCTTTTCTTTCTACTAGCCCATATTTTTCTACTAAACATGGAGATATGAAGTAATCAGTTGGACTAAAATCAAATAATATGGAGATATAATTATCGTTCAAAAAACTTGCAATTAATATTTTTTCTCATAATGGTTGGCTTGCCTCTTCTCTTCTACTATAAATATCCTATATGATCTTCCTTTTTCACCTATTGTGGGTTTGGAAGTTTGTTTCTAACTAGAGACAATATTTTTACATTGAAGATAATTGAGTACAATATGACTATATTAACCATAAGAAGAACTCTATATTCTTAATGAAGTTCCTTCTTGTAGGACCACTAAACTATTGATAACTCTCCAAAATAATATTTTGATTTTTTTGTGATGGTTAAGATTTTTTATTTTTCTTGTAGCATAGATTGTTGCAAGATTGAGTGTACTAAAATTTACCCCCTCACTGATTGTTTTCTTGAATGATGACTAGTGGTTCTTAGAACCTTATGCTTCCCAAGATTTATTTCCCTTGGAACTTGAACTAGGGTTAATTATTTAAAAACTAGAATGACCATCAAAGACATGTTTATATTCTTATCTACCAATAGAGTTTTTTCTACTACATCTAAGAGATTTTTAGGTTAAAAAACCTCTACACCTCTTACTATATGATCACTCAAACCTCCAATTAAGTGTTGTAGAATCATATGGCCATCATATTTTTTATCGCGAGTAAGGCTTAAGTTCGTAAACCTTCTACTTGTACTTTACTACTAACATGGGTGATTGTTTGAGGAGGCAAAATTATTTTTCTCTACTTTGCCTCTATTGGTTTAAAAAGAATCTATCCTTAAATATTTTTAGGAGAAGTTTTTAGGAGATGGTTTTTATGCTAATTTGAAGTCACTCTTCTTTCTTAAGCCACTAGGATGAAGAAAAGTTTCTCAAATGCACGAGAGTGCATCTAGCCTTAATGTTTCTACTAAAGGGATGCATGGAAAAATATATGTCAATATCAAAAAACCATGTTTTTGTTGCAGGCCTTCCTCCATCTCCATAAAGTGTGGTATTTTGACTCAAAGTAAATGCCTCATATGAGTAGTTAGTGGTCACCAAGGTTTCTTCCTCTACTATTTTGGCTCTTCTCCTAGGTATCCTATCCCTCTCCCTATCATTTTAATAATAATAATTTGTTTCATCATAACTCATTATATTCTATATGTGATGAAGCCTTTGCAAAATCTATTGCATTATTAGTCTAATTTGGAAACCTTCAGAGTCTTGATTTTTATTCATTTCTTCCATACTATACCCTTGATACCTTGCTTCTTCATAATCCCACTAGAATATTTTCTATTGGGATTTAGGAAGGAATTTTTTAGTTCCACCCCCTAGCTCTTCCATGGGTTACATGAGGGACCCCAAAAAATAACATGGAGGGATATAAGGAAGTACTAAATGGTTTAACAAGGTTTCCTAGTGTCCTAGATTTAATCATATTTTATTGATAACTAAAGTTTTTATACAAAGAAGAAGAACATAGTATCTCAACATAGATAAACCCTAAAGCTCCTAGTGTAGCAATGTAGGGCTTTGATACCATTTGTGACACCTTGCCAGTGATCTTGAAAAATACAGAGTCTAAAAGAGAACAAGTTTTTTTCACTTTTTGTTTTTTTTTTTGTTTCTATAACTTTAATTATACCTACTTATATTGTGCATTAGAACCAATGTGTCCTACTTATACTGTGCATTAGAACCAATGTGTATTATAGGTTTCTTAACATTGTGAGGGAATCAACATAAGTTAATCAATAATTCAATCAACTTAGTCTTTTATACTTTTAATATAGAAGCAATTCTAATTCAATCTAGGTTCATACTACACATAGTATACTTAAGCCACAACCATTACTTTAATGAACTTACTTACTCAATAATATTTGTTTTCTCATTTCACTTATACTCCATCTACAACTTTTACTTGGCATTATTTCAAAACATAAATAAAACATTCACATTAAATAATATTAAATTTTCAATTAATTCCATAGTTGAAATCAATCAAATTTTAGAGAAAAAGAGTAAGAGTTTATAATCATATATACATATTTCATGATACATAATACTTATGTACCTTCCAAGTTTTCCTAATACTACCCCTTCCCATTACATTACTTCTCATTTCAATAAATATTTACATAAAGTATTATTTCTCCTCTTAGGATCTCACATCAATATATATTCATTGTATTACATCATTTAAAAGTACAAGATATAATAAAGAAGTCTTCAACAATAACCAATATTGATACATAAGAAACAATCATCGACAAAATCATGTATAGTACCTTGATAACATTTTCCAACCAGCCATATGGAACCAAAAATCTCTACCCCCTTGAGATAGGAGATACAAACAAGGTCCACACAAGTGACACTAGTTAAGGAATACCTAGGGTGGTAGGGACATCTTCCCCAAACAAGGCATAAAAAAATGAAAGCAACAAAAAGGTGAAAATGACTGATAGAGGTATGGAAAGTCAAGGCACAATGTTCTAATGTAATTTATAGGTGAGTCTCATCGCATAACCTTTCTCATTGGGATCATCCTAGCAACCATGGATTGTGAAACCCTCTAATTAGAGACTTCTTCTTAGATGTCATAATCATGGACCCTAGTACCCCAACAAGATTAAGAGAACTGATCATCATCTCTTATATTTTTTTGGTTGCTAAAATCCCCCCTTCCCTAGTTAATTTTACTAAGGTTTCCACTTGATTAAGAAACTCACCCATAGGAATAGTCCTAGAGACCACTTTGGGTTCTGGTACCTATGGTGAGCTAGTCACCTAGTGTACCTAGGTTTCCTTACTCTAGAATATCATCAAGAATACTTTAAAACCATACAACCAATATCAACTATTTCATAGGTAAGGATTAGGGATCCTTTGGTTGGCCATTTTTCCACTAGACCTGCCAAATCCTAATCCATCCCTTAAGGAATTAAAAAACTTATGTAAAAGAATCAAAACTATGCAATATGTAAATAACATAATTAGGAAATAAGAGGACCCAATTATTATAAAGTAATGACACAAGGAAGGTTGGATAATTAGGTCCAGAGACACACCTAACTATCCAAACACCCTGTTGAGTAAACACAACATAAGAAACAACAAAAGGAGAGAAGAAACAATAATATCTTTATTAATTAATCATAATATTAGGAAATATCTAGATGTGAGGCCTTCCAGGTTACAACAACTACAATGATCAAATATAGATCAAAATGCATCCAACATGATACAACTACAATAAGATATCTAGACTCCCACTTGCTAACTGCTACAATTCTTTTTACTTTTATTTGATCTCTCCTCCCCCAAACCTAAACTAGTCTCACTACTTATACTTACTAAAATGACTTACATAAGATTCTAAATCTATACATAAGAGAAGGCTGACCTCATAACAGTCTACAAGTATCCCAATACACAATCCTTTCATCAAATTCTTAGCTGAAATTAAATGAACAAGTTGGCTCTCACTAAAAACCAATTACAAAAAAACTCAATCAAAGAAGGAACCAATCATCAACAAACCAAAAAGCTCACTCGACACTTGAAGGAACTTGGAAACCAAAGAACTTAGAAATAGAAATAACTTGGCCATCATAGCAAACTTGGTCATTATTGCACTTGGTAATCATTGTGCTCGACCAATACTAGAGCTTGACAACAACTACAACTAGACAATAAATAATAGAATGCACAAAGATAAGCAAGATAACAAGGCAAACCAAGATGCTCCTACATTAGACACTTGGGGTTAAAATAAATGATTACCCCAAATCATATAGATGTCACAACCTAAGAAAAATCCAACTAGTCTGTTCTTCCACTTCACCAAATATTCATAGTAATCTTTTCCTCTTGCGCTCTTATTGAATCTCTGATCCAATACTTGTTTAATCTCTTCAATCCATTTATTAGGATAGTCATCTAGTAAAACAACATTATTCTCTGAGTCATGATACTCATACAAATCAACAACATTAAAAATAGGAGATATATCCATGTTATTAGGCAACTCAACTTTGTATTCATTACCACTGTCAAATTTCCTCAAGATTCTACAAGATTTGACTTCTTCATCTTCAACTTACTGCATTTACCAAAATGATATCTACCTTTCTTCAAATGAACCATCACCTCATCTCTAATTTCAAAAACATTATGTCTACTAGAATTTTTCACATTCTCCTTATACTTTTGATTACTCTTTTCTAACCTCAACTTTACTTCCTCATGCAAAGATTCTATAAAATCAGTAAACACTTCTCCTTCAATACTTCTCTTCTCTTCACCAACAATATCCCTCAAATCTGATATACCTCTAGGATGTATTCTAGTAACAATCACAAAAGGTGTTTTGCAAGTACTCCTATTCACAAAATTATTATAAGAAAACTCAACTTGTGCCAATACCATATCCCAGTTACTCAACCTATCTTCAACTAAACATCTCAACAAATTACCCAAGCTTCTATTCACAACCTTTGTCTATCCATATGTCTATGGATGTAATGTAGAACTAATCTTTAACTTAGTATCCATCTTCTTCCACAAAGTCCTTTGGAAATAATCAACAAACTTGCTATCTCGGTTAGAGATAATGCTTCTCAACAACCCATGCAATCTAACAAGTTCCACAAAATGCACTGCATCAAATGTCTTATTAAAGGGTATGAAATGTGTCATCTTAGAAAATCTATCCACAAAAATAAATATGGAATCATAGTCTCTTTCTGTCCTAGGTAAACCAAGAACAAAATCTACATTGATGTCACTCCAAGGTTTCTAAGGAATAGAAAAAAGTGTATAGAATCCAATATTCTAGCTTAATCCTCTTGAAACTTGAAAAGTTCCACAACTCCTTATGAACTTCTAAACATCCTTGTACATCTATGACCAGTGATACTTGTCTTTAAGAAAAATCAACATCTTATCAATTCCAAAATGTCTAGCTAATCCACCATAATTCTTTTCTTTAATCAAATTAATTCTTAAAGAACTTCTTGGTATATAAAACTAAATTCCTTATAGAAACATACCTTCTTGAATGAAATACTCATCATACTTACTCAGTCGATATGATAGATTCAATGATCTACACTCTCTCCATGCCTTAGAGAAATTAAGGTTAGTACCATACAAATCCTTTATTTTGGTCAACAAAGAATATCTTTTTCTTAATGCATCTACAACACAGTCAATAATTCCACTCTCATGCTTTATCCCAAATGTGAAACTATGCAAGTACTCAACCCATTATTGCAATTCTTTAGAATAATTGAGAGGGGGGAGGGTGGTGTGAATCAGTTATCCAAGGTCTATATGTACAAATACAACTGTTTAGTGCTAATTAGATCCACATCCATCAAACCTTAACATGCATGCATTGATTAGATCCTACAATACTTAAACTTTGTAGGTTACTGTCCTAGGTCAAATAACTTTGCAAAAATGTAAACATGAGATAGCATAAGAATATTTACACAATATGACACAAGGATTTTACATGGAAACCCAATTTGGGAAAAACCACCAATAACATGCTACTAATTCTCACTCTTCTGAAGTGATGCCCTATGAAAGGCCAATCCTATTAAAGGTTACAATACACACTAGTAAATGTGACCTGGTTAAAGGATTTCAATAACCCTATTAGGAGTGAGCCTTGTTAGAGGAGTTTAGACCATTCCATTAGAATGCCATTTGGTTAAAGGATTTACAAATGACTGTTAGGTCAGCCTTAATTCAAAGGATTTTATCGACACTAGTACAGTTATTAGAAAGTAATAGTAGGACTTGATCTGATAAAAACTTACAACTCACTTGTAGATTATAGATCTTTGTTTTAGTCCTACATTCTACTTGACATTCATACGCTTAAGCTCTAATAGCTTGTTTACCCTTCAAACATTCATCCCCTTAAGCCTTCTTTCTTTGTATGCCAACTGTAGTCTCTTCTATTCGGCCACTAAATGAAGCAATACCCTAGACTCCTTGTCTTGTTGGAACTAACAAGTGGGAAGATTTACTTCTGAGAGGGGGGGTGAATCAAAAGTAACTAACTTTAACCTTTTCAAAATTTTTTAACTGAAACCATTCACATGCATCTAATTTATCTAATAAACATGAAAGTAAACACATGCATGAAAATAGACAACACACAAATTTGGTAACCCAGAAACCCTCCAAAATGAGAAGGTAAAATTGGGGTGGGGATGGAACCCACAAAAATCACTGCAGCAATGTGTAACTGTTCAAGGTTACAATGTTTGACTACTTCCAATGGCTTGCCCTATGAAAGGCCTATCTTGTTAAAGACTTTACACTCTGTCAAAAGTGACTTGGTTAAAGGATTTCACTACCTTTCTAAAAGTAGGCCTGGTTAAAGGAATTTTGTACATTCACTTGGAATGTACCCTGTTAAAGGATTTACAAATGGCTACTAGGCCAACCTAAGTCCATAGGATTTCCATATCTAATATAATTGCTAGAGAATATTAGAAAATCTTTGACCTGATAGCTTTGCAATCTTCAATTGCTAATTCTAGATCCTTGTTCTGCTCTTACTGATCTAATCCTTGCTTGATCTGATATATCACTCTACGTGGTTCAGATACTCTATTCTTCAATAATTGGATTTTGCAATGCTGCTCTGTTCTTCACTAAGTCTTTACACACCCCTCTAAATTTTGCTATAGTTCACCCATACACTTCTCTCTTCTGTACATTCAATGGGGTTTCATCCTCCTTTTAGATATTTCAATGACTTAGGATTAGGTATGAATCTATGATCAATATTAAATCTTCAGTTCCTATTCACTCCTTGCACTTTTCCTATTGGTTGCATGCCTTCTACATTTTTCTTATTGGTTGCATGCTGATTGCATAGGTAATGTAAAAGATTTGTTCTTATCTTCAAGATCCTTCAAGATTCATCCTATATCAGCTCAAAAATGGTTTACATCTGAGTTTGTGAGGGCACAAAATCATATGCTGATTTCTATGTTACTCGGCATATACTAGTTGCTGATGCTCGACACATATAGAAAAACTAGCTCACTCAGCTCCTATAGCAATTTTGTTTCACTTGGAACCTATACTTTTCTCGGTACTTAAAATTTACTTAGCACCTAAAGATTTCTCAATGCTTGAAGTTCACTTGGCACTTGTTTAATTTTCTGGCTCAGCATACATTATAGCTCGACTTCTGTATTATACTCAACATTGTCTTGAGAATTTGGTTAAGTGTGTTAACACTCAAATGTTAAAACCAATTTGAGACCAACATGTCTTCCTTAGGTTCTCATACATGATAACCTTTTCTTCTAACCATCTATCTCTATAAATAGATAATTTAGATCTTTTTCCGCTTAACCACAATCATCCATTTTAGGTTTTAGGTAGGATTCTATGAATCTACCCACTTTTCTATTTGGTTCCTCTAGAAACTTCCTCTACAATCTTCCTTGAATTTGCTTCAAAATAATTCACCGTGAATTTTGTACCACCAGCTCATCATAGTTATCTTCCACACACTTCACATAATTCAATAAATCAAATTAGTCAGCTCAAATTCATCAAATCTATGATTTAACACTATTTTTTGTCACTCAACCTCTATACTATTCTGTCACTCGGTAAATACTAAATTTTATTGATGCTCAACACCAACTAACATTTTCTCGGCATATACTAACATTCACTCAGCTTGAACTATTTGTCTTGTTTTCTCAACACCTATTGATTTTCACTCAGCTTCTACTAATTTCTACCTAGAAAGTCTTGGCAGACACTTTTCTTAATTGATCTTCTTCTAGTCTTAACTTGAGTAATCTTTCATTTCATACTTTAAGTAGATAAAAAATATACTATAGTATCAATTTCTTACTTGGTCTTAGTGCTTCTTTTATATACCAAATAACTCAACCTTTCTCTAGGTGCTCTTGTTATCTCCTCTTTTCAAATCCTCTTCATTAATCAACTAAATGATAGATTTCAGACCAAAAAGCAATTGTCTCACCAATAGGTAGTAGGTTTGACATCATTGACAAAATAATGATTGTCCCTTAAAAAAATCTCTTTTCAACACTTCATGTGTCTCTAATTTAATTTATGTTGACTTGCCAATACTATAAAGCCTTATGATCAGTATACAACACAAATTACTTAGGGATTAAATAATGTCTTTGTTAGAAATAGATAATACTAGGGGGGTGAATCAATATTCTATAAACTTTTGCCCACAACTAAATATTGTTAATTACTTTATAACTTGCATATGAAAGTAAACCAACAATGCTGAAAAATAAATATAACCATGCACATAGAGAATACATAACACCATTATTTGTTAACTAGGGAAACCCTGGCTAAGGGAAAACTCCAGTGGGGATGATACCCACTAGATGATTCACTAAACAATAGGATCATGTTAAGGATATTGACCCTGTTAGGAGTCTATAAAGTACATATAGTGTTTCAAGTCCTTGTTAGAGGACTAGGCCTTGTTTAGAATCCTCAACCCTATTAGGAGTTAGTAGAACATTTACAATGTATGCAAAAAGAGCCCACTTCCCTAACATGAAATTATACAATTCAATTCCTTTACAAGATAGGTATACATTAAATACTTTCTTTGCTATTGTAGCCCACACTTGCTCTAATCTTACATCTAATTTTGCATCACATAAGGCTTGCATATAGTTCTTATAATAGTTCACATGTCACATCTAATCACGCAACTTCCCCATCATCTACACAAGATAAGATCTTTACTTATACCTTGCACAATAAAAAAACTTTGCACTGTCAACCTTTATGTCTTTACATGCTTAACATAATATAAAATAAATTATGGACTAATATCCACATAGTCGATCAACATAACTTAGTAATTATTTTATAACCAAAATAATTCCTAAAGCTATACAACTTTATTTACTGCTGTGCTCTATTAAATACTCACACTGTCAATCTTACTATAACTTGCGTTGTACTATTTGTACACATCTACACACTAGAACACATCATCATGAAACTATCATGAAGCTTCCCTTAATTGTGCATAACCTAACTCTCAAGGAGTCATCCATACACTTAAGATTTGTACTCTATGTTGCTGCAAATTGTCTAACACCTAAACAATTTTCTATCTTTAGATGCATAAATAAAATTTTAAATACATGTTGCCATAAATGACAACCATCAAGACATCTAACTGACCATATTTCCAATAGTCTCCACTTCCTTAAGGCTTGAGCAATAGCATAAATCTTGATCATACATAGAATTCTTATTTTTAGCATCATTCAACTTCTCACTAAAGAAAGCAACAAGTTTACCTTCTTGAATTAACATAACTCCTATTGTACTACCACTTGCTTCATATTCAAATTGTAAGACTTTATTGAAATCAAGAAAATCCAATATAGGTCACTCAACAACCTTTTATTTCAAAGTCTCAAAACTCTTATTAGCTCCATGTGTCCACTTGAAATCCTTTTTTATCTCCTCTCATAGTCTTAGTCATAGAATTACAAATAGAACTAAAATTCCGTATAAAATTTCTGTAGAAACTAGCCAAACCATGAAATGATCTTACCTCACCCACATTCTTAGGTGTAGGCTATTCAAGGATTGCTTTAACCTTCTTAGGATCCATCCTCAAACCATCAACTAAAATCACAAATCCCAAATACACAATCTCTTCTTACATGAATTATCATTTCTTCAAATTAATCAAAAACTTCTCCTCTTTCAATCTCTATAGCACTTGTCTAATGTGCTCCAGATGTTCTTCTTTAGTCTTACTAAATATTGGAATATCATCCAAATAAACAATTACAAAGTTGCCCAAAAATATCTTTACAAACTTGTTCATCAAACTCATGAAAGTAATTAATGCATTAGTCAAACCAAAAGGCATAAAAAATGACTCACACAAACCATATTTTGTCTTGAAAGTAGTCTTCCACTCATCACCTTCTCTGATTCTAATCTAATAATAACCACTCTTCAAATCAATCTTGGTAAAATGTTTGGCTCCACTCAAATAGTCCATTATGTCATCCATCCTCAACATAAGAAATCTTTACTTTACTATTATATTATTAATAGCTCTATAATCACGACACAATTTCCATTCTCCATTATTCTTAGGTGTTAATACAATAGGTACAACATGTGAACTCAAGATTTATCTAATCAAACCATTCAATTTCTATGATTTGGGTGATCTTCATAGAAGACTTAACTCTCAACCCATTCACCCAATCACTTAGAAACTTAAAGAGAGTGGACTGGTTGAAGTGGATGATTTTCCTATGGAAGTTCATGCAGTTGAGTTAGTGAAGGAATGCATAGAGAGATACAACCTAGAAACAAAGAAGATTTTTTCCCCCAATCAATCTATTCTCATCTCAATCAACAAGACACTGATGCAGTCCACATTTGGCATTCCTATGAAGGAGTAGTATAGTGATATTGATTTTAGATCTTCCTTTTCCATGTTCAACAAGAAGAAGACCCTCAGAGGGGAAGACATGCAGAGGACATGGTTCCAGGATACCCACTTAAAGAAGAGCAAAATGCCAAAGACCTTGTTCGACAC
The DNA here is from genome assembly GCA_028749045.1 of Cupressus sempervirens. Classification (NCBI taxonomy): domain Eukaryota; kingdom Viridiplantae; phylum Streptophyta; class Pinopsida; order Cupressales; family Cupressaceae; genus Cupressus; species Cupressus sempervirens. The sequence continues at coordinate 586,436,049 of CM053791.1, read as the reverse complement.
TAATCTAAAAAGAGAGATTGTGTGAAATGTCCCTTTTCTAATTTTACATGATATTTCAAGCCTCAAATCAGATCTTTAAAATCAAACAACTAATATCACAAAGATCCCTCCAAATTTCTCAAGAAACCCCAAATCGGGTATGCCAGAAATGGTGCCAAAAGCTTCACAGCTTCACCTATTATTAATAAATCTGAAAATGGACATTTTTACAGAAATTTAAGTAGCATAACAGCCTACAAAATGAAATTTCTAGATCTATATAGCCTTTACACAACAGCTCACAAATGTAGGACAAAAACTATGCTCATCGAGCTCCCGAAATTAACACAAAAATGCCCGAAAACACCACAAAAACACTAATAAACTATCTCAAAAGTTTAATCACGTCCCAATACATATATTCAGCTCTATTTTAATAGCTTAAAGTCTGAAATACAGCAGCAAACAAAACTGATATGAAATGCTCAACTGAAAACACCAAACTCATGCAAAAAACACACCCAAAAACCCACAAATCTACACTGTTCAGCACAAAGGCAAACTCTGTATGAGCATGCACATGGAATGGCTTCAAACTCCCATCCTTAGCCTTCCTAGAAACCTGAAAACTCCCATTCTTGGGTCTCCCTGGAAACCTGCAAACTCCCGTTCTTGGGTCTCCTTCTCCACAGGTTTGGCAACCTCTGAAGAATAACAAAGAATGCGCGAAAATCAAGTTCTGGAATGAGCCCAAAATGCCTCCAAACCCCTTAAAAGAGGGCATAACTGTAACTCACATCCAATAGAGGTTAATGAAACATATTTTAATAATAATTTTCATTTATTAGTCCAACGGTTTCCAAAGATTAACCCCCTTTTTCTGAAACTTAACTTTCTTGGGCCTGCCTGCCTTAGCAAAGATTATTATTTTTTAATTATTTGAAAAGGGGAAATGACAAGTCCTCCCCTCCCAAACATTGCTTGTCCTCAAGCAATGGCTGAACAATAAACCAATCAATCCACCTGGATCCCAAATGTAGTCATGAACTATACTACTACCAATTAACACAGGCTCCTGCAATATCCTCTGGAATATGACCAAGAGGAATCCATAATCAAACTGACAATTATAGCTCAACCAAACTCCAAAATCACAACTTCCACAGTCAGAAACCCATGAGACACAAACTCTTAGAACATCAAAATCCAAGTAAAGTGGACTACCAACACAGTAAATACCATCAATGCATTCCACTGGCCTATACGGAATGTACAATCCAACTCTGCAACAATGGTGAATGCTCCCAAATGAAACTGTACCAAGTATGGAGAATCCACACACTATACAATGCCTGCAATCAACACAACTCTGTAGATCACCTACCACTATCTCATAACCATAACTACCATGCACCCATGATGGTGAAAAGCCATCACAAGATAAATAGCAAGAATTGGAACCCAAACCAAATTTTCCTGCCATCAACTCCTCAACACAAGGATCAAATGTTAACTGATGTACATGCCTTGCAATATAAAGTTGATAAAAAAAACCAACCTGAGTCAACAACTCACCATGAACAAGTGATACAACCCATTGTGACTGATCACCAACTAAGTTAGGAGATGTCATAGCCAAAGGAGTAGAATCAATAACAACACCCGTTGAAGCATCACTCTGAAACTCCTGCTCTAAGTCATGTATTATCAAGCTGTCAACTGTAGAACCTATCACCATGTCATGCCCATCACAACTCTCATCCTGAGATGTCAAACTATCCCATAACTGATGAAAAGCACTAGGAACCAAAGTACATCTTTGTATCATCATCTCATCAACATGGTCATCAAAGGTAAATGGATGAGCATACCTCATAGTGTAATGCCGATAGAATGTGCCAATCTCAGTCAGTGGCTGAGACTGTAATCCAGATGAAACTAACTGAAATTGATCATTAACCATGTTGGAACTGACTACTACCTCCGAAGATATCACCAAGGGAGTAGTATTACTAGCAGGAACCATGCCAATTGCCAACTCACCAACATCACACATGATCTTTGATACATCTCTAGTCTTCATGCCATCAGTACTAGAGGCCACCACCATGTCAGGCATACAACAATTTGCTACAACACCCAACTCAACTAAACCTGACTCTAGTGGGAATGAACCTAATATGCCAATGTTAGTATCAAAGATGTATGCATCCCCATCTCCACTGTCTCTGACAATCTCGGCCATGGACATCCTCGGATCACCAAACACCACAGCTTGTGACTGTATAGAATCAGGTAAAGATTGTAGTCGCTCTAACTCCATGGTCACCTTAGCCAAATGAAACTGTGACTCCTTGAAAGCCAACTGTCTACTCTCAAGAATCTCAGAAGTCACCTCAAGCTGCTCAGTAAGCTCACTCACCTCATCTTCCTTGGCCAACAATGCATCATATGCTGTACTGCCCCACTCCATAAGATAATCTCTATCGGCTACCAACTGCATATAATTCTGTCTCAAAATCTGAATAGCCTCCCATAAAGAGTGGAACTCTGTCAAGGAAAGATAACTGCCTCCCTGCTCATCACTAGTAGGAGAACACCATCCATAAACTGCTAACAACTGACGAGCAACATCGAAATGCTGGGAAGTGATAGCAATGTCTCGGTCACTAACTCTCAACTGATTAGACACATGATGGCACTAGCTTGACTGTCTCCTACAAATCTCCTCTGATGCACTGTCTAAAGGAGTATCCTAAAAGTTACTAGTCTCTAGAGTATTACCATCCATATCTTGTGAATCAAATCTAAAGCTCATATCAACATACGGAGTATCAAAAACATTAGCATTTCTGTCCAACTCCTCTATACCCAAGGAAACTAAGTCTTCAAAACTACCCACTACATCCTCCTGGATGTCATCAATGCCAATATGATCCTAGGACTCATCTATACACACTACCAAATATGAAATATCATCAACACATTCCAGCAAGTATGGTCGACTGGATATATGAACAAAGCACAACATTGGTGTATAAAAACTAATACCAACATCAGACAAGATACTGGCACAAGAAAAGACAACACCATGTAATCTGCTAATCAAATCCATGATAGCACCCAAACAAACACTGCTACCAAAAAGTGTTAAAGATCTCCAGTCAACTGAATCCCAAACGCCAATATAACAATCCTGAGTCCATATCCGTAAACTAGAATCAACTGGTAACTCAAGAAAACTCCTCACCTGAGTAATATGACCAATACCAACTAACTCCACATACCTGTCATGATGAGATAATGAAGTCACAATACTATCTTTGTTCACCTTCAGCTGGCTGGACAAATCATGTGAAGTACTACCAGCCTCAACCTCATGTGATGAAGCATCTAACTGTGCCTGGTACTCTTTCTCAGAAAAGTCATGAATGCTCAATGTTTGCTCATCTCTACCAGGTATCTCACCATCCTACACAACAACATCCTCATAATCATCATCTGAACCCACTACACTATAGTCACTTCCTGTTGTAACTATACCATCCTGAATACCTGTGGCATCACCCTTTGACGACCTGTAAACAATTGTCTCAATTTGAGTATCAAGTTGACCGTTAATATCAATCAGTGTAATATCCTTTCCCACCACCTCCTATGGCAGAGTAGAATTTGAGACCTCTACCTGGCTATCAGCTAGTTTCTCAAACTCCTCATGCAAGTTCTTGGGAATTGTGTCATCTGTCTTATGAGAAAATCTGCCAAATAGAAATCCAGTCAACTTATCCACCTTAGCTGGGTTAGACAACATGTCATTCATTATATGATGGTGCTCAATCAACTGTTCAGACATGTCATGGCTTATTTTCATAAGTTTATCTCGAATGTCTAAATAACCATCCTTTCTACTGTTTTGACTCTGGTTATCAATTGTCCAAGATCATGTCCTCTGAGACTCTGTACTATACCTGTCCATTCTGGATAAAGTAGAGTGTAACCCCAATAGGAGATAGCTTCTTCAAACACCCAAAACTAACATGCAAATGATTAGAAGTAGCATGAAACCATAGATTTTGACATGCAACTGATTAGAAGCAACATGCAACCACCAAATTCACCAAGAACTAACATGCAAATGATTAGAAGTAGCATGCAACCATAAATATTGACATGCAGCTGATTAGAAGCAACATGCAATCATAAATTATGACATGCAAGATCTGGGTAGTTGTCAAAACTGACATGCAAGATCTGGGTAGTTGTCAAAACTGACATGCAAGATCTGGGTAGTTGTCAAAACTGACATGCAAACTTCTACAAACCCTCAGGCTGGCAAGATCATGGCTCTGATACCACTGAAATGTCTCTTTTCTGATTTTACATGATATTTCAAGCCTCAAATCAGATCTTTAAAATCAAACAACTAATATCACAAAGATCCCTCCAAATTTCTCAAGAAACCCCAAATCGGGTATGCCAGAAATGGTGCCAAAAGCTTTACAGCTTCACCTATTATTAATAAATCTGAAAATGGACATTTTTACAGAAATTTCAGCAGAATAACAGCCTACAAAATGAAATTTCAAGATCTATATAGCCTTTACACAACAGCTCACAAATGTAAGACAAAAACTATGCTCATCGGGCTCCCGAAATTAACACAAAAATGTCCGGAAACACCACAAAAACACTAATAAACTATCTCAAAAGTTTAATCATGACCCAATACATATATTCAGCTCTATTTTAAAAGCTTAAAGTCTAAAATACAGCAGCAACCAAAACTGATGTGAAATGCTCAACTGAAAACACCAAACTCATGCAAAAAACACACCCAAAAACCCACAAATCTACACTGTTCAACACAAAGGCAAACTCTGTATGAGCATGCGCATGGAATGGCTTCAAAATCCCATCCTTAGACTTTCTGGAAACCTGCAAACTCCCGTTCTTGGGTCTCCCTGGAAACCTGCAAACTCCCGTTCTTGGGTCTCCTTCTCCACAGGTTTGGTAGCCTCTGAAGAATAACAAAGAATGAGCGAAAATCAAGTTCTGGAATGAGCCCAAAATGCCTCCAAACCCCTTAAAAGAGGGCATAACTGTAACTCACGTCCAAGAGAGGTTAATGAAACATATTTTAATAATAATTTTCATTTATTAGTCCAACGGTTTCCAAAGATTAACCCCCTTTTTCTGAAACTTCACTTTCTTGGGCCTGCCTGCCTTAGCAAAGATTATTATTTTTTAATTATTTGAAAAGGGGACATGACATTGTGGATATCCTTGCACTCCTCCTCAGACTTAAAGGAAAAGAGGAGATCTTGGAATTCATCGAGGACCATTTCTTCCTAGTACAAGCAATAGGTGTTGAGGATATTCAGATCGACTGGGCAATATTATCTATGATGAGCTCACCTCATGGTTGAATTTGGCTAGAGGATTCAATTAGTTTTACATGTCCTCATGTCTAATGTATACATTGGAAAATAATCACTTATGGCCCAACCTCCCTAGCATCCTAAATAATGATGAATGCACCAAAGTATATAAAATTTACCCACATTTGCTACGGGAAAGAAGCTATGAGGAGTATGTGGCTATCAATGATGCTTTCACAATGAGGCTATGGTGAGAATTGCAAGGATGCCCTGAAATAAGATTCTCACCAAAGGAAATTTTGGCCATAAGCCAATTTGGATGCTCATTCATCCAGTTTCTAAGTTTCTCCTATTTGTTGATAGGAGCTTATGATGGCTTTCCTAAAAGGTTGTCGACAGATCCTTGAGGTCAATACCATGTGTTCTAATGTGAAGAAGGGAGCTAGGATTCCCTTCCCTATAGTGGTTGGCCCATATTCATGTGCTTCTAGATGATGTAGTCTATATGCACCCAAAATCTTATAAGAAGATCAAAGATACTCCAATTTTTTCTACCCCACCTATAGATCCAATCACTGACACTATGGAGCTTCTTATACATAGGATAATCAAGAGAATAGACAAATGGGTGGAGTGGACCCTAGCGAGGAAGACCAAGACTGGATGCACCAATTCTATGGGTGGAGTATTAGTTGAAGTTGCCCTATCAATCACAACAACAACTACCACAACTACTACATCAACATCTATAGGGCTATTACAGTCCATTAGCCAAGGTGGAGACCAGCCTCCTGAAAAGAATGTTCCACTCACTCCTACTTGTAGAGCTAGCCCTCTTCCAAACATTGGGAAGGCTGGGGAGAAGTAGGATGAGAAGGATAAGTGGAAAGAATAAAAAAAAATTAGTGGACAAGCCATCTTCCCCTCTCCAAGTCATCAATTTGGATGGTGAAACTAAACCTATAGATGGCTAGGAACAAGATGCTTGATAGCAAGGGGATACCTATACCCTTTTGGTAACTAAGGTTGATCCTTCCCTATTGCTTCTTAGAGCAAACCAACTCGATTAATCCTAAGGAAGCTATTTGATCCTACTGCATTGCATCCATTATCAATGTGCTCTCTACAGAGTCATGGCTCAAAGAGACCATTGATAGGAAGAAGAGGAGATATGAGGAAGCAACTCCATCGAAGGACTTGATCACCATAAGTCACTTCCTCTTAGCCATCTAAGAAGATGAAGTAGAAGAAAATTGCAACACTGGCTACAAATTCAACGACTAGCCATATACTAGTTGATATTGTTAAGGCACATAAAGAAGGTACATTTCATGAGCTCTCAAAGGATGATTTATAGATCAGGACAATGGATCTTGGCATCCCAATTCAAAAATCCATGGTGAACATGTGGAAATCTACCAATGAGAAAATCAAGGATAAGTTGGAAGAACTTAGAGAAGAAAATGAGATATTGAAGGCCTTGGATAGAGAATTGGTGGAATACATGAGGTCTACACTTGGGAGCACTTCATCGAGTCAATTTGACCTAAATGTAGAGGAGAATAAAAATCCACTCATAAAGCTGCAACAAGAAAGGAAATTTGGGCAGGTTGGATGAGCATGGGTAGATCAGATCAAGGCTCAAGGTCCCCCACTAGTCAAAAATCTGTCAAGCCTAGTGTTGGATACTCACAAGCTCATGGAAGCAACTTCAAATCATCAGGCAACTATACACAAGGAAGTAGACAAGTTGATGGAGCAATTGGACCTTCTATAATAATTAATAGACATGTAGAAAAATGTGGCCATCGTTCATGGGATCCTTAAGATAGGAAAGGAGTCACTATTTCACTAGAAACAAGCCTTGGAGTTCTTTATAGAAAGCACCATGAGATCTACAAATGAGCTCAAGGATATGCATGATCTAGTGAAAAAGGTCATTGAAAAATTGTTTCAATATTTGAAGATATTGCACACAGAGTCCTTTGTCTCCACCAATGGCAAGCTCATGGATATTGAGAGAATGAAATCAAAGTTCTTGGCATTTTTTGATGAAGCTATTGACCCACTCAACTTCCAAGTGTCCAAGATTCAGGAAATCTTAGTAGCGAACGTGATCATAAGGAGAGAAATGAAGAAATTCCAGGCAAGGGTGGCTAGAATATATGAATTAATAAAAATGCATGACTACTAGATGGTTCATGTCAACAACATCATCATTCCAGATGTTGAAGAGTTGGATAAAGTAACTAAAGTCACAAAAGCTATAGAGCTAAATTAGTTACTCCTAAGAAGACATAATGTTCTGATGCTTTTCCAGGCATCTGTCATTCTTCCCCTTCTATTTCTTTTAGTAGCCATTCATGGCATTTTTTCAGTCTCTATAATGAACAATGATTCAAGCTTGTCCTATTTTTTGTTGATTCTATTTATAGATGCTCTATGAAGCATTCATGTAATGTAATCGGCCATTTTGAGAAGGCCTATTAATGTAACCTTTTATGAAGCTAATAAGATTAGAAAAATTTACTTTGGGAAAACCCCTATAGCTAGGACTATTGTGTGTGACTTTGAGTCAATTTCATTTTTTTTGTTCATTTAGTTTAATATAGCATATGGAATGAATGTGAAAGAACTTAGTTTTGTTTCCTTTGTTCAATAGATTGTATGTCTTACTCTCTTCATCATAAGCATCTCTTTTGTTCATTATGATGTATGTCTTAGTTTATGTGTTTGGTATAGTTAATTGCATGAGGAAGCCAGAAACTAGTGTGCAGAGAAGCTAAGAGATATACAATCCAGTTATTATCAAAATATCAACTAATTGTGTAGTCTGAGAATTACCTATTTTGCCATCTCTTCCTTTATTCCTGTTGTTTTTGTTGTTGGTTATGCATATTTCCATTTATTATAGGTTAGAATAGATTTCATATTGTGAGTTAGTCCCCCTTCAATTACCTAAGTTGTTTAAAGTGTTGAGTAACTTGGTTTTTACCTCTCCTACTCTTTGGTTAAGAGCACACCCCCAAAACCTAACAGGAAAAATTCATTGCATTGACCCATTTTGTTGTTAACATTTTTATCCTCCATAAGCCATTTGGAAAGTCCAGGCTCAAGGTATAAACAAAAAAAATAAGGAAGGCAAAAAATTAACCAATAGTTTTTAGCGACTCTACTAGGGACACATAATCATACATCCTAAGTTCTCTTAAGTAAGTTTGTCTGTGGCTCTAGTGAGAAACTTAGAGATTATCTCTATGACACTCAAATAGTTGAACCATGTATAAAAACTCATAAGGATAAGTGGTATTTCCTCACAAGGGACAAATCCTCATAGTGCAACCTAATCTTCGCTTCTAGGATGAACAAGAATATATAATAAATCGGTTGAATACCCTTGCCTAGAAAAAGTTGAAAGTCCGTTGACCAATATAGAAAAGTAAGCTTTGCCCTTGAAAGAGAGGAAGCTAATGTTGAATATTGGGAGGGAGTTTTACAAGAAAGAAGATTAAGAGAAGTGTGCCCATTGTTAAATAAGATAGTTCACCCTAGATCCTTAATATACCTATAGTGCTCATGATAAAGGGCAAGTTAACCTTGTATTCAAAGAATTGTAGAAATTTTAGTTCCCTATATTGGAAGATCCTATAAGAAGAGGGAGAACCCACTCTTGAGATTTAGTATATCAAGGTATCCGTGGTACTCTTTTTCTACCACCTCACCCTATTTCCTAGATACGTGGCCATTCATCTTCACCTCCTATTTTCCACACTCAAATCCCATAATTGTGCAATGCCCCCACTCTTCATGGAGTAGCTACCCCTACTTTATCACTTTTTAGGCCATACCAGTAAGCCTCCCTACCTTAATGAATATTCCTTGGGGTAATGTTATTGGCCCTTTGTGACTTGCTTCTAATAATGACCTCCCTAGAGCTTGAAAGAATTTTCCCAAATTCAATGGTGATTGGAAGGTCTCTATTGATGAGCACATCATGAATTTCTTTGCCACATGTAGTGTCATTTGTCCTCAATATGAAGATGTAGCAGTGAGGATGTTTGTGGAAACCTTGGTTGACAATGCAACTGAGTAGTTTCAACACCTTCCAGTAGGATGTATTTTCAACACCTTCCAGTAAGATGTATCACAACTTGGGATGAAATTCAAAACCAATTTGAAGCACATTATAAGAGTACATAGGATTATCATAATCTATCGACTCAACTTACCCAAGTAAAGAAGGAGCCTAGTGTTTCTATGAGAGACTTCATTGCAAAATTCAATAAGTTGGTCAATAGGATTCTTGCTCCAAGTAGACCTACTACTAATAACCAAAAGACGTTCTTCATTAGCTCCATACCCCCTGACATAAGTTTTCAAAGTAGACGCATGCATGTGGCTAATCTATTGGCTTCTTAGACCCTGGTAATTGAACTAGAGGATGATTTGATAGCAACTAAGAAATGAAAGAGAGAGATTTAGAGTGGAGCCTCTACAAGCTTTGCCCCTAGTATAAAGTTATATTGAAGAAATGCTTCATAAGATTTCTAATGAAATGGTTGCCATGAATAGACAAATGGGAAAGTCGATTCCTTCACTCCAACAACTATACAAGATGTGCCCCGAATGTTGGGTGATGCGATGGCTCTCCTGCCCACAGGTGGTTAATTATGTGGTGTTCCATGTTCACTAATAGTCATGGCTTTTGGTGCAATGGAAAATGGGCCCTACAATTGGTATCAGAGCCTAGTTTTGGCCTGGTCATGAGTTCAAATCTCCCTGGTGCCTTCCCGACCCGCATAAGCACTTGGTATGCGCATCGAGGGGGAGATTGTTGGGTGATACGATGGCTCTCCTGCCCACAGGTGGTTAATTATGCGGTGTTCCATGTTCACTAATAGTCATGGCTTTTGGTGCAACGGAAAATGGGCCCTACACCGAAGGCCTCACGAAGGTAGACCATTGCAATTACCATCTTCTCAGCAAAAAATTGCTATTGAGGCACCTCCCAAGAAGAAAAATATGTGCATTTTTCATTTACAAGATGATCATCATGTGTTTCTTGCCCAAAAATGGAAAAATATAAGGAACTCACAGCTACCAATGAGCTAACCATCGAGTACTCTAAAAGTGAAGATGATTCTACTCCCCATGGCAACTATGGAACATTCTTTTTAGAGTATGAATCAGATTCGAATGTTGGAGGTGAATACTTCACCACCTTAGATGGAGTTTAGATGACCATGGCTATGAGAAGTCAGAGAAAGGAGATGAAAAAGTAGCATTGGCCACTCATCCTGCAAAGAGAATAAAGATAATCATTTTGGTAGTATACATTCCAACCAGCTACAGTATGCTTTTGAGTAAATTCTTCTACAAGGACATGGGAGGAGAAATCAAGATGGATTGGTCTCATGCCATAATTTTCATGGATAACAAGAAAATCAAGGTTGAACTTGAGGAGAAGACCAAGTTTACGATCTTGAAGTCTAATGATCCTAAGGCACACATCCTATATCAAGAAATAGAGTTTGTTTATTACATGATGTTATTTGACTTCAATTATTCTAAGGAATAGATGGAGCCTTCTAGTGACCCAGATATTTGGACCCTAGAGTTTGATGCAATTGTGCTACTACCAGGTCTAGATCTAGCATAGTGCTTGTATTCCTAAATGGAGATGTGACTCAACTTTTATACAAGCTACAGTTCAAAAAAACCAACAACACAATAGAGTATGAAGCCTTGTTGTTGGGTATCATTGCTAAAAATTAGAGAGGAGTCAAAATATTAAGAGCTCAAGGAGACACAAAGCTTATAGTAAAATACACTCGAGCTCGGTACATTATAGAAAATGCTGGGCTCAGAAATTACAAAAATAGGGTTTAGGATGAGATTGAGCACTTGGATGCCTTCTCAATTCAAGTTGTTCCAAGGGAGAATAATGCAAGGGAAAACTTGTCAGCTATGTCATCCTCACTACTACTCCCACATCCAGATTTCATAGATAATCAATACAAGGTCAAAGTCTTATTCAAGCCAAAAATTTATGACAATGTTGAGATATGGAAAATGTTTAATGATGATAAGCAGATCCAATATTTCTTAGAAGGATCCAAAGTACCTTTTAGTGACCACTACTTCAAAGGGAGCAAAAACATCTACACATATTTCTCCCCTAACATCAAGAAAGAGCTGGAGCTTAGAGCTAAACAACTTAAAGTTAACAAGATCCCTCGACATCTTATTTCCATTAATAAACTATTTGATATGCATGATGCATTTATTAGAAGGAAGAGGGGAAGAAAAAGTGAAACTTTTGAAGAATATGAAGGATTAAAAATTGGCACTAAATATAAAGCCAAGATGGTTACTATCGGTAGTAGCTACTCAAAGGAAGAAAGGGCAAAAGAAAAAGGGTTTTTTCAGAATACCAAGATGTATTTTATTGGGAATATGAAGACCTAAAGACCTTTAGGAATGGTGAATTGAAACACAAAACTCCCCTCAAGCCTGAAGCTACTCCCTTTAAGAAAAAGTAGCATAACTACAACTCTATGGTCTTAGATGCCATCTTTAGGGAAGTTCACAAGATGCTAGAAACTAGGATTATCTACCCCATACATCATTTGACATGGATAGCCAACATTGTCCCATTCTAGAAATAGAGTAGGGAGATTAGAATTTATGTAGATTTTAGGAATTTTAACTAGGCATCTCTAATGGACAACTATGCCTTGCCCAATATGGATAATTTACTGTAAATAGTGGTTGGCTTTGAAATGATGTCAATGTTAGATAGATTTTTGAGTTTCAACCAAATTGAGGTAAATCTAGAAGATTAATTCAAGACTGCATTCATAACTCCTTAAGGAACATTTGCATGTAATAGAATGCCCTTTGTGCTCATTAATGCTTGTGCCACCTTTCAAAGGGCTATGAATTCCTCCTTCACTAATCTAAAGGATAAGATCATCATTTATCTACTTGGATGATCTAATAGTCTTCTCCAAGAAAAGAGAAAATAATCTAAGGGACTTGGAGAAAGTGTTGAAAAGATGTAAGGAACATGAGATTTCACTCAATCCCAAGAAATTAGTCTTCTATACATAGTCTCCCAAGAAGGCCTCAAGATTGACCCAGAAAGTGTTAGAGCCATCCATCAAATGAATTTGCTAGGAATCAAAACTGGAGTCAAATCATTCTTTGGATAGGTGAACTTTCTAAAATGTTTCATCCCTAATTTTTTCTAAATTGACAAGTGCATAGTCAATATGATGAAAGGAAGTCAAAGTTTCAAATGGAATGATTCTAGAAGAAAGGCTTTCGATCAAATTAAAGACACCATAGCCAAAGCACCTATGTTGGTACATCTAGATTACACCAAGGATTTCATATTGTATTGCTATGCCTCAGCCCATATACTATTTACAATACTCATGCAAGAGAACAAGGAAGGTATCTAGGCACTAATTTATTTCATGAGTACTGCCCTTAAGGAGCATGAGTTGAGATACTCTCAAATGGAAAAGCACACCTATGCTATGGTAAGAGCACTCAATTTTTTTAGATTCTATGTATTACACTCTCATTATGTTATAGTTGTACTTGATTCAGCCATCAAAAGCATATTGACCCAACAAGAGATAGGTTGCAACACTAGGGGTGCATGGATAGAAAAGGTTCAAGAGTATGGCATCGACCTGAAGCCAAAAAAATTGGTGTGAGGAAATGACTTGTGTAGGATGATTGTAGAAAATTAGGACTTGAGACAAGAAGATGAACCTTCAAGGGCACTAGTGGTTAGTCTCCAAGACCCTTGGTTCTTTAACATTGCCTATTTTCTAACTTACGGGGATTACCCTGATGGACTAACATACAAGAAGAAAAGAGACCTCAGAATCAAACCAACTAAGTATGTCATATATGATGACCAACTATATAAGAGATAAATAGATGGAACCTTCTTGAGATGTGTGGATAAACCTCAACAAGAAAGGTTGCTTCATATTTTCCACAATGAGGCCCGCAGTGGTCATTTTTCATCAATAGTTACAACATAAAGGATTTGAGGCAATGCTATTACTAGCCTAGCACGTTCAAGGATGCTTATAAGTGGGTGGCCTAGTGCAACAAGTGTAGCATATTCTCTAGCAAGCCTCAATTATATGCTTTTTCTCTAAAGCCAGTTGTAATTGAAGGCCCCTTTTAGCAGCGGGGAATTGATTTCATTGGACTAATTAATTTTCCCTCTTTTGCTAGTCATTTGTATGTCATCACTACTATAGACTACTTCACCAAGTGGGTGGAGGCCAAGCCAACTAAGAAAACTACTTATGAGTTTTTCTATTGGTTCATCAAGGAGAAAATTTTGATAAGGTTTGGGGTACCAATGAAGCTTGTCATGGATAAAACCTCTTAATTTTCCTCTATGAACATTACAAAATTATGCTATGATAATAGCACACATCTCAATCATTCATCTAACTATTTATCTCAAGGAAATGATCAAGTAGAATCAAGCAATAAAATGTTGATCAATATCATGAAGAAGTTGGTCTTTCTAAGAACTAGAAGAGCTAGCACAAGAAATTGTATGCTTTGGGAAGACAGAGTAACACCTAAGAAGGTAATTAGGATTTCCCTATTCAAGCTGGTATATTGAGCTGAAGCTAGCCTTCCTATCTCATTAGAGCTATCCATTTATAAATTACATTAAGTGATCGAGGATCCATTATTCCAAGATGGATTGGAGAAGTACATTGTGTACCTAACTAAGATGGAAGAAGAATGTGAAAGGATGGTTGATCATATTATAGAACATCATAAGTGCATGAAGACATTCTTTGATAAAAAAGGATAGACCAAGAAAGTTCATGGAAGGAAATTTGGTCCTATTGTGGGATGGGAGACATGAACCCAAAGGTATGCATCACGAGTTTGACTCCCTTTGGAAGGGTCCTTTTAAGATTCTGCAAGAAAACTAGAATGACTCTTTTGTTTTGGCATATCCTTTCAGAGAGATTCTACCATTTTCTTACAATGGCTAGGATCTAAAGTTATATCAAATTCATAATTGAAAAGTAGGTAACCCCTACAATTAGTGTTAGTCTAGATAGGTTTCTTTGCATCTTTCCTTGCTTTGTTTTCCTACTTTCCTAGGTTAGTTTTCCTTTCTGTTGTATGCTTAGTTTGGTTTCTCATTGTAGTTTTCCATTTCAGCTATGCAAAACTAGAGATTCTGGGTCCCTTCTTAGATATTTACAATACCTAAGTCCCCAGTCAGAGCTAGCTGTTGCCAAGTTTTAGTCTTACCCCTTTAAAGATTGATGTCATTGGTATGAAAGTGAGTGTGTGTCCAAGCGTGATGTCTAAGTATCTTTTAGGTCACTTACTTCTCATCTTTCCCAAAGTTCTCTACTTTCTTTGTTTTTTAGATCTCCCTTTGCATTACCCTTACCTCATATTTCTTAGTGAGTTTCCTTATTTTTGGTGTGTGTAGGGTCTAGATGATCTAGGCATGGTTGGGATGTGTTTTGACATCCTCCTGATGAGAAGTAAGTTATTCACATTTCATAATTTTCTATCTTGCCCTAATATTCCATATCCCATGGATTTTGAGCTTTCAAGCTTATTTTTCCCTTGAGCAAACTATATTGACTGTGAATCCAAAGGATGAAGCTGTGATAGTGATTAACAAGATGAGAATATGATTATGTTGTGTTGGAAAGGCCTACTAAGCTGTGGATCAAAGATAGAATGAATCTCATTCAAATTTTTGTAGGAAAGATCAAGTGCTACGAGAGAACACAAGTCTATGGGTTTTCTGTGTTGTGCTCATGGAAGCAAAGTTGTTTTGTTTTGCTTCTAATGCTGTATAAACTTAAGCCAAATCTCAGTCCCAATGATCAAGTAGTGTGAGAACGATGTTGAATGAATCATTTATGGGCTCATAATTAGTAAGGCATGTTAGAGTAATAAGATATTGACTTATGAATTAAATCATTTTGATTTAATTATTAAGTCACTTATTATCTCTAGTTTACTTAAGCTAAACTTTAGGCTTATAATAATTAATTATTTTACTAATTATTATCATGCAACATAGGTTTTACCATGTTAGGGTTTTGATCTCCTCTTATAAGAAATAATCTCTTTGTAATTTTATTCATTCACTTTTGATAATAGAAATTTCTCTTTTTGCTCATCAAGAATCTGTCTCATCTATGGATCTGGGAATTCCAGCCTCCATAGCTTTTGCTCTCTCTTTCTGTAACAGGTGTTTGCATGCAAGTGATTCTTGGGAGCTATGGGGTTGATCTTTCATCAACTTCAACATAGTATCAGAGATCTAGATCTTCGTGCCCCTTATCTGTTTATGATAAGTTTGTCTTAGCTTTCAGATTTGTGCTTTTTGTTCAGAGGGTTTCATTTTTCAGAGTTTTTTTTGTATTGAATTTGGGGGGTCACCATTTTTTGGTTCACTTTGAGCCCAAAAGAACATCACCGTTGAGCTCAAACCCCAAAACCCTTATTTTCATATAAAATTTCTCTAATTTGGACACAGCTAGAATTTGAGGCTAAACATTTTTCTCCCAAATTGTACATGTTTCCCGAGGTGATGATTTTCTAATTCTTGGCACATTTCTCAAGGCAACAATTTTTAGATTTTCTAAAACAAAAATTGAGATTTCTTCAAAAATTAATTTTTTGCACATTTTTTGAGGTGACAATTTTGTGCTTTTTGGTGCAAAAATTGAGACTTTGGGACATGAAAATTGAGTTTTTTCAAAAATTAAAAATTTTGGCACATTTCCCAAGGCGATGATTTTGTGTTTTTGGTACAAAAATAGAGATTTTTTTGCACAAAAAACAAGATAATGGGGCACACAAATTGAGAAAATTTTGATACAAAACTGAAATGCTTCTTGAGGTAATTTTATTCTATTGTGTGCACTTTTCAAAATATTTTGGCACAGATCCTGAGGTAGTAAAATTTTTTGGCTTTTCTAGCACTTTTTTCGCCTACATGTGGTTTTTTGGCCATAACTTGCTCAACCGGACTTCATTTTTCAATATGAAAGAAGCGCCAAAAAAGTTGATTTTGAGCCTATCATGATTGTGTAGTTTATTTGGATTTTTTTTACTGTTTGGTGGCCTATTTTGGATGTCAAAGTCAGAAGTTATATTTTTCACTTCGAGAGACATATTTTGAGACATTCTATTTTCTAGATTCTGCTCCAGGCACATCCCATTCGATTTTTTGCTTTTCTACATTCCGATGGATATCTTGGTTGTTTCAGGTTTGAGGATCAATTTTGTTGTTTCAGATAATTTTTCTTGGGTTATACTATCTATTATATCTGCCTTATGTCTCTTTTGATCTTTGTTGACATCCTTTTGTAGTATTTTTGCAAATGCACTGAGATAAAGTGCCACTCAATTACATTTTGTTATCCTGCACATCTTTGTATTTTTTTTTACTTGCACTTCATTATAAATTTCCTTGAAGGGTTTCATGTTGGCCATATTTTTCATCTCCCTTTGTCAAGTGAATGTTCCTTCCATGACATTAGTCTCATGATGTGTCGATGACACATACCATTATAGGTGTTTGTACTACTTTTGCAATCTCAATGTTCTTGGTTTGTATTTATGTAGGAGATATTGCATTCAATTTTAGAGTTCATGTATTACCTCTAAACATTAGAGGAGGGTTATGTTTGTTCTATTGGTTTCTTGGTTTGATGGAGTGAGCTTTGTATTCAATATTTGATCCTACGTACTAGGCAATTACAATGGCTAGATACCTATGCATTTCAGTGAGATGTACCATTTACCATATAGACATTCTTTCATTCCTATTTTTTGGAGGCCATGAAGATACCTTTCATCTTTTATTGATCAGCTTTTTAGACTTAATCTTCTCTACTTGGTCATGTTCTATACAGTGGAGGTTCTTCAGATCAACAATTTGGTAGTGTTTGTAGCTTTATGCTTTAGTGGTGTTCTTCATGATCATCTTTTGTTCCTATTTTTGGAACATTCTTTCCATCTCTTTTTGGAGTAGGTTTTTTCTCATGTGGTTTTCTATATTTCTCCTCTTTACAAAGATTTAGTTGTGCTTGGGTACCTCATTAGGCCTTGTTGTTGGGACCCAATTTTCTTTGCAATAGTTTCTAGGTGTTTAACTACTCCCTAAGTTTATCTTAAGGGTGGGGGTGTTAGAGTAATAAGACATTGACTTACTATTTAAATCATTTTGATTTAATTATTAAGTCACTTATTATCTCTAGTTTACTTAAGCTAAACCTTAGGCATATACTACTTAATTATTTTATTAATTATTATCATGCAACCTAGGTTTTACCTTGTTAGGGTTTAGATCTGCTTTTATAAAGATTGATCTCTTTGTAATTTTATTCATTCAATTTTGATAAAAGTAATTTGTCTTTTTTCTCATCAAGAATGTCTCATCTATGGATCTAGGAATTATAGCCTCCATAGCTTTTTCTTCTCTCTTTCTGTAACTAGTGTTTGCATGCAAGTGATTCTTAGGAGTTGTGGGGTTGATCTTTCATCAACTTCAGCAAGGCATGCTTGAGATCTAGCTTTGAGGCCATCAGATTTAGGTGAAATAATAAAGTGTTGTTAGTTGTGCTTTAGTCTAGAAAATGTTGCTGAGAAAGGGGTTTTCCATCCCAAGGCAATTTAAAAGTTTGCTTCTATAGAGGCCTTGAAAATAGAAAGTCAAGTTACTCTAAAGTGCGAATATTCCACCAAGATTCTCAAAAGATACTTCCAAAAAAGTTAATGATGGAATGCAACCTCGATATAAAGGAGATGTGGTGTCAAAAGCTTTAGGCAGAAAGTGAAAGAATGAACTGCACAAGCTAGCAAAAGGATTACTCCCTGTGTTGCAATCCTAAATAGAATGAAAATGGCTTTGAAAAAAAACTAAGTTTCTCTCTCTCTCTCTCTCTCTCTCTCTCTCTCTCTCTCTCTCTCTCTCTCTCTCTCTCTCTCTCTCTCTCTCTCTCCCTCTCTCTCCTGCATATGTGAGTATTATCAAGTATATCTACATTCCAGATTTTGAAGAGAAATAAGGCACTTCTTGTAAAGCTAAAGCATTTGTGTTGTTAGGTATTTCTTAGTCATATAGCTTTACTTTAAGTAAAGCAAGAGAGCTTTCAAGAATTTAGTATTTTACATGCAAATAAACATAAAGTTTAAATAGTCATTACTCATCAAATTAAATGAAAATCCTATCATTATAATCATTGGCCAAACTTTATTTCATTTGTGTGGTGCCAACATTCTAATTCCTATACCTATTTCATTAGAATACCTGTAATTGGTTTCTTCAAGTATATTTAAATGGCTATTTATCAAGAACTGTATCCTATGCAATCATAGCGAATAGAAATCAAAGCTATTGGTTATGATAAGTTAATTGGCTTGGAGAGTAAGTTATAAGAGCTTATAGAAACATCTTTCAAATTCTATGATTTGATTTTTCTTCATAGAAGACTTAATACTCAACCCATTCACCCAATCACTTAGTAAATTAAAGAGAGCAGATGGTTCAAGCAACTAGTTTTTCTATGGTAGTTCATGCACCTAGGTTAGTGAAGGAATGCATAGAGAGATACAACCCAAAAACAAAGCAGATTCTATTTCCCAATCAGTCTATTCTCATCTCAATCAACATGGCACTGATGCAGTCCACATTTGGCATTCCTGTAAAGGAGCAGTATTGTGATATTGATTTAGACTCTTTTGCATCCATGTTGAACAAGAGGAAGACCCTCAGACGAGAAGACATGTAGAGGACATGGTTCTAGACTACCTGCTCAAAGAAGAGAAAAATGTCAAAGACCTTGTTCAACACCAATCTAAAAGAGAGATCATGGATTTACTCGTGCTCCTCTGCAGACTCAAAGAAAAAGAGGAGATTTTGGAGTTCATCGAGCACCATTTCTTCCTAGTACAAGTAATATGTGCTAAGGATATGTATATTGGTTGGGCACAAATGATCTATAATTAGCTTGCCTCATGGTTGAATTCATCTAGAGGATTCAAGTAGTTTTACATGTCCTCATTTCTTATCTATGCATTGATAACTCACTACTTGTGGCCCGACCTCCCTAGCATCCTGAACTATGATGAGTGCACCAAAGTATATGAATTTTATCCACATCTACAACTACAAAGAAGCTACGAGGAGTATGTGGTTGTCAATGATGCTTTCACAATGAGGCTATGCCAAGAATTGCAAGGATGCCCTGAAAGGTGATTCTCACCAGAGGAAATTTCAGCCATAAGCCAATTCAAATGCTCATTCATCCAGTTTTTGAGTTTCTCCTATTTGTCGATAGGAGCTTATGATGGCTTTCCTAAAAGGTTGCTAAGATATCCAAAAGACAAGGTAGTCTTATTCAGATTATGTCGATAGATCCTTAAGGTGAACACCCTGTATTCTAATGTGAAGAAGATAGTTGGGATTCCCTTTCCTATAGTGGTTGGCCTGTATTCATGTGCTTCTAGATGATGGAGCCTACATGCACCAAACATCTTACTAGAAGATCTAAGACACCCAATTTTTTTCTACCCCACATGAAGATCCAGTCATTAACACTATGGAGGTTCTTATGTAGGGGATAATCAAGAAAATAGACAAATGGGTGGAGCGAACCCAAGTGAGGAAGAAGAGGACCATAAGCACTAGTTCTACAAGTGGAGTATCAGCTAGAGCCTCCTAGTCAACTACAACAACAACCACCACAACTACTACATTAACATTTGCAAGACCATTACAGTCCATTGGCCAAGGTGGAGACCAACCTGCAAAAAAAAATGTGCCACTCACTCCTACCTATAGAGCTGACCCTCTTCCCAACATCAAGAAGGTTGGGGAGAAGTAGGATGACAAGGATAAGGGGAAAGAACGAGAAAAATTAGTGGCCAAGTCATCTTCTCCTCTCCAAGTCATCAAATTGGATGGTGACACTAACCCCATAGATGGGCTAGGAACATGATGTATCTAAACAAGAGGATACCTTAGCCCTTTCGGTAACTAAGGTTTCTACCTTCCCTTTTTCTTCTTAGAGCAAGCCAATTCCATTAATCTCAGGGAACCTATTCAATCCTACTACATTGCAATCTGCTATCAATGTGCTCTCTATAGAGTCATGGATCAAAGAGACCATTGATAGGAAGAAGAGGAGATATGAGGAAGCAGCTCCATCGAAGGGCTTGATCACACAAGTAACTTCCTCTCAGCCATCCAAGAAAATGAAGAAACAAAAGACAATTGCTACATGGGATACAGATTCAATGAATAGCCATATGGTAGTTGAGACTATCTTGCCATAGAAAGAATGTAGATTTCATGTACTCTCAAAGGATGACTTTTAGATCAGGACAATGGATCTTGACATCCTAGTTCATGACTCCATGGTGAACGTGTAGAAATATGCCAATGAGAAAATTGAGGATAAGCTAGAATCACTTATAGTAGAAAAGGAGATATTGAAGGCCTCAAATAGAGAATTGGTGGAATACATAAGGTCTACACTTAGGATCACTTTGTTGAGTCAATTTGACCCAAATGTGGAGGAGAATAAAATTCTACTCCTAAAGTTGCAACAAGAAAGATAATTTGGTTAGGTTAGATGAACATGGGTAGACTAGATCAAGGCTGAAGGTCCCCCACTAATCAAAAACCTAGGAAGCCTAGTGTTGGATGCTCACAAGCTTAGGGAATCATCTTCAAATCATCAAACAACTATATAGAAGGAAACAAACAAGTTGATAGAGAAATTGGACCTTCTATAAGAAGTAATAGACATGAAGACAAATGTAGCCATTTCTCATGGGATCCTTAAGATAGGCAAGGAGTTTCTATGTTAGTGGAAACAATCCTTGGAGTTTGTTATAGAAAGCTCCATGAGATTTGTAAATAAGCTCAAGTATGTGCATGATCTGGTTCAAAATGTCATTGAAAAGTTGTTTCAATATTTGAAGATATTGCATATAAAGTCCTTTGTGTCTGCTGATGGAAAGCTTGTGGATATTAAGAGAATAAAGTCAAAGTTCTTGGAATTTTTTGATGAAGTTGTTGATCCACTCAACTTCCAAGTGTCCAAGATTCAGTAACTCTCAGCAGCATACATGATCATAAGGGGAGAAAGGAGGAAATTCTAGTCAAGGGTGGCTAGAATAGATGAATTAACATAGATGCATGACTACTAGATGGTCCAAGTCAACAACATCATCATTCAAGATGTTGAAGAGCTAGATAAAATAACTAAATCCATGAAAGCTTATAGAGCTAAATCATTTACTCCTAAGAAGACATTATGTTGTGGTGCTTTTTCAAACATCTTTCATTCTTCCCCTTCTCTTTCTTTTTGTAGCCATTCATGGCATTTTTTTAGTCTCTTTAATGGACAATGATTCAAGCTTGTCCTATTTTTAGTTGATTCTATTCAGAGATGTTGTGTGAAGCATTCATCCAATGTAACTAACCATTTAAAGAAGGCCTATAAATGTAACCTTATATAAGTTAATAAGATTGACAAAATTTACTTTGGAAAAACCCTGAAGCTAGGACTACCTTGTGTGACTTTGAGTCCATTTCAAGTTTTGTTGTTCATTTAGTTTTCATATAGCATATGGAATGAATGTGCTAATGTTGAGAATTGAATGAATGTGAATGAGCTTTGTTTTGTTTCCCTCATTTAATAAATTGTATGTCTTACTCTCTTCATCATAAGCATATCTTTTGTTCTCTACACTGTATGCCATAGTTTATGTGTTTAGTATAGTTAATTGCATGAGGAAGCCATAAAACTAGTGTGTGGAGAAGCTGAGAGGTAGACAATCTAGGTATTGTCAAAACATTAACTAATTGTGTCATTTGAGAATAACCTATTTCACCATCTCTTCCTTTCTTCCTGCTATTGTAGCTAGTTATGCATATTTACATTTATTGCATTATAGGTTAGAATAGATTTCATATTGTGAGTTAGTCCCCCTTCAATGGCCTAAGTTGTTGAAAGTGTTGAGAAACTTGGTTTTTACCTCCCCTACTCTTTGGTTAAGAGCATACCCCCAAAACCCAAAAGATAAAATTCATTGCATATCTTGCATTTAAAAGGGTGTTGTACCTTTCAATTCAGGGGTCCTTGATAGATTACTACATTGACCCATTCTATTGTTAACATAGTTGTTCTCCATAGGCCATTGGGAAAGTCAAGAGTCAAGGGATAAACCAAAAAGATAAGGAAGACATATAGTTAACTAATAATAATGTAACAACAATCCATAGGTATAATATCACATAGAACTTCATCAAAATAGTGTACAAATTTAAATATCTTAACACATTTTTCACCTACCAATAACTTATGCTCATCCTTGATCCGTGAAACATAATAGGGTTTTGGACACCTCAATCTTTCCAACTACAATTTTGTAACTAGCTCCATAGATGCCAAATTCATTAAAATTCCACTATCAATGATTACTTTAAAACACTTCCCTTCTATCTTACATTTGGTCTTGAAAATACTTTCTCACTACATAGAGTTCTTTGCACCATTAAATTTTCTCCAACCTTAGAATCACTTGGAGGATTCATAGATTCACCTTGGATCATAACATTTTTGTTACCACTTTCACTTTCCCAGAGTATTTGCACTCAAAGGATCTATGCTCATCTTTACCACATTTGAAACAATTACCATGAAAACCACCTCTAGGGTAAAAATTACCTCTTCCTTGGTAAGAACTAGTACCTCCTTGGTAAGAATTATAACTATTCCACTTAGTCTTACCTTCATGTTCATTTATTTACCCTTATCTTGTGCAAAATTGTTAGATCTACTACTTTCTCCATAAGATCTACCTCTGCCTCTCTGAATCTACCACCTCTACCTCTATGTCTTTGCTCATGATTCTTTGTCAAGATCTCCTTAGCTTTTAGGGAATATTGGTATAATTCCTCCACACTATCCAATTTCACAAAGCTTATCTCATATTGAATTCTAGATCTCAAACCATTCAAGTACTTGGTAACTTTCTCAACATCATCATGCACATGTCTAGATCTAATGTATAATCTATAGAATTCCTCAGTGTACTCCTTCAAATTCATGTCCTTTTGCCTCAAATTTTGCATCTTCCTCAACAAGCTAACTTGGTAATCAATAGGAAGGAACTTCTTTACCTTGTTCACCATTTTAAACCAAGTTCTAATTTTTTCTTTTTCTTTTCTCTGTCTATCAGTTTGCAAATGCTCCCACCACATTGAGGCATGACCTTTCTACCTAGTGAATGAAATCTTCACCTTCCTATTATTAGGAGTGCTTTCAAACTCAAAGTACTTCTCCATATTAGAGATCCAATCCAACATGACATTGGTATCTAACTTTCCATCATAAGAAATAACTTCCACACTAGGCTTTGAATGTGCCCCACACAATAATCTCAATAATATTTTGTCATCTTGATCTTCTTTAGGGTCTAGATTAGGGTTTGGGGCCACTACTTCATCATTACTAAAATTTTCAAGATGTTCTCCTCTCCTCTGGGATGTCTCGATAACATCTAATCTAGCTATAATCTATCTCAACACGACCAATATAGCATTATCAATATTTCCTCTACCTCAAACCATTTTGATGAATAGGTTCTTGTAAGATCATACACCTCTACAAGTAAATCATATCTGTAGATCTACCAACCTAAAAACAAAAACAAATTAAGGTTCTACACAATCCACTCTCCTCAAGGATGAACCTCAAGCTCTAATACCACTTGATGCAAGATAGATTGGAGAATTAGGGCTAAAGGCACACATAACTATCAAAATACCCTACTAACTAAACACAATGAAATAAAAAACATAGATAACAACACCAAGGAGATAACAAATAACAATATCTTTATTAATTCATCATAATATCAACAAACATGCCTAGTTTTAAGGCCTTTTGGGTTACAACCAATACAATGACCAGATTTACATCAAAATACATCCAATATGAGACAACTACAATCATATATCTAGAATCTTGCTTGCTAACTACTATAATCCTTTTACTTTTACTTGATTTCTCCTACCCTAAACCTAAACTAGACTCACTAATTATATGTACCAAAATGACTTACACAAGATTCTAGATGTTTACATAAGAGAAGGCTAACCTTATAGTGGCCTGTATGCATATGAATGCATGATCCTTACATTAAATTCATATATCAAATTAAATTAACAAGTCTACTCTCACTAAGAACCAATCATAGACAAACTTAGTCAAAGAAGGAACCAAGCATCAAAAAACCTACAAGCTCACTTGGTACTAGAAGGAACTCGATAGCCACAAAACTCAACCAAAGTAGGAACTCAACCATCATTGGGAACTCAGTCACTATTGCATTTGGCAATCATTGAGCTTGGCCAATACTATAACTCAACAACAACTATAACTCAACAATAACTGACATAATGCACAAAGATGAGTAGGATAGCAAAGCAACCTAGGATTCTCCTACATCAAGAAAGCCTTTGCTAACCTCTAGGTCCCCTCAAGAAACCCTAAGTCTAAGTTCTCAAAAAACCTTGAGCCATTGATAGGAATATGTGCACACTTGGTCAAGCTACATATTGATCAAGTTGTGTGCTTGGTTCTATGCTCTTGGTCATGCAACTTATGCACTTGGTGCCTCAAACTATACACTTGGTATTAGATTATGTTTTTCTAAAGGAATATCTATAAAATGGGTTGATGACATTGAGCATGAAAAGAGTTTCTAGAATGAAATCCAGGGTATACCTAGTGGGGATTTCCTCATTTTCATTTTGGAATAGCCATCATACCAGGCCCATTCATCAAATCCACTTGTAGAATAACCTAGTTAACAACATGTATCAACTAGACAATAGAATAGTGGTTTAGAAAATGCAACAAAGAAGTTCAATCCCAACAAAAAAATACCTAAATATAATGGTTGTTAGCACCAAATGATAATGCTATTAATGTATGTGAAAGAGTCATATTAGTTGTTATGTTGCAATCGATGCCAATTGTTAATTGGTTCTATATTATGTTAATATAGTAGAGTGTCATATCATTTAATTGAGGAAGAGGATTTGAAGAAATTTTAATGATGATGTAAGTGTTTATAAGTGTATGATATTCAATGTGCACTCAAATGAGTTAGAATCTAACAATATAATGTTGGTTTGATTATTTTTCATAATTTCACTAGGTGTTGATATCATATATAAGAAAGATAGTTTGGTTAGTGAATGAAGAACCATAATATAGTTGTCACAGAGCACCTGATGAAGAAATGAAAGAAGTGTAGTGTAAACTAAGAAATTACATTGTTAATCGAGTCTACTGTTGAGCAAGAAAGATGTAGTATTAATCAAGCATGAAAATGATGAATAGTTTAGAAAATATTTAATCTAATGTTCACATTTGATTAAAAAATAAAGATTTTTCAAGAAGTTTCAAAGATAAAGATGGAGTTATAAGATCAATGGATGGAGAAATTCAAAGAAGATTTGATGAAGAAGATTTGACAATTTAAAATGGAGCACAAAGTTCAAGGTGGAAGTATATTACTCAAGTGTCTAGATTCAATAAATTTGAATTTGTTGAAGATGTGACAATTGTGATTAAGTGGAAAAACCTAGAAGATTCTAGAGGAGCAGAATTTTTTTTTCTATTTAAGGGCTGAACACAATGTTCATTTTTACTAATCAAGTTGAAGAAGAAAGTGATGACTAGAAAGATAACCAAGCATAACTGTATTATGAAGATAATGAAAGAAAAGTGCTAAGTGGATGTGTGAGTGAGTGGATTAGCCAGAAGGGGTTAAAAGGAAGAAAGATTAAGTGACACAAAGATAATAACAAGAAAGGTAGTGCTAGACCTAGCATATCATTTTACTGCTACTCTCTAATCATTATAGCATTAAATCTATTAATTGAGTAGATCTATCAATCTTAGTTGTAAATCCACTTTATGGTGAATTCTTTTGAATTTTTTGTAAGTCCTTTAGAGTCGGCCACTCTTTATATATTTCAAGGAGTGATAAGGTCTAGATAATCTTTGGTGAAAATTGTCTAACAAGGTTGTATTAACAATGCATATATAATCTTTAACAAGGTTGGATCCTAAGATAGCTCACTTTAGAAGAGTGAATTTTTTGGGTTACCAATCGTAGGTGGCTTTTCCCTTAATAGGGTTTCCAAGTTGAATACTTGTTTCAAAATTGTGTGGATGCTTACTATATTGCATGTTTATTTCATGTTTACTATTTATTGCTACAACTTGGTATAACTTGGAAGTTTACTCTGATATTTGGTAGAATAAGTTAAAAGTTGTTTGAATAATTAAGTTGAATATTAGATTTGGTTACCGAGCTAACGATCTAAAATATTAAAGAGTTTAAGTTTGTGGAATAGTGTTTTAAGGCTTGTAGAATAACTTATTATAACTATTTCACTTTTTCTCTCAGTTATCTAACAATTGGTATCATAGTTATGTGCTTGAAGGAAAAAGTTTGAAGGGACTTAAGATAAAGATTCAAAGATGTATAAGAGAGAGGTACCAAAGTTGAACAAGGGAAAATTTTCTTCATGAAAAAGAAGAGTTAGTTTGCACCTATCAGGATTTGGAGACAATGTAGTATATTATCTAGACAACTAGTAAACTCCTACAAACCCTCCTATAAGAGTTGAGGAGATGAACCAGAAAAAAGAACATAGTAGCCTAATGATTGAGATTTCTTCTAAACTAAATGATGTTCAATTTGATTAAGTCAAGAATTGTACTAACACTAAAGAGATGTGGAAAAAGATGACACTTATGCATGGTAGAGATTAGAATGTATTGAGATCCAAAGATGAAGGTCTAAGAGGCAAGTATCATGACATGGGGATGAAAGAAGGAGAAAACATATTTTAATATAGTTACTAAATCAAATAATTTGTGAATGCCATCAAAGTTTTTGGAGGATTCATTAGTGATAACAAATTTTATGTGAAGTACTAAGAACCTTATTTCCTATTTATTCTATTCAGAAATTGGGTAATGTTCTTACTCTCGATGCCTTGGTTAGTAGATTGACTATATTTAAGTTAAGTAACTTTGATCATTTTTTCCTAAGATTTAGAATGCTTGTAATAGATCACTAACCATTGGAAGTTGAAAGAAAGAGAAGAGTAGAAAGATGATAGTGATTCAGATTCATATGACAAAGAGATGGATGGGATTGAAGCATTGTTGACAACGAGGCTACAAAGAGGTAAAGGAAGATTTAAAAGGAAATTAAATTTGATCTATTTTAAATGCAATGAAGTTAGTCATATTTCTACAAGATGTCCTAATAAGAACAAGAGTGACAAGAATGAAAAGAAGGAGAACAAATATTGAAAGAATAAAGATTACAAGAATAAAGGAAATAACTTGTGATATATTATAGGGGAGGAGCCCACCAAGTTAGATTCTGATGATGAGAATGAAGGTGAGGAAGTAATATTCCTAAAGATGTAAGGAATAGGAATTTTGATTCAAAAGGTGACGAAGGTATATTCCTAGGTTACTCTAGTACGAGAAAGGCTTATGACTATGTTGGTACCCATATGGACCAAGAGTTTAAATTTTTAGTGTGGAATCTTGAACTTCTTTGAACTAAGGTTCAAAGTAGTTCAAAGTAGTTCTAAGTGGTTCCATTTACTAAATCAGGTTTAGATAGCTTATTCTAAGTCAACCTGATTCCAAGTTCAGCAAGTGCCATACTGCAAAGGTTCTGGTGATTCCACTTCTAAAGTGTAGGTTCAGAAGCTCCATGACTCTTGGTTCCCATTCAAAATGAAAGTCCATGAGATTTAAATTGTTCCTAGGGGAATTAAAATATATGTTTAAAGTCCTTTTTTTGTGACAATTATGGGATCCACTTGGTAAAATTAGCTCAGTCGAGGTGAAGAAGCCCAAGTTTGATCATCAATGGATATGATTGCAATTTCAGAATTTAGAATCTAGATAAAGGAAATTAAAATGAAAGTGAATATCTTGATAGGCAAGTGGAAAATGATGATGCTAACTTGGCCTTTCTAAGAAAGAATGAGAATATGGCTGAAATAAATCATAAACCTATCAAAGGGATGGAAGCAAAGATGAGAAATAGAAGGTTGATGTTGGTAACATTATCTTAATAATTTTCATTTGTGATAGTTTGATAGACCTTCAAATAGTAGTGAATAACTTTTGAGTCAGATATTATTTTCAAAATTGCTTCAGTGAGAATGTGGAAAGCTAGGATTTTGACAACATATCCAAAACTCAGCAAGATCCAACAGTGGAATAATTAGTTATGACTCCTGTACTAAGACCTATTTTTGCTGCTAGAGTTATTTTAAATCTGCCTAGCATCAAGAATATTTCATTTTGGACTAAATCATTTGTCCAAATAGAATTTAATATGGTGAAATATATTCTTATAAACTTTTAAATCAAGAGTTTATAAAGATATTAAAATATAAATGTAGGAGTTATCAAGAGATAAAAATAAATATGTAGATAAAGAGTATAATCCTTCCAAGATTCAATTATAAAACTAAATAACCACCCAACAAAACTATATATTGTAAAAACATAAGGAGAAAGGGGTTCCAGTTTTATTTCAGTTTTTTCCAAGGGAAGAGAGACTACCTTTTTTTTGCAGACTTTGGGCTTCTACGGGGGGGGGTTTTTCCTATTCTTTTCTATTCTGTTGTAATGTAGGGGAAGGGAATTTTTATTCCCAAATAGTGATTATTGTATAGAAACAATAAAATCTTTGTCATTTTGTTGTGTTTAGAGAGGGGTTTTTTTTTTTGTTCTTTTCTATTCTATTGTAATGTAGGGGAAGGGAATTTTTATTTCTAGATAGTGATTATTGTACAGAAACAACATAATCTTTGTCATTTTGTTGTGTTCAGAAAGGTGATAACAACAATATATTAAAACGTTGAACTTAAATGTATGTTTTCTGATCAATATTCAATTTGGAGTGGTATTGATTGTGAATATGATTATCTTTTGACTTGCTGCTATGCTTTTCATGTTTTTGGGATGAATAGTTTGTCTTTTATCTGCATTATTTTTGTTATGTAATTTTTGGATAAATGGACTTCATGTCATTTATTCCCTTTTAGTTGCTTAGTTTTTCTGCATCTATTTCGTGTTTATGATAGATGTTTGTAAACCTTTGGTGCTTTCTGGTTAAAAGCATCCATATTTGTATTCTTATGAATTTATTGTAAATTTTATGTGGGAAGCTATACCCAGATAAATTCAGAGGGCGCTTATGCTTTCCAATAGTGAAGTGACCCAATGGTTAGTGCTTATTGAGTCTTCCTATTTGAGTGTTTTAGGATCAATTTGTATGTATTTCTTTGGAAGATAATTTGTTCACTAACAAATTGACACAATGATTGAAAGTGAAAATGTT
This sequence comes from Cupressus sempervirens, assembly GCA_028749045.1. Classification (NCBI taxonomy): domain Eukaryota; kingdom Viridiplantae; phylum Streptophyta; class Pinopsida; order Cupressales; family Cupressaceae; genus Cupressus; species Cupressus sempervirens. Next base: position 586,406,179 of record CM053791.1, on the reverse strand, counting down.
AGAGTTGATAAGTTTGCATATAAGAATGCCGAGGAGAGAAAAAAAGAACCTAGAGATTATAGCAAATTTGTATATGCTCAATATGATGTACCTAATACTATACCCAAGCACAAAACTAAATCATTGCAATGGTACACTAAGCAACATCTTGCATTACCTGAGCCACAAAAAGACCAACCCGAGCATAATATTGAGCCCCAACCGAGTGAAGATAATGTTGGAGATCACATAGTTGTTCTTGTATTAGAAAAATATGTTATAAGAAATCATTAAAAAGATCAAATCATTGAAGACAAGAGTGCTAGACTCGTGAAAAGAAGTAAGTTGAAGGACAATACATGCTTAATTGCTGAATTTGAACCAAGAATTGTGAAAGATGCACTTGATAATGGTCACAAGATCAATGCTATGATTGAGGAGATAAATCAGATTGAGAAAAATAATACATGGACACTAGTACCAAGATCCAAAGACAAAAATGTGATTAGAACCAAATGGATATTCAAGAATAAATTGAATAAGAAAGGAGATGTTGAAAGGAATAAGGCCAAACTTGTTTGTAAAGGTTATGCCCAAGAAGAAGGAATTGACTATGAAAAGACCTTTGCATGTGTAGCTAGATTCGAAGGAGTTAGAATACTATTGGCTTATGAAACTTACAAGAGATTCAAATTTTATTAAATGAATGTTAAGTCTTCATTTCTGAATGGAATTTTGGAAGAAGAAGTATAAATTGAAGACCCTGAAGGACTAGTGGAGCCAAATCAAAAGCACCTAGTATGTAAACTAAACAAAGCACTTTATGGATTAAAAAAAACACCAAGAGCATGTTATAAAATATTGCATTCATATTTGAGCAAAATTGGATTGGTTAGAACAAGTGATAACAATAACCTCTACTTAAAAAGTGAAGATGAAAATAAAGTCTTAATTACTGAAATATTTGTTGATTTTATAGTATTTGGTGGTAAAGAATTTCTATGCAAATCATTTGCTGATCAGATGAGAACATAATTTGAGATGTCTGTGTTTGGTGATATTATATTTTTCATTGGTTTACAAGTTCATCAAACAAGAGATGGTATATATGTAACTCAGTCTAAGTACATAAAGGATATATTCAAGACATTTGGTATGGACAAGTCAAGGCTAGCTAGCACCCCTATAGACACTGTATGAACTGAAGTGAATGAGACACAATACATATCAATTATTGATAAGCTGCAGTAAGTAGGACACACCATACTTGATATCACACATGCAATTGATATAGGTGCAAGATTCTCAACTAATCCTAAAGAGACACATATGACTGCAATTAAGAGGATATTTAGATGTTTTAAAAGAAAAAAAGACTATGGACTATGGTATAAGAAAGAAGGCAATTTTGAGCTTAGAGTTTATACTGATGCTGACTGGACAAGAAATGTTGATGAAAGAAAGAGTACAAGTGGTAAATATTCCTTTTTAGGAGAAAGGTTGATAACATGGTTGAGCAAGAAATTGCATGAATGTTGATGATATTCCTTTGGGAGAGTATCCTAAGCATTAAAGAGTATTGACATGTTGCATTCATGATTGTGTTTGTCATTGATGACAACATAGCATTAATTCTATGAAGACTGGTAGAGTACAAGATAGAGAACAAAGTCATACATATTATGTATCGTTGTTAAGGTCAAGCACAATTAAGGATATCTTCAAAATTGTATCTTGATGATGTGGATAAATACACATATAGAGAGTCAAAGACATGCAAAAGATATGCTTGATTTACAAAAGACAGTAAGCAAAAATAGTACCTAATAGGTGGTTTTTTGATTATTGATTTGTATCTCTTAATTGAGATAGAATCATGATGAGCATAGTTAGACTGTGATAGTAGACAACCCAAGGATAACATCAACAAGTGTATAAGGTCTGAGGTCGCACATGCAGAAAGTTGTAAATGTTAGAGAAAAAAGTTAATTTAATTTAATTTATTAAATTACTTTTTCTCCCTTCTTAAGATTTCAGTTTATGCTTTTTTTAGCTTTCTCTATGTAATAATAATTTAATAATATTAAGTAGCTTTCACCTTTAGGTTACCCTTTTTGGGTTTTGATTTTCTTTTATAAGGATTGATCTCTTTGTAATTATGATATCTTGAATAATCTATTCTTATTTTGAATATACAATTTTTGTGTTTTTAGATCAAACTCTTACCTCTTCTTGTCTTTTTCTTCTCTGTGATAGGTTTTCTACATGCAGGTATTCTTGTGCTTCATGGATTTGATTTGTATATTTGCTCAAATCCTACAATAAAGATTGTTAGTCGACTATAACTTGTAATCGCGAAAAGATGTAAAGTTTTGTAATATCTTAATGTGGTCCTATTATAGTTGATTCAGAAAGCCTCAAGGTTGACTTAAGGAATTTTTTTGAGGATATGGTATAAAGGAAGGTTGTTTTCCTTATGGTGAAGTATGTGATTAATGTATTCAAGTGTGAGATATGAAAAGTATTTTAAAATGCGAGTAAGCTATCCAAGGGATTATTGGATGTGATGTTGGTTATCTGGTATCAAGATCAGAAGAGGTTTGGTCTAGTCAAGAGAAAAAAGAAGGAGATAAGACTATTTCATTTCTATTATAAAGACATCAGTTGGATAGTGAGCTAAATGGTATTTTCCTTGAAGCTGTTTGGATAGTGGGTCCATATACCTTCTACAACTCCTAACAGGGTTGGAATCTCCTAACATGGATTCAAAATCTCCTAACATGGACTGATATGCAATAAATGCATTTAATTGGCTCCTAATAGAGTCCATCTTCTAACAATGAAATTTTATATTAGTACATTATTTTGTGGGTACCATCCCCACCAAGGTTTTCCCTCTGATCAAGGGTTTCCCTAGTTAACATGTCTAGTGTTATTGTGTATGAGTATCTTCTTATGGTTGTTGATTATATTGTTCACATGCTTAAGGATTAATAAGGTTGATAAATATATTAATTGTTGGATAACTAACTGATGCAGGAGCATCTTAAATAAAGGGGAGACATGTTGAATGTAAAATTTTTATAAAAAAAAAATAAAAATTGTGGAGGAGAGAGAAAGTGACGAAAATAGGAAGAAAAATAATTAAAAATGGAAAACAGGAAAAAAGGGAAAAAGTGATTTCTATTTTCGAGGTGCATAGGTGGCATAATAGGAAAAAATAAAATAAATAAATGGTTGTCATTCCATTTATCGAGGTGTGTGGGTAGAATTCTAGAAAGTTGTGGATATTGTAGAAGGTTATGGAAGTTGTAGAAGGTTGTGGATAAGTCATGCATTGGGTGGTAAGTGCCTATTTAAGCAAGGGATGTGAGCATTTCTAATCAAGTTTGAGAAGTAGAAGCTAGAAGGCGTGAAGACTTCAAGGTGTGAAAACTCTAAAGGTGTAGCTCTTCAAGTAGAAGTTATTGGTGAAGCTCTTGGTGTGAAGACTCTTATTTAGGATTTCTCTTATGTTGAAGAAGTCATATCATCTTGTGGGTGCTGTAAGGATTTTTCAAGTATAATAAAATTATTTGTGAAGCATTTTTTTTTCTTGGTCTCTATATTGTTGCATTCTTGGTTGTGAGTTGTTAGAGTGGTGTGGCCCTCTATCACTAACCCCCCCTCCCCCCTCTTAGTTATCTTGGTGGACTTTACTTTCAAATAATTAGTATTAGAGCATCAGGTCCTTGAAGAAAAAGCTTAACAACTTTGGGAGATCAATGACAAGTCACTTCAGAAAAGAAAGTCCTAAATTTGATGGAGTTAACTATAAAAACTAGAAGGAGAAGATGAAGACTCATTTTCTATGTATGGATCCAAGATATTGGCTAATGAAAAAGAATAAAAAATAGATTGTGGAAGAAAGAAAACTTGAGGTATGCTGTGAAGCTGAAATAGATATGTTTATGTGTAATATGCTTGCCTGAGAAGGATTATTTTTAGTTCTTCTTGAGAATGAATACATTTAGGTAAAATCCTTAGAAACATCTCATAAAATTTGGATAGCCTTAGAATCTACTTTTGAAGGTGATAATAATGCTAAAAGAATCAAACTACATAAATGAATATGTTTGTTTCAAGATGCTAAATTATGGAAGATGAATATGTGAGAAGCTACATTGGTAGAATATCAGATATTTTTGAAGGAATTAAGTCTTGTCAAATATCTAAAGATGAAGATGATACTATATGGAAGATTTTGAAAACTTTGACACCACCATTCTGACAGTCATCATAGATGATTGAGCATGTGATACCTTTCACTAAGACGTTTAATAGAGAGACTTTACTTGGAAGATTGGAAGAAAAAGAAGCGAGCTTAAAGAAATTTGGAGAATTGTCCACAATGGAAACAACCTTTAATGCATTGAGTGTTCATACTTCTTTATAAAGAAGTGCAAGCACTAGTGGAAACTATGCCAGCAGTAACACATCTAGATATGAGGAAGATAGAAGAATTGAAGAAGGAATTTCCCTACTTGTAAGAAGAGAACCATATGGTAAGAGAATTTTTAGATGTTGGGCTTGCAATGAATTCAGTCATTATGGTTCTAAGTGTCCTAAAAAAAAGGAAAAAGTATAAGAATAATTTCAAGCCTATTGTTTGTATGCAAATGAAGATGATGAGTATGAGGATAGAGTTCAGAGTGAAAGTGATGATGCATTAGGATTTGTGGATGTAAAAGAAGAAAATCCTAAAAAAGAAATTAGAGAAGAAAAAGCCCTAATTTCACAAGTTGAAAAGAAATCTGATTGGATATTAGACAGTGGGTGTTCACATCATATGACTGGAGTTATGAATAAGTTTGTTAAGTTTCATGATGGAGGAATTGCTAGATTTGGTAACATTGCAACTTGTCACATCATGAGAATAAGATCTATTACTCTTGATGGAAAGACTAAAATTTATGATGTTTATTTTGTTTATGGATTAAAACATAACTTGCTAAGTGTTGGACAGTTCATTAATAAAGGTTATAAGTTACAATTCACAGAGAAGACATGCATTATCAAGGATACAAATGGTAAGTTAACTGGAATAGGTGCAAGATCTAGAGGTAATGTATTTCGATTGAACCCAACAGAGATGAATTTTTTGGTTGTGAAGGTGGATAAAAATTGGTTATGGCATATAAGATTTTGTCATATAAACTTTGATAATATTGTAAAAGCTAGCAATACATTTTTTATTAGAGATCTACCTAGAATCATGAAACCTACTAATGTTGTTTGCAAAGAATGTGTTATGGCTAAGCAAAAGAAAGTTTCTTTACCCAATAAGAAGTTTACTATGACACCAAAATTGAAGGTTGTTCATACAGATTTGAATGGTCTTATTAGAACAAGAGGATTCTATGGTGAAAGGTACTTTATGATTTTTGTTGATGATTTCACTAGAATGATGTGGGTAACATTTCTCAAACAAAAGTTTGAAGCATTTGAAAAGTTCTAGTTGTTCAAGAATAGAGTTGAGAGTTAATCTAGTGTAAAGATGTATATTTTGAGATCTAAAAGAGGTGGAGAGTTTACTTATAGAGAGTTTAATATCTTTTGTGAAGAAAATGGTATTAAGAGACAATTATCAACACCTAAGACCCTTGAGAAAAATGAAATTGTTGAAAGAAGAAATAGGTCTATAATAGAAGAAACAAGATAAATGATGTTTGATAATGATGTATCTAATACATTTTGGAGAGAAGCAATCAAAACAACAGTATACAACATGAATAGAGTGTAGATCAAAAAAGGTACAAACAAGACTCCTTATGAATTGTGGTTTGGACATGCACCTTTAGTGAAATATTTCAAAAAATTTGGAGGTAAGTGTTATATAAAGAGAGATGATGATATTGGTAAGTTTGATGGAAGAAGTGATGAAGGTATGTTTCTTGGTTATTCATTGAAAATAAAATATGATAGATGTTTTGATCAAAGAACTAAGATAATTGTTGAGTGTGCAAATGGATGTAAAGTTTGGAGTTAAAGAGAGAATGTTGGATTATATTTATGATGAAGAATAAGATAATCCTAAATTTTCCAGAGAGAATATTGAAGTTTTCTTTGAGACTAACAATGATTTTAAGAATGATGTTAAAATTATTGAACAAAGATAACATAGATCTGAACTAAGAGAATAAGTGAGAGTTGAAATAACAACTCCCACACCGAACAAGACTTTGACAAAGAACCACCTTGAGAATTAGGTTATTGGAAGTAAAGAAAAAGGAGTAATGAAAAGAAATAGAGTACATTAGGAATTATGTTTGATTTCTAAAGTTGAACCAAAGAATGCATATGAGGCATGTAAGGATGATCACTGGATTCAAGCAATGAATGAATAACTAGATCATATTATGAAGAATGAGACATGAGAATTGGTTCCTAGACCTAAAGACAAGAATGTTATAGGAACTAAATGTGTTTTGAGAAACAAGATGAATGAACAAGGTGAGGTCATGATAAATAAATAAAGATTGGTATGGAAAGGATATTCACATCAAGAAGGCATAAATTATGAAGAGACATTTTCCCCTATTTCTAGAATGGAAGCAGTAAGAATGTTCTTGGCATATGTAGCAAGAAAGTTTAAAGTGTATTAGATGGATGTAAGTCAACATCTTTGAATAGAGAACTTGAAGAAGAAGTCTTCATTGAGTATCCTGAAGGATTTCCTTTGACAAAAGAAAAGGACATGGTATGCAGATTGAAGAAAATACTTTATGGTCTAAAGAAAGCACCTAGAACTTGGTATGCAAGATAGGAAAAACATTTGGAAAAATTAGGATTTTCTAAAGGTATGACATATTGTAACTTATATTTGAGAGAAATTGTGAATGGTAATAGTTGTTGATGATGTAATATTTGGAGCTAATGATGAAGGAAGTGATAAGTTTGTGGATGAGATGAAGAGTGAGTTTGAGATGACTATGATTGGTGAGATGAAATTTTTCTTGGGTCTACAGATTGTACATAACAGTGATGGTATTTTCTTATCACAAGAAAAGTATTTGAAAGACTTGTTGAAAATATTTGGCTTGAAAATTGTATTTTTGTTGGTACACCGATGATAATTGGTCACAAGTTATCTAGCAAAGATAAGACACCTACATTTGAGCAAAAGAAGTATAGATCTATGATTGGAGGTTCTTAATATCTAACTCACACCAGAATAGATATAGAAAATGTAGTTGGGATAATAGAAATATATCAAGCTGATCCTAAGGAATAACATTATGTAGTAGTAAAAAGAATATTCAGATATTTAAAGGGTACACATGATTTTGGATGATGGTTTGTCAGATCAAGTGATTTTGCTTTGTGTGCATATACTGACATGGATTGGGTAGGCAATATGGATGATAGAAAGAGAAAAAGTGATGGAGAATTTTTCCTTGGAGGAATATTGGTTTATTGGATAAGAAAAAATGATTATATTTCATAGAGTACAACAAAGGCAGAGTATGTAGTAGCAACAAACAATTGTAATCAGATCATGTGGATGAAGTAGATGCTGAAGGATATTGGGATAAAGTTTTTAGAACATGTTATCATACATTGTGATAACACAAGTACTATGAGTATGTCTAAGAATCCTACGTTACATTCTAAGACTAAGCATATATCTATCAACTACCATGTTTTAAGAAAGATATTCACAGAGAAAAAGATCAAACTAGAGTATGTAAGTACAAAAGATAAGATTGTAGATATCTTTATGATGCCTTTTCCTAAAGATACATTTGAGTATTTGTGAGGTATGCTTGGAGTTATGCCCCTGCCTACTTCTAAGTAGATGATGTAGAAAGTAGATCAGTCTAGTGGTATAGAGCACTATTGTTTGTTTGGACTGAATGTTGATGCTTCCTATATGGGGGAGTATTTGAGATGAGTAGAGTCATCAAGGACTCTTGGTAGTTGGTTTAGAATAATTTCTTTGGACACTTGATGTGATTGAAGACTTGGAGCAGAAGATTGGCATAATGAAGCCTTTGTCATTGATGTCAATGGGGGAGAAGTTTACATGAAAAACATCTCCTACGTATGGGGGAGGGTGATTGATGTTAATGGGAAGAAAAATTGATAGGGGAGAATTTGTGAAAAAATTATTTCCATCCATGTAATTTTTTCCTATGAGTAAGAGTGTGAACAACTAATGTTGATCTTAAGAAAGAGGAAGCATAGACAGAACAATATTTCAGATGATTTCATATTTGATTGATGAAGAGGATTTGAAAAGGGGAGAACAACAACAATAACAACAACAAAGTTTGACTTGGTATTAGTAGAACTTATATTTTTTTCATCTATGTTGCCATCAATACCAAAGGGGAGGATTTTTAGCATGAACATTGATGGTATTCCTTTGGGGGAGTATCCTAAGCATTAGAAAGTATTGACATGTTGCATTCATGGTTGCATTTTTCATTGATGTCAACATAGCATTGATTCTAAGAAGACTGACAGATTAGCAAATAGAGAACACAGTTGTACAGGTTGTGTATTGTTGTTTAGGTTAAGAACAATCAAGGATGTGTTCTACAATGTATCTTGATGATGTAGATAAGTCTGTATATAGAGAGTCAAAGGCATGCAAAAAATATGCTTGATTCACAGAAGATAGTAAGCAGACTTAGCACCTAATAAGTAGTTTCTGATGATTTATTTGTATCTCTTAGCTAAGATAAAATCATAATGAGTGTAGTTAGACTATGATCATAGATAGCCTAAGGATGAAATTAGTAAGTGCACAAGGTTTGAGGTCATATATATGGAAATTTGTAAAGATTGTGACCTAACAATAACTTGTAATTGTGAAAAGATGTAAGGTTTTGTAATATCTTAATGTGGTCCTATTATAATTAATTGATAAATCCTTAAGGCCGACTCAAGTTATTTTTTTGAGGATATGGTATAAAGGAAGGTTATCTTCCTTGTGGTAAATTGTGTGATTAATGTAATTAAATGTGTGATATGTGAAGTATTTGAAAATGTGAGTAAGCGATCCAATGGAGTATTGGATGTGAAGTTGGTGATCTAATATCAAGCTTAGAAGATGTTTGGTTTGGTCAAGAGGAACAAGAAGGAGCTAAGACTATTTTATTTCTATTATTTTGCAAGGAATAATATAGAGATCAGTTGGACAGTGAGTTCAGTGTTCTTGCCCCTGAAGCTATTTCAATAGTGGGTCCATCTTCCTTCTACAGCTCCTAACAGGGTTGGAATCTCATAACAGGGATTCAAAGTCTCCTAACAGGGATTGATATGTATTGAATGTATTTCATTGGCTTCTAAAAATGTCCATCCTCTAACAAAGAACTTTTATATTAGCACATTATGTTGTGGGTACCATCCCTGCTAGTGTTTTCCCTTTGATCAAGGGTTTCCCTAGTTAACATATTTGGTGCTATTGTGTATGAATATCTTCTGATAGTTGTTGATTATATTTTTCACATGCTTAAAAATTAAAAAGGTTGATAAATGTTTTAATATTTGGATAATTGATTCAACACCACCCCCCTGCCGCCCAAGTCTTAGTTATCTTGGTGGACTTTACTTTCTAACAATTGGTATTAGAGCATCAGGTCCTTGAAGAAAAATCTTAACAGCTCTGGGAGATCAATGATGGGTCACTTCAGAAAAGAAAATCCTAAATTTAATGGAGTTAACTATGACAGCTGGAAGGAGAAGATGGAGACTCATTTTGTATCTACAAGTCCAGGATGTTGGCTGATGACAAAGAATGAAAAAGCGATCATGGAAGAAAGCAATTCATGGTTGATCATAATATCTTTATGGAGTTAAAGAAAGAGTTCACTCTTTAGGGACTATTTCCTAAATTTGTGAAAATTATTATAATGAAGCATATATAATTAGTACATGCAAGGTATAAGTATAAATAGAAGGTTTTATAAGTTTCTCATTAAAGAGTTTAAATTTGTAGAAAAAATGTTTTAAGGCATGTTAGATAATTGGTTATAACTGATACAACCCACTCCTAGTTATCTAATAAGGGTGACTCACACCATTCCCAAGGCTAAATAATTCTCTACCCCATTCATTAGACCAAACTAATTGATATATAACTTGAATGTAATATATCGTGTCCCTACAAATATTAACACAAGCAAGTTCCAAAAGAAGACAAAATAATTAAAACAAAAGAGCATATACAATGAGAGACCTATGTAAATGCAAATACACTATTCAAATACACACAAAGTGCTTCCTTAGATCACACCCTACCTAGAAGCCTATAAATAAATCACTTTATGGCCATGTTGAGATTCTTTGGTTAGGCACTCTCTAGATCTTCTCTTCCAAAACCACCCTCTGGTATGATTTCATTCAAACTCTACAAATCGTGTCTTCCAAAATCACCCTCTGGCATGATCTCATTCAAACAAAATCTAGGATCTATTGAATTTTTTTTGTAAGTCAAGGAAGCCACAACTTACAAAATTGTGAATTTAGGCAATAATCTAATGAGATAAATTGCTCCTCTTAGCAATAGGGGCGAATCTCTTCTTACAATAGGTGGATTCAATAGGAAATGAACTAAAATTACTAAAAGGCACAAGTACATTTGGGGTCAAATCCTATTTACGTATGTGATTTATTTTCCTTTGTAATATTTTAGAGAGAAAATGATGTCAATTTAAAAAAAAAGAAGTTTCCCATTTCCAAATATATTTAAAAGAGTGTGCAAGGGTTGAGGTTGGATATGGTGAGTGAAGCTATGTGTATTGATCAAATCTAATGCACCTCTGACTTTCATTAAGTTGTCCACAAGATTGATGACTAGTTCAAGTACACTTCCATTCATGTTAGATGTAAAGGATCATGTGATGATCATGGAGTGAGTGAAAGGGAGGGTTATGAAATCTTATACACCATCAAACCAAAGAGATTTGTATTGTATTTTTGGTATTGATTCAATAAAGAGTCAAAATATGTATGTGGATAGTTTAACACAATCACATTTTTTTTTGTTCTTGATCACTTTTCATATGATAAATGGATTGAATAAGCACCCAAACTTGTTTTTAATAAATAATAATGAACTAGATCTATTTTGAACCATGTTTGGTGCTTGGTTGTAACCTATAACAAGAGATCCATTAGATTTTGTAAAGCCTATTTTGAAATCCTCATTTTGGGAGTTATGCACAAGGGTTTGGTTATAAGTTTACTAGTAGCCATTAGAAAATTAAATGGAGCTTTGGAATTTAAGATTAAAATAAAATTTCCTTTGGATGCATTTGGTCTCATGTCAATGGTTATAGCATGTACAAGAAATTTGAAGCCCTAGTTTGTTAGGAATAAGGTGTCTCAACCTTGTATAATTCCTATTCTTATTATTTGTTTTGTAAAATGTATTTCTTGCAAATAATGTTGATGTGTCAAAATCTTGAATTGTGTGTAAGGAGATCATGACTAAAATGGTTATGATGGATTCCTATGACACGTAAGAGCTATGTTAGGGAGATTCAATGACAGGTGAAGACATGTGGTAACTAAGATATTTGAGTATTGTACACTCTACCCCAATAGTGGGGTTCGGAGCATGGTAAAACCCTAATACGGTTTACCTTTTGGGAGTAGCCCTAAAGTGAAGCGCATGTTATAAGAATTTTTTAGGGTTGCGAAGAGATTGGATGCAAAAAAGGTGTATTGTTGGTACTGCGAGTAGCTACTGGAGTTTTTGTTGTTGATGTTGAACTTGCATTGAAAGTGTATTGTAACCTCATGTTGAAGATAATACATTGTGCAAGTTCTGAAGGGGTGGGGTTGTTTTACCGAAAGGTTTTTCCCCACCAGCAAATCCTTGTGTTATGTGTTCCTTTCTCTGTCTATTTTCTGTATGCATGGTTGGCTGCAATATTGTTTTTACATGATATTGAATTTGTAAGTGTAGAAGATTTTAATAGGATTTGCATCATACTTTCCTTATGAGATTAGTGTAGGAAGCTATTTTCGCACCTGAGTTTCCTTACATAGTTGACTATTATAGTGAGTTTCATGAGTTTTTATTTTTATTTTTATAGTGATTAAGTTTTTTGATTGGATAAACATGACCTATAGGTTTATAAAGGTTTGAAAGTGTTTGTTAAGGATTGAAACAATGTAAAATACATACACAATGATTAGATGGATAAGAAACTAAGAATGAATAGGTAGATTGGAGATCTATCTCCATATTTTTTGAATTCTGATTAATGATTTGGCATCATCTATTGAATATGGTTTGTATATACAATGAAGGGAGTGCACTTATGTTAGATAGGTTGTTTATGACTGTCTAAACAGTAATAATCTTTCCTAATTAGTTGATTGGGAATTCATTATGGATTGTTATTTTGATTCTGAATGTGATTAGAACATCAAAGACCTTGAATCATGTATAATGAAATGATTACCAACCCTAGAAAGTGTATTGAGTTCAGAAACATGTAACCTTGAATGCTTATTAATGGGCTAACTTCTATTGTGAGAGTTATGCTTATTGTAGGATTGTGATCAAAATAGTGATATGATGTGAATCCAATGAATAAAATGTTGGATTATGGAGCTTGACTTGCACATGCTGTGAACAAGTTACTAATTGGGTTAAAGGATGTTGATGGCTCTTTTATGTTTGATGAGTTGATTGTTCAAGCATTGAGTGAGATTATCAAAATGGTGTTCTTGTAAATCCTTGATTGGTTAAGTATTACCTCTAATGAAGAAAAAAGACCTTGAACAAGATATTGCTTGATACCTAAGATGATGAACTTGAAATGAATCCTTGAAGGTTGCTAGTCTTGATTGAACCCTTGAGTTGATGAGACATGCAATATGCTACCTTTGATAGGATTGAGGGACCTTTCATGATTCCATATTGAAGACCGGTTGTATTGATGAATATGTTGATTGAAAAAGTTGACAAGCCTATGATATGTTGTTTATGTGATGTTTTTATGATTGGATCATCAATATCCTAGAAGAAGGTTGGTCTACAAGATGCTACACATCAACCAAAAAAATTGTTGCAGTATTGCTTCTAGTAACTTGTAAAATGAATTGGATCTACTATATTAGAAAAAAATTTGAATTGAATCTCTTACATATATGACTACAATTGTCGATGTCTAGGAAGATGTCCAAGATGGTTGCTAGTTGGGATCTAAGATACTTACAATAGATTGTAATCCCTTGTGGAGGATTATCTGAGTGAGAAGTCATTAATTGATCTAATTATATAGCTAAGCTCTCATACATGATTTATTGAAATTGGTTGTACTATTAATTCATTATGTTTTAAATTTTAATGTCATTACATAATTCAAAATGTATCATTTAATGTTTTTAAGTCATGTTCCAATGTACCATTTTATTATTAAGTATTTAAGATAAGTCTACTGATTTCATTTCATTATTTTGTTTATTACGTCGAGAGGCGTTCTATACAATCACAACACAAATGCCCAAAATGAGAATATACCAAAAAAGATTCTCTGTCAATAAAAAAGAACTGGGAGCAGTTACAAACTTCTAAATTAAATATTAATTATTAAATCATAAAATAAAAAGAATTCTCGAAATAATACCTGGCTAAAATAATAGGAAGCCAAATAGAGGCCGAAATAATAGGCCTGAAATAATAGGGCCTGAAAAAGTAGGGCCTGAAAAAGTAGGACTCGAAAAAATAGGGACCAAAAAATAGGGCCCGAACAAATAAGGGAAAAATAATTTCAATATGATTTTATTTTTTGTTAAATATAATTTTGCATGCACATTCATGCTTATTTTTTGTGGGGAGTGGGAGAATTTGAAAAAAATTCGTGGAATGTGAAGAGGTGTCTATTGGGGGATATGAGGAGCCTCTCAAAAGTTATAAAACAAAGGCTCCTCATTTCATTTTCATTTTATGTTTTTGTAGGAAGGAAGAGGTGGAGGTTATTGGAGGATTAGATTGGAATTTTTGAATAGGAGTAGATTGAAATTTTGGAGTAACCTTTTTGCAGTTGAGATTTCTATTTTTTATTTTCATTTTCATTTAGATTTAGATGTGGATGTAAATTAAAATTCAAAATTAGTTATAATATTCTACTTTGATTTAGATTTCAATTTTAATTAGTTTCATTCAGATTTAGAATTCTATTCATACTATTTAGGCTTGCATTTAATAGTTTAGTCTTGCATGTTTGATTTATATTTAGATTTGTATTCAAAATCTATTTGATTTATATATTTTATAATACTTTTCATTTACATATTTTAAAAGTGCATGTTTCAAAATAGTTTTATATTTGCATGTTTCATATTAGTTTTAGATTTGCATATTTCAAAATAGTTTTGGTTTGCATGTTTTACATTTGAATGTTTCATAATAGTTTTACATTTGCATGTTTCTAACTATTTATATTTTTCGTGTTTCAAAGTATAATTTTATCATTAATTTGGACGAGAATGCCACCATATCAATACAATTTGTATTTTATTAAAGTTAATGATTTATTTAAAGTAGATGAATCATATATTTAGTATATATTTTATCATTATTTAATTATAAAATAAAATAAAATTCTTGAAATAATAGCTGGCCAAAATAATATTAAGCCAAATGGATACCAAAATAATAGGGTCCAAAAAGAGGGGCCAAAAAAGAGGACCCAAAAAATAATACCTGAAAAAATAAGTCCAAAAAAATAGAACCCAAGAAAATAGGGCTGAAATAACTTAATTAAAATTTTAAATATAAAACATTTTCTTTTTGTTAAATATATTTTTGCATGCACATTCATGCTTTTTTTTTGGTGAGGAGTGGGGGAATTTGAAAAAATTTCGTGGTATGTCAAAAGACATCTATTGGAGGATATGAGGGTTCTCTCATAAATTATAAAACAAATGCTCCTCATTTCATTTTCATTTTGTGTTTTTACAGGAGGAAGAGATGGAGATTATTGGAGCAAATTAGAGTTTTTGAAGAGGAGTACATTAAAGTTCCATAGAGTTTAGCCTTGTATGTTTGATTTAGATTTAGGATTCAAAAACTATTTGATTTAGATATTTGATAATATATTTCTTTTGCAGATTTTTGATGTCCATATTTCAATTTAGTTTCACATTTCCATGTTTTACATTAGTTTTAGGTTTGCATATTTCAAAATACTTTTGGTTTCCATGTTTTAGATTTGTATGTTTCATAATAGTTTTATATTTGCATGTTTCAAAATATTTATATTTTTAATGTTTCATAATTAAATTTAATCGTTGATGTGGACAACAAGGTCACCTTATCAATAAAATTTGTATTTTATTAAAGTTAATGATGAATTTAAAATAAACGAATCATATATTTAGTTTATATTTTGTCATTATTTAATTATATTATATGTGTTTTATTTAAGTATTTTTCATAGTATATATAGATTTTTATTAATATTTATGTTTGTAATGTTTGAAAAGTGGAAGACAATGCCACCATATTACAAACATTACAATCTAACTATTTCATTTGATATAGTTTTGATTTTTATTTATGTTATTTTGAACATTATTCATTTGAAAGAATTTATGTTAACTATTAATACTTTTTCATTCTGATTATTCCATATGTTGATTTTTATTTATAAATTTGCAGGTTACTATTTGAGTTATGGATATGTCGAATAGAGAATCAAACATTATTGGATACTAGAGCTTGACTACTTCAATGATCTCAAATGATTTCTTTGAGATCAAGTTTGACAAATGCCTACAAATAATTAAAGAGGCACACACAACTATAATTAAAGTTGCAGAGAAGCAATATTTCCAATTGACTATGTTGAGGAAATAGAAGAAATGCATATGGAAGATGCATAAAAATTTCTATTTGACACATCTACAAAAGTGGATGGGTTTCCCTCAATGATGAAAGAAGTATTTCACAATCATTGTTCAAATAAAGGTTGCAAAAGAATCCTAATCATTGAAGAATGTGACATGTATTTACACCATCACAGATAATTTTTTTGTATATAGTTCATTCTTGTCTCCGGTTTCAAATTTTTACTTCTAATTAGTTGTATTGGTAGTTTTATTTCCCCATTGTTCAATGTAACTTTCATGGAGAAGAGAACACGACAAAATATATTTATTGTTGTAGGAAATTTTTTTCAATGGATGTGGCTACTAAATATATTAATTAAGAAAGAAAATCATAAGTCTAAATAGATTCCTTAATGATAGGCATATTTATTGATTACAATTCTTAATCATTGCAATAAAAATTGCATTAGCATTATAAAAAATTCAACAATATATAATGTTCTCACATCATCATGGAGAAATAATTTTCATAAAATTGATTCTTATATATTCTTTCACACTTTTAACATCATCTAAGTTGTTGTGTTGGGACTTATAATTTCCCTTTAATGAATTAATTTTTCCACTATTCAAGTCATTTGTAGAATGGATATTCCAAATTTGACCATAGCTGTACTCCAGATATTCCAACACTATACCTAAATCCCATACTTCCCTTAACTGTGTCCCTTATTTTAGTGTAACGTTTAACCACTTATTAACCCTAACCATAACACCAAGTGTCATATAAATGAAATTGTAAACTTGGATCCTAACTTTAACTCTTACTCTATATATGATTGTGCTAATCATTTAGTAAATTATATACCTTAGCCTAATCCTATATGTACAGCTAACTAGAAATACTATTATATTTTTTTATAAGTGAGAATATGTATATAGACACACCCAAAGAGAGAGAGAGAGAGAGAGAGAGAGAGAGAGAGAGAGAGAGAGAGAGAGAGAGAGAGAGAGAGAGAGAGAGAGAGAGAGAGAGAGAGAGAGAGCATACCTGTAGACAAGAAGGAGCTCACATTATGTTTCTTATAGAGACATGTTTTATGTAGAGAGAGAGAGAGAGAGAGAGAGAGAGAGAGAGAGAGAGAGAGAGAGAGAGAGAGAGAGAGATTAGGGATTTATCTAGAGAGCATAAAGGAAGAGAGAGATTAGGAGGAGTATCTAGAAATCAAGGTGAGAGAGATAAGTGGGTGTATATAGAGATTAGAGAGATAGATTAGGGGGCATATCTAGAGACTAGAGAGAGAGGGTATATTTAGATAGTGGGGGGAAGATATTAATGGGTGTAGTTAGAGAGGGAGAGGGAGAGAGAGAGGGGGGAGAGAGAGAGGGGGGGAGATATTACATTATTAAAAAGGTTAATAACATGTATCACAATAACATTAATCATGAGCACTATAATAGAACTAACCCACATTAAAATTTAACCTGTCAATTATCCTAACACCAAGGTAAAGTGTATTAATAGCACTAACATCAGCTATAATATTATTAGTAACCCAAAAATTACCTTAACCACAATAATAACACAAACCCTAACTCTAACTCTAACTCTAACTCTAACTCTAACTAGATAATTCTAATTTTAACCCTAACCCTAACTCTAACCCTAACTCTAACTCTAACTCTAACTCTAACTCTAACTCTAATTCTCCCCCTAACCCTAACCTTAAACCTTTATAAGCCTAAATCTAATACTTATTCTAACCCTAACTCTAATTCTAGCCCTAACCCTAAGCCTTACTATAACTCTAATCCTAACTCTAATGTTAATTCTAACCCTAATTTTAACCAATACTCTAATTCTAACCCTAACTCTAACTCCAACTCTATCTCTAACCTTAACCCTACCCCTACCCCTAATTCTAACCCTAACTCTAACTCTAACTCTAACCCTAACTATAACTATAACTCTAACTCTAATTGTAACCCTAACACTAACCCTAACTCTAACCCTAATCCTACCCATAATCCTAATCCTAACACTATATATACCTCTAATCCTAACCCTAACACTTTATGTAACTCTAACTCTAATCCTAACCCTAATTCTAATCATAAACCCAATCCTAATTCTAACCCTAACTCTAACTCTAAACCTAAATCTAACCCTAAATCTAACCCTAACCCCAACTCTATCTCCAACTTTAACTCTAACTTGATCCCTAACTCTAACTCTCATTCTAATCCTAACCCTAACCCTAACCCTAGCCTCAATTCTAGCCCCAATTCTAACCCTAACACTAACAATAACACTAACACTAACACTAATACTAAAACTAACACTAATTATAACCCTAACCCTAATGCTAACCCTAACTCTAACCATAACCCTTATGCTAACCATAATCCTAGCCCTAATTCTAACCCTAGCTCTAACTCTATCTCTTGTTCTAATTCTAATTCTAACTCTAGCTCAAATCCTACCTCTAAATATAACCCTAACCCTAACCCTAATTCTAACCCTAACTTTATTTATAACCCTAATTCTAGCCCTAAGCATAATTCTTACCTTTACCCTAACCCTAACTCTAACTCAATCTATAACCCTAATTATATTTGTAACCCTAATTCTAACCCTAACCCTAATTCTAACTCTAACTCTAACTCTAATTGTAACTCTAATTCTACCCCTAATCCTAACCCTAACCTATATAACCCTAACTCTAACACTAATTCTAACCCTAACCCCAATTCTAGCTCTAACCCTAACCTAATTCTAACCCTAACTATAACTTTGATCCTAACTCTAACCCTAACTATAACTCTAACTCTAATTCTTACCCTAACCCTAACCCTAATTCTAACCCTAACTCTAACTCTAATGCTAATTCTAATCGTAACCCTAATTCTAACCCTAATTCTTACCCTAACTCTAACTCTAACTCTAACTCTAACTCTAACTCTAACCCAAACTCTAACTCTAACTTTAGCTCTAATTCTAACCCTACCCCTAATTCTAACCCTAACTCTAACTCTGACTCTTTTTGTAACCCTAACCCCAATATTAAGCCTAACCCTAACTTTGACTATAAACCTACCCCTGATCCTAACCCTAACACTCTATATAACTCTAACTCTAACCCTAACCCTAATTCTAATCCTAATCCCAACCCTAACTCTTACCCTAACCCTAAACCTAATCAAGTAACTTTAACCCTAACCCTAATCTAACCCTAACCAAAACTCTATCTCTAACTTTAACTCTAACTCTAACTTGAACCCTAACTCTGACTCTAATTCTAATGATAACCCTAACCCTAACCCTAACCCTAATTCTATTCCCAATTCTAACCCTAAATCTAACTCTTATTCTAACTCTAACTCTTTTACTAACACTAACACTAACACTACCTCTAATTTTAACTTTAACTCTAATTGTAACCCTAACCCTAACTCTAACACTAATTCTAATCCTAACCTTAATTCTAACCCTAAATATAACCATGACTCTAACTCTAACTCTAACTCCAACCCTTACTCTAACTCTAATTCTAACTCTATCTATAATCCTAACCCTAACTCTTATTCTAACCCTAACTGTATTTGTAACCCTAATTCTTACCCTTACCCTAACCCTAACTCTAACTCTAATCCTAACTATATTTGTAACCCTAATTCTAACCCTAACCCTAATCCCAACTCTAACTCTAATTTTAAACCTAACCCTAACCCTAATCCTAACTCTAACCCTAACTATAACTCTAACCCTAACCCTAACTCTTGCTCTAGTTGTAAACCTAACCCTAACAAGAACCCTAACTCCCTAACTCTAATTCAAACCCGATCCCTCACCCTAATTTTCATCCTAATGCTAACCCTAACTCTAACTCTAACCTAACCCTAACCTTAACACTAACCCTAACCTTAATTCTAACCTTAACCCTGACCTTAACTCTAACTCTAACCCTAACCTTAACCTTAACACTAACCTTAACCATAAACATTAATTTGTCCCTAACTCTAACCCTAAATCTAACTCTACCATAATTGGACTCTAACCATAACCCTAACCCTAATCATAACTCTAGAACCTTAACCCTTACTCAAGCCCTAACCCTAACCCTAGCGCTACTATAACCCTAACCCTAACCATAACCATAAGTCTAACCCTAACCTTAACCATGAGCATAACTCTAACCCTAAACTTAACTATAAACATAACTTTGTCCCTAGTTCTAACCCTAAATCTAACTCTACCATAATTAGACTCTAACCATAACCCTAACCCTAACTTTAATCCTAACTAAAACCTTAACCCTAATCCTAAATCTAACCTTAACCCTTACTCAAACCCTAACCCTATCCCTACAATAACCTTAACTTGAGCCTTATAATAACCCTAACC